>JAHRHZ010000001.1:3567628-3657231 GCA_024137785.1 Ginglymostoma cirratum
GGGCCTAAACCCTTCATCAGAAATGGTTTAGGCCCGAAACGTCAAGTTTTCCTGCTCCTGTGATGCTGCTTGGCCTGCTGTGTTCATCCAGCCCCATGCTTGTTGTCTCGGATTCTCCAGCATCTGCAGTACCTTTTATCTCTGCTTTAAATAATAGTTTGCCACATTACTGTGTCACTGGTCTTACTAAGTTGGCATCTTGATCTGTGTCTTTTATAATCTCGCTCACCTCTCAGTTTACTTCCTGCACAAAACTTACTTAAAGCTCCTGTTCCCCCCCTCAAAAAAAAATTCTCAGATATTCTCACCTGGCCTTTGTCTCAATCCGCTGAGATATCCATTTGAAATGACCTTGCACCACGTGGAGAGTAAAGAGCAAAAAATCCCCTTCTTGAATGGAACTGTTTGGAATCCCTTCTTATCTACAATAATCTGCACCCCATTTAGACAATGGATGAGAGTAGGTGAAGTGGCCAGTGATGGAACTGAATCACTCTGGCCAATAATATTGGCAGATTTGACCCCATGAGCTTGGCCAGGTCAGCTGTTACGGTTCGTACATTAACCTTTGAGCCAAGGAAGGAGCAAGAGTCTCAATCCATTGTCACTTACTGGACAATGTGCATGCCATGAGGACTGGAATGGGTGTGGTCGTGAACACTCCCCTCCTTCCAGCACCCATCAATACTTCACCGTCACTTGTTATCTCAGCTTTATGATGTCAGTACTCCATTGACACTCGTCTCAGCCTCATGACGTAGGGTTCAATGGGTGAGAGAAACCATTGAGATCTGTGCCAAGTGTGAGATGGCACCTTCCTGGCAAGATGCAAGGCAAAGGACCATGTGAGAGTAGCAAGTTATTGTAAAGTTGATTTCACCCTTAAGAAGCCATGAGCTTTTCAGTCCATTGTTGACCTTCCAATGGCCTTTAGTTTGTTCATTGTGGATTTCTGTGTTCCCATTCTCCAGTTCCCAGATTTGTACTCCAGCATGTTGAAGACTTCCCTCAGGCTCTCGATGCAGTGTAGAACAATCAGGGAACATCTGAAGCTTGAGAAGTTTGTTTTTTTGCTTGGTAACACTCAGGATATTCCATTGGATAGAGAGCAGCCCTACAGTCCTCAATGACCATGTGATGATATTGTATCTCACTGACCTCTTCGCATTCTCAACATAGGCTGAACAAGGTCAGAAAAATCTGCTAAATTGTCAACAGCCCATGGGCATACTGTGTGTTCGTTCTAAAGTGAAACTTCAAATTTACTTTTTGTCTTTTCACTCTTATTCCACTGAAATTACAACATGGACAACGGTCACTGTTGTACTTATGTTGTCAACAGTGCTGCCCTCCCTCAGTGCTGCAGGAGAGACATCTACACCAGTATACACCTCACCCTGTTTCAATACTTTTGAGTCAAAATTCACCACGATGGAACTACTGGGGACTTTATTAATAGTACAGAAGAAGACCATGTATCCTATTCCATCCATGCCAATCTATTGCTGGAACGATCCAGGCCTAATCCTTATGATCTATTCTCATAACTGCTTGAAGTAACAAACTCATAAGAACTGAAAGTTATTCCTGCAGGCTTCTGAAATTCCCACTTCCTTCTTTATTCTCTAACCCCTTTTATCCAGTGACACAAGACAGCCAGAGAAGCACACTATAATGGTATCACCAAAAACCATTAGCATGGATTTGGCAAAATGAGTTCGGTCTTTGGTCTTTGTATAATGTGTAACCTTTTTTTTGTGAAATGTTCCTGTCATTATCAATGACAACGTAAAACATACAAAAGTATTTAGAATAGGTATTCTGTACCTTAACTCTTATGCAGTATAATTCAGAGACCTGGAGTTTGGAATTGGTGAATTTAAAGAGTTGAATAACATGCTTGAAGATGAAATAATTTAGAACAAAATAAAGCCACTAATTTATTATTTGTTCTCAAACATATGTCAACCAGCCAGGTAAAAGGTGGAGGGGTGACTGGGATTTACTCAGCTTATCCTCTGTCTTATCTTGCGTCTGAATACCCCTTTCTGAATCCTTGCTTCTCTTTGTATTCCAGAACATCCTTATCTCAACTCCCTCCCCTCTCTTGTCTCTTCTCATTCCAGATTACTCTTCTGCTGTTGGTTCCCCTGGATGCTGAGAGCAGAAATGCAGTCGTAAAAAAAACCTTCTCACCCTCCTCCTTGGACTCTACTCTTCCTCCTCAACTTGGTTCTTTATTTGTGCTTTGGAGAAAGACTGCCGATCACAATCTTAGATACTTAGTTCAGCCAGATGCAGTCATAGTTGATTCTAGTGCCTTGTACCTTGATTAAATATCCCTGCATTCCACAGTAGTTTAAATAGATGAGATGACCTTTCCTTTGATACTGATTGAAAGATAAATATATATATAAAAAAAATATATAAATTAACGTGAAGATGGTTTGTGATTCCTGTCTATTTGATTGGTAAAAGCCAAGGGTGTATTTACTGTCAAAATAATGGCCTATACCATGATACTGAGAATATGAGAACTTCCCTGTGCGGTGAAATTTATGTCATGTTGGTGTTTCAACTGTTTTGCTGTATCTTGGAGTGTTAAGGGAAGTGAATTGTATTTGGGATCCCATGAGACTGCTCAGGAAGAACGAGTTATTGAGTGCTTCAGTTAATGCCTGATGGGAATAAATACATAAAATGCTGTTGAAATAAAAACCAAAAATAAAGTTCAGGAAGGATTAACGTCTGCACTACTACTTAGAGGGGTTTGAGAAGATGTGATGAATTTTTATTACAACTTGTCAATAATTCATTCTTCATTTTCTCATCTCCCCATCTCTTGAAGTCTGGTTTAACAGGTGAGCCTCAACATTGAGTGGGGATAGGCTATTTAACTACCAGAGGCATCACAACTTAAATTAGACCTTGCTCAAGTCCCCCATTGTGCTGTTTTAGGTAAGGGTCGTGTAAAATTAATGAGCGGCATTGCATCTCCCCCATCTCCATTGACACCCACCCTCCCCACCTCCTCGCTTTCCCCGCAGGCATCGGAGCTGGGAAGAATGAGTGCTCTCAAACTGAGCCCTGAATGAGGACAGCCAACTTGGCAAGACCTGGGAGCAAAGGACTGCTGGAATCTGGGATCTTCCTGTGCTTCACAGGAACTGTTTCATTTCTTCTTTTATCTTGAATATTTGAAATTGGATGAAGATTAATTGAAGACTTCACTTGAAGTTATCCATCTTCTATTTGGCTGAAAGCATCACCGCGTCATTATTATTCAGATTGAATGCCATGGGATGCCAACATTTTTAAAATTTAATTTGCACTAATCTTTTCAATCCCTGAACCCAATTTATATTTTCCAGCCATTTCAGAGTAGAATCTGATTTACAGCATCTTTCTTTATGGGAGGGGTGTTATCTATTATTTCAAGATGAATTTCATCTCTTTATTTCCAACTTTTTCACCCTCATGTTCAGCTTTCAGTCAACTAGAAGCCAGCGCTGTTTGTGAAATGGGTTTGTTGGTCTCAGTTTAGGTCTCAGAGTGAAGTACCTCAAGCAAGAGCTGCTCCAGGCTTGGTACTGAGCTGTTAGAGGACAGGCCAGAGAATGGCCAATGCAATGAGTGTTCTTCTGAAGTTGGAATGTGGTACTTTGTTGGACAAGAGGGAGCTGCATGCTGTATCTTATCCATGATCCTACCCACCCCTGCCCTTGCTGCTGATACAGAGGTAGTTACTCAATCCACAACACAAGGTTTCCTCACCTCGATTGGAACATTAGGAAATAGCTGATTCAAGGTGTTCGAAAAGGGGAAAATCACTACATCAGGCAGGAGATCTTTCTTCCTCTGCTGACCACATAACCCAGCAGCATCCTGCTCCGATTTGGGATTGTTGTCTGTCAGGAGGAATTCATTGGAAAGCAGAGTGTTCTACATTGGATAACCAGGTTTCAGCTTATAAGTGAATGTAGGGTCCTGATTTCTGGTTAACCAAGAACTCTCTAAACGTCAAAGTCTCCAAATGCAACTTCAGGAAACATCTGGTGTTTCGTCTTCTATAAGTCTAACAGTGAGCAAACAGCATGTGTATCAGAAAATTTAAAACGAAAGATCTAGGAGAACAAAGGTAACCTGTAGCTGTTACCTTGTTTGTAGTCAGGCCTGACTCCGATGTTTAGGTAAGATAGCCAAACATTTTGGAAGTTGGAGACCAGACATCTAAAATCTTTAAGTGTGTGTTTTTTTTTGAAAGGTTGCTTCATATCATTTCTGAACCTTATCATGTGGGAGCTTTTGTCAAACAAACTTTTAAAGATGTTTCACCTGCAGCAAGGTGGTTTTGATTTCTGGGTGCCAGTGACTAACTGCGATCTTAAAAAAATCTTGCATAATAGAACCAGAAATTGACATTTCAGTTACACTGAAGCCGAGGGCCTCATTTAAAGTTTTCTCTATAGTGGCCTCTTGTGATTTATTTTCATGTTTTCACTGAATCACAAAAAGCAATCACCAATGAAAATCCTCCAAATCAGAGTTTGGTTTCTGCATTTCACCATCAGCTTTGAGAAGGTGAGGGCCCCAAGCACTGGTCTCCCTCAACCCAGTCATGCTTCTCTGCTTTATCCTGCTCCATGTCTAGTTTTAAATTTATCAAAAGGCAGTGATCATGCAGCTAAAGAGCAAAGCTGCTGTGAATGTGAAGTGGAAGCTGGAAACACAAGCCACCTTTTCCCTGAACTTGTTACTTTAATGTACTAAGCAATGTAAAAAGAAGTCTTGTATTAACATGTGTGAGAGTGTGTGTGTGTCTTGGTAAATTTGGCAGCTACAGGATTGGAATCTCTTTTAAAGAAAAGAAAATAATGTGGAAAGATGGAAGGTGAAACAAACGGAACGCAATTGAGCAACCAAACAGATGTGTAGTGAGAAACATTTGGAAATTCCTGATGTTTTTGGTTAAATGTGCTATAAGTACATTGAGCTTGGTGCTAAAAGTCTTTTGTAACATGATTGCTCAATTTATTCCTCTAAAATTAGCTGAAAATTGTGTCTTTTTTTTACTCTCCTTGATTCTAATGTTAATTAATGTAAATTTTGTGGAATTTGTCTTGCCCCTGAGAATAATGATCTTGAAAATGTGCTCATGTTCACAATAAGCTGTCCCTTCCCTAACTGCCCCTCTCCTTACTTCACCCTCCTCTCATTGTACCCCTCTCCTCACTGTATTATCTCCCTTTCCCTCTCTTCTGCCTTTCCCCGTCCCCTTCTTTTTGCGCCTGAGCCTCCCTGCTCTCTTTCCTCTACCCAGTGCTCTCCCCTCACGATCCCCCCTTTCATTGTCAAAGTTGTCGCAAATAACTTCAGTTTTACAGCAAAACCACGGATTTCATTGAACCATATAAAACTCAGGCAGGACTGAATGAACTGGATGTAGGAACGATGTTTCACCTGACCATGGATGGAAGAGTTAGAGCAAGGGTTACATTTTTGAGATGTAGAGTAGGCCAATTCAGGACTGAAAACGAGTGGTGAATCTGTGGAATTCTCCAGCATAGAAGGTGGTGGAAGCTAAATCACTGACTACTGTACATTAAACAAAGAAATAGATTTCTAGACACTAAACGCAACAAGGAGTATGGGTAGAGAACAGGAGTATGAAGTTGAGATGGAAGATCAGCCTTTTGTTTATTGAATGAGTGGAACAGGCTCAAAGGGGCGAATAGCCAACTGCTCCTCCTGTGCTGCTATGAGTCTAATCTCTGGAAGTTCCCTTCAGTGAAGTCAAACCATATTAAAAGATATTGTGTTCATATGTGGCTGTGCATTAAGGGATCAGTGTTGTCTGGTTAATTATTCCAGCTGTGTACTTTCACACATGACATTGCCCCTTAATAATAATTTGAAATGTAATTTTATAATTATTACTGATATTACCTCAGCTAAATCATTAATACTGATTTTATCATTTATCTTGGTGTCATTGTAGAGCTTGCTGTGTGCTAATTGGCTGTTCCTCTACATTTATACCTACACTTAGATTGGCTATAAAACACTTTGGAGCATTCTAAAAATGTCGTGTGGAGCTGGAGGGATGCAGCAGGCCAGGCAGGCTGTGTTATCTCTGATTCCAGCATCTGCAGTTCTTGCAATCTCTGATAAAAATTTCGTCCCCTTGTTTGCTTCCTTCAGACGCACCCCTCCAACCACTTTTCTCATGAAAAGCTAGGCAATGAGCTGGAAGGCTGTTTGGTTAAGGGAGGCACTGCAGTAAGACCAGATTCTGCCACAGTTCCCATGTTCACCGCTCACAAGCAAAAGAACCAGGTTTAGTGCAAGTTTCTAATCTTTGTCGAGTCTCAAATTGCTTAACTCGAAACACCTCAAGTTTCCTATCAGCCCCAATGTTGCATTGCTCATCTCTATCCACCAGAGGGAGTCTAGTAGCATTCCTGACTAATCTATGTTGTGAAGGGTGCCATCAGTGAATTGTTGGTTAATTAATTAACTTTTCACTCCGTCTTTATGAAACTTTTAAAATTGATTCAGCCTAGAGAAAATCTTGTGTAAGCTCATGTAATGGTATTAGTGGAATTTATGGAGTATTAAAATATAATCAGAATTATTTTGTTCATACACATTTAACACAAAATAACACCTATCTGCATTTACGTAGCACCTTTAAGGATGAAAAATATCCAAAAGCATTTCATCAGAATATCAGCATTTAAAATTTGATATCGAGCTACAACGAGGAGGAATTCTAACATCCTTAGTCAAAGAGGTCAATTTTAAAGAACATCTTAAGGGAAGAGAGAGTGAGTTTAGAAACAGAATTCCAGAGCTTACGGTCCAGATAACTAAAGGCATGGTCAACAATAGTAGGATTGGAAGTGAGAATGCATAATCCAAGTTGTTGCAAGTGTCTGACTGGTCACATATTGCAGCAAAAACTGATTTCCCTGTAACAAATAGAGAAAGTGCTCTATACAGAGCTGACATAACCCAAAAAAATGATGTAGGCATTATTAGCAAGGCCAGCATTTGTTGTCCATTCCTAATTGCCCTTGAGAAGGTGGTGGTGAGCTACCTTGAACTGCTGCAGTCACTGTGCTGTTGGAAGGCTGTTAGGAATGGAGTTTGAGTTTTGACCTGAGACCAATTGAAGGAACAGCAATATATTCCCAAGTCAGAATGGTGTGCGACTTGGAGGGGAACTTGCAGGGGATGGTGTCCTTATGCATCTACTGCCCATGTTCTTCTAGGTGGTATAGGTCACAGGTTTAGAAGGTGCTGTAAAGGACCTTACTGAATTAGTGCAATACATCTTGTAGGTGGTACCCAAATGGGCTCCTTTGTGTTGGATTATGTAGAGTTTTTGAATGTTTTGGACATTTACTCATTCTGGCAAGTAGAGAGTATTCAAGCTTGTGTCTTGTAGATGGTAAATAGACTATAGGGAGTCAGGAGGTTAGAATTCTCCATATCCAACCCGCTCTCGTGGCCACAGTATTCAGTTTCTGGTCAGTAGTAAACCCCAGAATGTTGATGGTGAGTGATTTGACTATGGTAATGCCATTAATTATCAAGGGGATTAATTCTCACTTGTTGGAGATAGATATTGCCTGACACTTATCTCGCATGAATGTCACTTGTCACTTGTCAGCCCAAGCCTGGATCTTGACTAGGTTTTGCTGCATATGATTATAGCAGAGCTCATTAGCAGGGTCAAAAGTGTTTGAACACTTTTAGATCGGACAATTTTAAATAAGTTGTTTGGAAATATCACTAACAAATTCAGTTGCTTGTCTATTTTAATAAAAGCTAATTTCGTCCTTACCCTTGTGTTGCATAATTTGAAGATACTTATATAACTTCAAATTGTTCTGTATCACATCTTTTCCCCAGTCTTGCTATCCCCCAATACCAGCCCATTATCTATCCCTTGTCTACACGTCTGTCCCTATCTGGCTGTTCTAAATCCCAATCCGTCTTACACTATACCCAACTTTGCTTCTCTCCAATCCTGTCAAATTTTCAGAAAACTGACACCATTCTGCATGTTCTTTTCCTTACAAATGTGACGTGCTCACATTATCTGAGCTGTGTTTTTGAAGTTCACATCAGAATTTCTGGTTACCCAACTTTAGGATGAGTTTGTTAAGAACTCACAAGGGTGGTGTTTCCTGATGTAATGCTGTTCCAGTCTTGGCACAAATGTAAATCTTTGCCATTTTAGCAAGAAATGGCTATAAATTGGCAGCATGTCAATCAGCCAGTCCATCGCTTTCTATTTCACTGGAGACTTTAAAATGACCAGAGAGCAGGTTGTCATTTACTTACTAGGGCCAGGCACAGTAGTCACTGATTTTTACTTGAAAGGGAATGTTTTCAGGGCTATGGAGGGAAAGAAAATTCGAGGAGGAGTGGGATTAATTAGATACATTTTTCAAAGTGCTAGCACAAATGTGAAATGATCTTCTGTGCAGTAAGATTCTATGTTTCTGAGCTCTTCTCTTATATACCTTCCTCAAAAGAGCATTCTTCATATGGGAGCTAGTCAGTGAATTACTCCAGTTACTCTACCTGGGGGTCAGGGGATAGATCCCAGTTATCCATGAGACCTCTGACTAATGCTCATATAAGCACATTTTCAGATGGAGTCGGTGGCTACTGATCATGTTTTATCCACTCTGTTTGTCATTGCAAGGGGACACTGAAGCTAATTATAACAGGTTAAACATTGGCCTGGCTGAGATCAGCTTCCTGGATACAAGGCTGGGAATCAAACCTGTGAGTTTGCAGACTGGTGTAACTTGGTGAATCGCCAAGTGAGAAAGTAGCCACTGCCCTGCTCTGTGGGACGTACGCTTTATAATTCTCTGAACGGTGTTCTTGCCGTTTCTGTATGTAACGCGTTAAGATGCCCGTGCAAACCAGATGGGCATTTGAAGGCAGGTAAGGGTGGCTATCCTTGCGGACCGAAAGAGCAAAGTTTTCCCTTTTTTATTTCATTGCTTGTTATTATTTCTTGGAGTTTTTCTGCTTCTATTGTATTAACTTCAAGTCCGCAGACCTGTGAGTTACTGCATGTTCCTGCCTAACTGATGCATATTCTCTTTCTGTGGAGACCAAGTATTTCTGAATGAGCTGTTGCTCTGGGCATGTATTTATGATGTTGCTTAAATAAACATATTTCTATGTGCATTTTACCATGAATGGCCATGGTGTCGTTTTGTAATTCAAGATGCCAATTCCTCACCACCTTCACAGAGAGCCTGTACTTTAGATCCTTGAAATCCTTTCCAATGCTTTGATGGAAGGTCATTGCTTGGTCAAGAGTGAAGATATGCGAAATGGTAAAGACTGACTTTACAAAGGTACTGTGGAGAAATCAGATGGGTCTTCGAGATGAATGGCAAAACCTGTAAGATAGTAAACTAACAATAACTTTCACTTTTATCTAGCATTTTTAATGTGATATAATTTCCCAAGGTGCTTCATAGGAATATCATCAAACAAAATTTGACACAATGACAAAAAGAGCTATTATGATAGATGACTAAAAAGATTGATCAAAGACAGTGATTGATTGTAAAGAATATCTTAAAAGAATAGAGAGATATGAAGATATTTAGGAACAAATTTAAGGCATTGAGAAAACTATTAGTATATATGGTCCCTTCACAGGGTAGGGTGATATTAATATTCATGTTCAGAATGTGTCACCAGAATTATTGGGTTACTTTCCATTAGAAAAACATGGGAGTAAAATTTCTTTAGGTGGCAGTTGTTACGAAGTTGGGTAGAGTATTTGTGAATTGGAGAGCAGGAAGCTAAAATGTGTGGTTATTTTAAGAGGTAAAATGCTTTTAAGCTTAGAGTTAAACAGAAGGTGTCTGTAAGCAGCTGGGAAATAATACGGACAGTTCTAAAATTGCAACATGTATCCATTAGCTGTGTGAATAGAAACCCTCAGGCTTGTTTTGACGTTTTAAGACAAGTTTGAATTTAAAACAAGAACCTAGATACCAAAAGCCAATTGAATTTAAATCTGATGGTGTTGACAACCTGAAACCAATCATTTTTTTAGAAATTGATGGGTCATCGGGGGTTACATAAAGATGACGGCATTTGGAAAATCGGAGAGAGCCAGCTGCCATCTGAGGGGAGAGCCACATTTCAGCTGCAGCGAAAGTAAGTCCACCATCTGAGATACAAACCTGGCTTTCACAAGAAAAATTAATCTCTCTAAAAAGGTATCACAGTATTTTAGCTCAAAGTCTTCACTGAAGAAATTAAGGAAGAAAACATCTCTGACAGCAGAATCAGCGGCAGAAAGACATTTGTGACTCAAGATCGACAGAAGAAACATTGTGTGAACTTGGAGGGATTAAATTTAAATTTATTGTTGGCTAATTAATTGGGTTTATATAAGTGGGACTTGTGTTTATTTGAACAGCATTCCAGTAGAATTTAGACCAGTTAAGGAGTAGTTAGTAGTCTGGGGGGAATTGTCAGTTTGTTAGCAATCCTGTTAATTTGTTTGTTGTTAGGGTTAAGTAAATAAATTGTTTCTTGTTACTTGTAAAGTTGAGATCAGGGACTTTCTTTCTTATAGCCACTCTTAAAAGATTACGAGAGGAAAGGTGAGCTTCTCTGGGTGTTTCAGGAGTAACTATTAGAGGGGTTTGGCCATTCCCCCTCTGTGACACAATACAGTGTGGATGACAGTAATTCAGTCTCCCTTTACAGTCTACCCAACATCCTTGGCTTGAAGTTGACAGGAAGCAAAATAGAAGACCATAAATACAGCTGTGTAAATGGGGTGGGTTTAAACAAGCTCGAGTGTGAATGAGCAGTTAACTAGCTGTTGCCCAAGATGAAATTCATCTCCATGGATTTCATGTGGTTGAGGTGATGAAGGGAGTACATTTTGCTCATTGGGGTGGGTTATTTGAGTTGGATAAGGAAGGGGAAATCTGTCAATATAAAAGAAGGAAAGAGGAAGTTGAGATGCCAGGAGTCAGGATAATCAACTCCCTCCTACTGTCCAACCACCACATAATTGGATTTGCTTTGAAAGCTGCGATTGGAAGGCCATCTGGTGTTGCATAAGGTGTGTGTGGCCAGTAGTGATGCCTGTTCTCTTCTGGACCTGTGTATTCTTGGGAAGAAAGAATTCACTAGAATTTGTTTTTCCTCAAATTAGCCATTTATTATTTTTTATTTGGTTCTTCCTCCCCCAGGAGTTTACAGAGGGAAGAGATGGGTTCTTGCCTTGATAGTTTGTATTCTTCCTAATGGCCATAGACGCTATGTGGGGTTTGTAAAGTTTTCTGATCAAGGTAATTTTAGAGCCTCAATCGTTAGTTCTTGTGGCCCTAGGGGAAAATTAACCTCTCTTTCTATCCATTATTCTCACATTTTAGTTGTGGAAGTTTGCTAGTAGGAGCAGGAGAGAACATTACAGCTCCTGAAATCAGATAAGCTAAGAATGTGATCTGCTATGCTTGTCACTTGGGTGAGTACTAGAGGGAGAAGTCATAGATGATGCCTTTGGAAGGAGAAGAAAAAGTGCGTGAATTATTCAAGACAAAATAAAACAAAGAACTGTAGATGCTGAAAATCTGAAATGAAACAGAAATTGCTGGAGAAACTCAGCAAGTGTGGCAACATCTCTAGAGAGAAAACAGTTAACATTGAGTCCAATTCCTTTCTTCAGAACACTGGACTCAGAATGTTAACTCTGCTTTCTGTCTACAGATGCTGCCAGAAATGCTGGATTTCTCAAGCAATTTCTACTTTTAATCAAGACAAAATTCACTGATGTTCATGAAAATGTGAAGAAGGAACAATTCAAGATATTCCTGCCTCTGTACATATTATATCACTTGAAGAGTTTTCTGGTAGAAATATGTCAAAAACTACGTTTCCCCTTTCTGTTCTGAAATTGTATTATCTATCAGTCTGTACAGGATTTGAGAGATTGTACAACCAGCTGCAAAATAAAGCAGATGTTTTAATGAAATTGAAGCCTCAGAACTTATCATTGCACTGTCATGTACCAAAATGCATGGATCACAAACTGATTCCAGCTCCCATGGGCTCTGCAGAAAAGTTTATATAAAGAGTAGAATCTTTTCAGAATCTACTAGAGCTGTGAAGAATTATGAGGTGCTTTCAGCACTCCCCTGGTCTTTGCAAAGGCTGATCACCACAGGCCAAATCACTCGCCTTAAATACAAGGAGGTGGACAAACAGCCGCTGTGACACTAAAAAAATGTTTCACAGAGGACCATTAACAAAATTTCTGGGGAACATAACAATTGATAAAACAGTAGTGTAGTGACAAAGAGAATCTCAAGTATTGGACACTGGCCAAACAAAGACAATAAAATCAAATATTCACATGTAAATATACAGTAATGACTTCCAGGACCAGAATTTAAGACACCATTTGTTTAGTTAGCAGAGATTAGAAAGATCTTGGGTTTTCTCCTACAGTTTATAGCTTTATTCACTCTAGATTCAAGGAGATTAATCCATTATTCTCAAATTTTTAAAAAAAATTTTTGCAATAAAATAATATTTGCTACACAATTCAACTGAATCTGCCCTCAAAGGAGAGTTTGAGCCTTAAATGGGGTGATTAAGGTGGGTTTCCATACAGATGCGAGTTAATGGTACAAAATAGGTAAGACTACTTAAAATTAAACTATGAAAGTAGAACAAAAGGGCAGTTTCACGTTGGTGCAAAGCTACTTTCAGACAAAATTGGGACTATTCAGGAGGTAGATGGTAAAGGCAAGAGATGGTTCCGCTGAATGCTCACCATCATTTATAGATTTGTATCCAAATGTCTTTTTTTTTTTTTTTTTTACATTTTGCATCCCTAAGGTGTGAAGAAGTCTGCATCAGGTTGAGACTATAGTGGTATTTCTGCATGTGTATAGTCGTAGTCCCTCTGTGCTCAGCTGTCATGAATTGATATCAATGTGTAGTAACTGTTTAGGGCATTTGTCTATTTTCTCTGTGCTGTTGCACTCGTTCGAACTGTCCAACCGCTCCAAGAGAGACATCTTTTCTTTCCTCATCTTTGCCCGACGGTTTTTGAACCAGACCTGTGTAAATATGATGAATGTTACAGATAAGGACACAGTAACCATTTGTACTTATGAACGGTGTCTTTAACACAATAAAGCATCCCACAGAGCTTCACAAGGACCACATTTTGCAAGATTACAGCAGACAACTGAAAATGCTGTTAAAGAGTTAGGATTTAATGCTATCTTAAAAGGAGGTCAGAAGTCACAGGAACGCCAGGTTATAGCCCAACAGGTTTATTTGAAAATCACAAGCTTTTGGAGCACTGTCCTTTTGTCAAGTGTGACTTCTGACCTTGTCCACCCTAGTCCAACACCAGTATCTCCACGTCTTAAAAGGAGGAAAGTGAACTAGAGAGGTTTAGGGAGGGAATCCTAGGGCTTAAGTTCTACGCTGGAGCAATTCAAACTGGGGATATTGAAGAGGCCAGAATTAGAGAAGCGCAGAAATCTTAAGAGTGTTTCTGAGCTGGAGGAGATTGCAGAGGTAGGACGGTGTGAGGCCACGGAATTGAAAACAGGAATAGAAGAGGGTGGGAAGGAATCATTTCTCACTGAGATACCAGTTAATTATCAGTCCACTGTAAAACTGCATCTTGTTGGTGCCTTTCTCTATTCTTCCAAAACATGGTTTTACTTGCAGTAAGATGTTAAAAAGGATCTTTTGATGCAGTAGTAGCATCTTATCTCTGGGCTAGGTGGTCCAGGTTCCAGTCCTCTCACCTTGAATTGTGCAATATTATGTCTGAACAGGCCGATTAAAATAACTAAAGGAACAATAGGGCCAATGGCAGGGGACAGGATGGGGAATGTAGTCATTAAACTGCAAGCTAAATTGACCAGGCAGTGTTAAAACACACATCATTGCTTTATTGGATTAGCAACTTTAGTTCAGAAATCAGACAACACCACATTATAGTCCAACAGGTTTATTTGGAATCACAAGCTTTAGGAGCGTTTCTCAAGTCTAAAGGGGCAACATTCCGAAAGCTTGTGTTTTCAAATAAACCTGTTGAACTATAACCTAGTGTTGTCTGATTTCTGACCTTGTCCACCTCAGTCCAATACCAGCACCTTCACATTGCAACTTCAGTTGATTGGAGAGGAGGTTGAACCAAACAACAGATCCAGCTCAGCGCATCATTTAGCTATTGTCTCACAGTTTACTGTAAACTTGCTCACATCCTGACTATAACAAAATAGTATATTAATCTCTAAACCCAAACTTTTTAGGAATTGATACAGCTGTTGTTTGTTTTGTTCAGACTGCAGGATGAGAGCAACCATGACCTGGCTCTTCATGTGAAACAGGACAGTAACAGGTGCAGGAGGCCATTCAGTTCATTTAAATTCACCCAGCTAGAAATAATCTATTGATCCACACCCCTGCGCCTCCCCCATTGATGTAAACAGTTGTTTCTTAATCAATTCCAGGATTTCTCTTCTTTGTACAAAAAATGGAGTAGTGGAAGTTTCCTGATGTCTGCCCTAAATTAACCTTTCAGTTTGAATCTATCAGCCCTTGGACTACTCTAAAAAGGTAATACTTTTTCCATTCTCTTAGCTATCCTGATTACCTGTAATAGTTCAGCTCTCAGCTCCTGCTATGTCTATCCTTTACATTCACCACAAAAATGATCATTTTTCATGTATGTTTAGTGTCTCCAGTCTATTTTTCCACAACTGATCCCAATCATGTTCTCCCTCAGTATCCACAAATGTAGATGTTCAACAGAAGTCATTGGATAGTAGGCTGATAATTAGTCTAACCAGATTATAATGTGCTAAAACTGTGTTTGACTCAGTTTACCTTTGTATAGTTAGTCCTTTCTTATGGACAACAAGTTTTATGTTGTCTGAATTTAGAGTATTGGTATACAACAGTCACGAGGGGGCTGTTGTAATGTTGTCCCTATCTCTGAGTCAAAGGCCTGGTTTCAAGTCCCACCTGCTCTGGAGGTGTATAAGAACATCTCTGAACAGGTTGATTAGAAAATACCTACAACAACCCTGCTTTAACATGTTCTAATCAACTTGTTCAGTGATATTCTTACACACCTCTGGAGCAGGTAGGACTTAAATGTGGGCCTCCTGGCTCAGAGGTAGGGGCATCACACTGCACCACAAGGACCCCCAATCACAGCTTTACTTTTTTCCTGTAACAATCACTGCTTTAAATTTTTTCTAAATCCTGATGTGCTCTCACACACAAGTGAAAGTTTACTTTCCCATTACCAAATCACCCATAGTACTTTTTCACCTTTTAACTACTGCCAGTAAATCACCTGCATTTTCCAAGTGATTAATTTAAATGCAAACCCCATTCAGGGCAATACAAACCATCAAAGGTGAGGGAGTGGGTCAAATGCCTAAATTTGAATGGAAGGGGAGACCCAATCACTGCTTTAAGAAACCCGAGGGTGGGGGTATCAAAATTGGTCATTGAAGTCAAAAACAGGTAGCCAATTAGCCTGTTCTAAATACTGACTTGACCATGTCCAACAATTTAAACACTGACTACAATTGCTGTTTCCTGTAGGTTATACACCCTTTAACTGGAGGTTTCGTACCTTGATTGTTTCTTCAGAGAGGTGGATGGTCCTGGCCAGGGACTCCCTGGTGCTGCTGTCCGGGTAGCTGGTCTCGTTGAAGAGGTTTTCCAACTCCTCAAGCTGCCTCTCTGTGAAGACTGTTCTGTGTCTCCGTCTCCTCTTCTGAACCTGGCTCAGCAAGTGAAGACCCAGCTGTGGCATAGCAGCAGGACTTGAGAGACCTGGACAAGGACATTAAACAAGTAAACACCTCTAATTTGATAACAATCCTGTGAAGAGTCTTGGGACAGTTTATCAAATAAAATTAACATCGAGCCACATAAGGCTTTTTTTCGGAACAGGTAAACAATCCAGTTCAGCCTCAAGCAATGGCCAGTGAAAGGATTGAAGTTGGTGGCTAGACAGCGGGTATTATCTGCTGAAGATTAAAAGCACTGTGCAAAGAGCAGAACAGAGAGGTCCCTGTGTCTCCCCCCCACCCCCAATTAACAGCACCCAAAACACAGAAGATCTGATCATTTTCTATTTTGATGTTCATGGAATCTTGTGCACACACAGGCTACCTGTGTTTTTCATAAAACAACATTGATTGAACTTCACAAGTAACTTCACAGAGCACTATTTTGGATGTTTTACTTATTGAGAGGGGTTTTAATAAATACCAATTATTTTTTGAATTTCAGAGCTGACAATTAAATCATTTCCTTTGATGCAAATTACACAAGCAGCATTGGAAAGTGTGTTCAAATGGGACTGGGTCATGAACTGTGGTTTGAATTTGGACAGCAACGTCTGATTTGAAACTAGTAAATAAAGCTGGGAACTGTGGAATGCCTTTGGGTTTGCCGGTTGGATAAAATCAAACCCCAATATTTGTTTGCTTCTTCATATGCTATGGTACAGAACCACACTGCTTCAGTGACTAAGGTATTTTTAATGAATAAAGTATATTTTTGAAATTAAAGAAAGGGAACTGTGACAGTCTGAGCATTACTTGCAAACTTCCTCCTTAAATCCCCTTGATTGGGTACCGCGTGGAACAGACCAGGTAAATCCCTGGTTCACTATCTGACCTAACCTCAGTTAGCACACCTCAGCCACTGTAATTTGCCTCCGAAAACCTTGATTGAGACTAAAGCTCCTCTTTCTAGTTATTAAGCCTCAACATGTTTTAACACTGCAGGAGGGCTACACAATTGTGAAGCATGCTGACATTCACTGTCATCTTGTATCGGGTGAAGGCTGCTTTACTGAGAGTGGCAGTAGGTCTGTGTAATCTTGGTTTCAGGTTGGAAAGAAAATTGGGATAATTTAAACTAACCCACCCATGTGGAATACCAATGAGATTGAATCTGCCCTCTATCTCCTCTCCAATATAAACACACAAAATCTGTTACAACACTTTAGATTAGAATCTAAAGCTAATACTTTCAAAATAGATTTTAGTTACTGTGTCACACAGTCCAAAATCACATTGTTTTTACCTGTGTGTCTCAGACAATAATGCGGAGGGGGCTGGTGGACCCAATTTGAACAGCATGATTGCTTTTCCTTGCATCCACAGTAAAAGTCTTCATGTCCTAAGGTGCCGTCAGCTGGTGCTGATCGATGAGCTGATTGAAGTCCAGAATAACCAAAATTGTGCCAGCTGGGCAGAAAGCCATTCGCAGAACGGAGTAGGAATGGGCAGCACTGCCACAGGAGTTGACCTGAAGGACATTTGGTATCCTTGCTGGACAGAATACTGTCAATATTGAAATTGCTGGCAAACATCAGAATCAGGTGTGCAACGTCCTTCCAAATGTCTACTTCCAATGATAGATGAGACTGTTCCCTTGTGACCCTGAATTGTGAAATGTCTCACTGGGTTTTATATTCTTTTCACCTGAAGGTTCGTTTTGTATATGACTGCCCTCTCCCAGACTGTGTCCCGTGGCGCTTATCTAGGGATCTCCTGTGTATTCATATTTATCAGTCAGATCAGACATTTCAAACTGTGATCAGCTATTGTTCATACAGTACTTGTGTATTTAAAGAGAAGACGCCTAATCTAAGAGCAATTAGGGGCATCAAATCTTCATTTCTGCACAACAATGAATACACTCAGTCCAAACCACAAGACCTGATTCATTTCAAAATTCTCTCTTATTCAGAACATGTATATACTGTCACAGATTAGCAAACATACGATTAAGCTTTTGAGCTTTGATAGGGTACCTTTCTTTCTTGAAATTTTCAAACACAGTATGTAAGCTTTGATTTTGTAGATATGGTGCTTGGTTTGCTGTGACACTCTTGTACAGACTGCATTGCATTTTCCATTCTATAACAACCCTATGAATCTCTACATCCATTAGAGTCGATTTTAACCTTTAAGTGATTGACTGGGGACCATACTGATTGCAGTGGGAACCAGCAGTCAAAAAGTATGCCCCCCAACCCTATGAACTGAGCACCAGACATATGTCCCAGTTCAGCTCATTTGTTTGAGGCGTGATGATCAAGCTGGTTGGTCATCTCTCTCTCTCTCTCTCTTTCTACCCCTACCCCTGCCCCCACCGCCCCCAAAAAAAAACAAACAAATTTATTCAGAGACAGGCCAGAATTGCAAAAGGGAGAATGGGAGTGCCACAGCTTATTTTGCAGATCCCACTCCCACATTTTGCTGCTCTGGGACCCACACACAATCTACCACTTACCTGTGTCCCTTCGGTTTAATTCTTGTGGAGTTAGTCAAAATAAGACCAGTGCTGGCCTTTACAGTAATTACATTATTAAAGTGACAGCTCTGCAAATAGGAATAGACTAGGGCATTTTTTTCCCTGGAGCATTGGAGGCTGAGGGGTGACCTTATAGAGGTTTATAAAATCATGTGGAGCATGGATAGGATAAATAGCCAAGGTCTTTTCCCCGGTGTAGGGGAGTCCAAAACTAGAGGGGTATAGGTTCAAGGTGAGAGGGGAAAGATTTAAAAGGGAACCAAGAGGCACCTTTTTCATGCAGAGGGTGGTGTGTGAATGGAATGAGCTGCCAGAGATGGTGGAGGCTGGTACAATTGCAACATTTAAAAGGCATCTGGAAGCGTACATGAATAGGAAGCGTTTAGAGGGATATGGGCCAAATGCTGGCAAATGAGACTAGATTTATTCAGGATCTCTGGTCAGCATGGATGGGTTGGACCAAAGGGTCTGTTTCCATGCTGTACAACTTTATGACTCTAAAAGCAAAACTTTTGACTGTTGACTATAGGGTTAAGGTGAGGGGAAAGCTTTAAAAAGGCCCTGAGGGGTAACTTTTTCATGGAGAGGGTGGTGCAAGTATGGAACGAGCTGCCAGAGGAAGTGGTGAAGGCTGGTACAATTACAATATTTAAAAGGCATCTGGATGGGTACATGAATAGGAAGGATTTAGAGGGATATGGGCCAAATGCTGGCAAATGGAACTAGATCAGATTGAGATATCTGGTCTGCTCGAATGAGTCGGCCCAAACGGTCTGATTCAGTGTTGTGTGACTCAGTGACTCTTAAATCCCGAGATTATTACAAGGGCTCTACATTAACATATAGTGTGGAACACAGCAGGCCAGGCAGCACCAGAGGAGCAGGAAAGTTGATGTTTTGGGTTGGCCCCGGAAGGATCCCAACCAGAAACATCACCTTCGTGCTCCTGTGATGCTGCCTGGCCTGCTGTGTTCCTCCAGCTCCCCACGCTGTTATCTAACTCCAGCAACGGCAGTTCTTACTGTCCTTACATTAAATGTATGCTTTTTTTCTTTCTATACAGAACCATGAATGCCATAATAATTCCCAAGATGTAATTTGGCAGTATTCGATGAGGCAAGGGTAGTTTTAGCTGACTAAAAAGGTTTTTCAAAGAGTTAAGCTTTAAGGAACATGTCATACGGGAGAGGTGGAGAGATTTAGGGAGGACATTCTACACTGAAGCTTATGGCCTCAGAGGGCTAAAGTATGGGTGGGCAAAGATATTGAGTCAGCTTGTGAAATAATTTGTGATAATATACAAATAATAGCTTAGTTCAAGAGACACACAAAACAATCCATTTAGACTTTGCTAGGATTCTGAAAGCAGTTCCTTCTGGTACTGGACATATAAACAAGACAGGTGGACATGTTGTATTCTCTTTGTAGCCAGTTTTCGCATATTTTTGGAAACAGCTATCCCTGCCACTACTTTGTTGTTAATTAAGTGTGCAGTGATTTCTCTCCCAGTGACTCAATGATCAGTCTTTTCTCATCTGGGTTCCATAAATATTCCTAAAGGGTTCTGTTGTACCACTTCTTTCAAAAGAATATTGTTCTTTCATTTAATGAAAAATGGTTTTTGTCTTAGAATTTCACATTATACTAAAGGATTTCGTAACCAGATGAAGATAATGTATGTTGTACCGAACAAAAGACAAATTTAAGTTAAAAGTTAAAGAGAGGGTTGATCCTATTGTGTGGTTCCCTGAGCAGACTGTCAAAGTCATTTGGTGGAATGCCTCATTGCCAACATTTTCTAACAGCCACCAAGACATTGCTTGGCTGATGACAAGAAAGGCACTGTCCATCAGATCCTTCATGTACACCTAAACTATCTCCACAACTGCATGTTGGCCCTGAAGTGGCTGTGCCGGTGAAGAGACAGCTCCTCCTGGAATGTGCCTTTGCAAAGAAGGTCTGGAGAGAGATGCAGTGGTTTCTGTCAAGGTTCATCCCGAGCAGCTCCATGATGCAGGACTCTGTGCTCTGCAGCCTGTTCGCCGGGACACACACCAAGACAAACATCAACTGTGCCTGGAGGACCATCAACCCGGTGAAAGATGCTCTTTGGACTGCCTGAAACTTGTTGGTCTTCCAGTGCAAGGAGTTGATCCCGGTTGAGTGTTGCAGACTGGCAAATTCCAAGGTCCAGGACTGCATGTTGAGGGATGCACTGAAACTTGGGGCAGCTACTGCCAAGGCACAATGTCGAAAGACCACAGTCTGAGGTCTTTCTGCAAAAATATAGTGCAGTATGTTCAGTTGTCAGATCCCCCATTGCCTCAAAATGAAATACTTCCTTCTTACACGAATTAAAATGCCCTTTTTATTTACAACTGCATGGTAGGTATGTGAATATAAAATTCCAATGTATTGTTTGCGTTTCATTTTCCTCTATGGAATGATTGCACAGAAGAGAACGAGCAGCTTTTTGTCTGTACCTTCAGATATTTTGTTTCTGAATAAAGTCTATTTTTGTAATAAAGAAATCAGTGGCTCTTAGTATTTATAATATTGCATCCAGATCACTTAGACCCTGAGTTGTATTGCTGAATCACTAGTTTCACACCTGATATGGCAATAGGTTTTCAGCTGAAATACTAGAAACACATAAGACAGTTGTAATTTGACTTAAAAAGAATATTACTAGATGAAAAAAAAACTTACCAGATGCAGAGGTAGACCATTTGACCCCTGAAAGCTGTTGCACTAAGCTGTTGATCAATATCAACTTGTAGTAGATGGGGTTCTTTAACCAGAACCCCAGTGCTGCCTCGAGGTGGTGATAACTAACTGACAAACGTTATTAATTTAGCCTAGGACTTAAGAGGAGGCGAATTTGAAACTCAAGGGATGTGGATGTGGCTAACAAGCCCAGCATTTGTCGTCCATTCCTAAGTGCCCTTGGACTGAATGGCTTGTGAGGTCATTTCAGAATCGACTTCATTGCAAGAAGATTTCTCTCTATAAAGGATTTTTAGGAACCAGGTGGGTTTTTACAACAAACAGCAATACCTCTTACCATCACTGGCATATTTTTGTCCCAGAATTATTAACTAAGTTCCACCAGCTGCTGTAGCAGGTTCCAACCAATGTCTCTAAAACGTTAGCATAGGCTGCTGAGTTATTAGGTCAGTGACATTAATTACCCAATCAATCTGCCAGTGAAATTACAAAAGAGGTTAAGTAGACCATTAGGACCCAAAAGGATACGTATTCTTTGCGATCGTGATTTTAAACTCAATGTAGTGAATTGAGATAGTATTACTGTAGGTTTAGAGAAAGTTCACAGCATCTAATTGTAAAGTTATGTTTGGTCTACACGCAAGGGCGGGGCGTTATTATTATGGGATGTCTCACCGCGCTAATCACTAGCCCTCTCTGTATAATAATGACATCTAACGATGTTAAAATCCGTCTGACACAAGACAACAGGATGTGAGATTTTTAACCGTTTACAAAAGGGATTCACTGGGGAGTCCAGGTGGGAAGAGGAAACACGAATGAAAAAGGTGTGAGATTGAGCCATTAGCAGCGGGAAGCTGCCGTGAGCATTTACACCTGGAAGATGCTCGGCAGTTTGCAAAAAAAAAAACTTGAGCGGGTTGTACTAGGCCCAGCTTAGAAACACAGCATTGCAACAGCAGCTTTAGTAATTGTATTTTTGCCTCGCATGAGATCTGTGCGTCCGCTCAAAGTGTTTCCAACTAAAATGCTAAGACTGTCCGACTCTATGAGACTCTGACATACGCAAACAATAAATGGATAAAATTCAACAATGTAGACAAACTAACGTGTTGTCTATTGAAGTGTGTTTTAAATTTTTAAAGGGGAGGGAGGCGAGCTCGATTTTACAAAATCAAAATATTCCTTACCGTCAATACAGTAGAATTAGAAACGCAGGCAGTTTGCAAATAGCAAACACGCCCCCAACACTAATTTGATAACGACCTCTTCACCTGTTATAGTGATGTTGAGGGACATATATCGGCAATGCAGAAATTGAAAAGCATTCCCCTTCATTTAATAGCGCCCTGGGATCTTTAACGTCCATCTGAAAAGATTGATGGAGCCTCAGTTTAACGATAACACATCAAACAATGCGGCTCTCGATCAGGTCCGCACTGAAGTGTTAATCCGGATCACATGTTTAAATCCCCAGGATTTGAACCCATGATTTTCTGGTGGGATGAAGCACTGATCCAGGCTGACACCTTCAAACGTTAGTATGATAAACACCTCTCTGTTTTTATATTTATTCTTGGGGCTGCAATTATTACTCATTCCCTAATGTCCTGAGAAAGGCCTTTTACTAGAAACTCCAATAAAACGGATATTGCTTGTTAAATCATTTGTCATGCTAAGGGCCAAGTGCTGGAAAATGTGATTAGAATAGTTTAGGTGGTGGTTTTTAACTGGTAAGGACACGATATGCTGAACGGCCTTTAGCTGTAGACCTCTTTGACTTCAGAGGTAGTCAAGAGTCAACAAAGTTAGTTACTGGAATAAAAACAGAAGTTGCTAGAAAAGCTCAGCAGGTCTGGCAGCAGCTGTGAAGAAAAAAAACATCAGAGTTAATGTTTGGGGTCTGGTGACTCTTCCTCAGAACAGTGTGGACTGGAGTCATATTGAGGCTCAAACTGAGTAAGAATGATATAAGTTTCCATCCCTAAAAAAACTAATGAAGTACAGAATTGTTACAGTGCAGGAAGTTATTTGGCCCTTTGCATCTGCTCTGGGCTCTCCAAATGGGCGTTTCACTTGGAACCCTGGTACTGCCTGTAACGCTGGACATCAAGGTAGGGGTGGAGGTTAGATAGACCTTCGGTTTAGGGTAAAAGTTCGGCACAACATCGTGAGCCAAAGGGCTTGTACTGTACTGTACTGTTCTATGTTCTATCAACTCTTTTTGAAAACCTTACTTTGAACCTGCCTCCACCACACATTCAGGCAGTCCATTCTAGACCCCAAATGTTTTGCTTAATGAAGATGTTTTTTCTCATCTTGCTTTCGCTTTCTTTATCAATCATTTTAAATCTGTGCCCTCTTGTTCTTGATCCCTTCAAGTAGAAACAATTTCTTTCTGTCTTCTCTGCTAGATCGCTCATGAGTTTGAATCTCTCAGACCTCTTCTGAGCTTTTTCCAAGGAAATTAGATTGAATTTCTTCAATCTATCTCCTTAACTGAAGTTCTACATCACTGGAATTATTCTGTCAGATCTTTCAGTGCTGTCTCCAATGCCCTGAGATCCTTCCTAAAGTGCAGCAGAAACTGTTGCAGAAATTCAGGTTAACCTAATTGCTCTTGTATTATATGCCTGGATTAATAAAGCTTTTACAATCTTTGTTAATAGCACCCTCAACCCAGCACACTCAAGATCCTGCCACCTTTAATGATTTATGTCCCTATACACCCAGTTCTCTCTGCCCTTGCACTCCCTTTTGAGTTGTCCTTTTAAAAATAAAATTGTCTCTGTATTGTTCTTTTACAATAATCAGACAGGTTGCTTCTACTGATGTCAGATCTATACTTCCAGAAATATTCAAATTATTTCAAAGATGGCTCAGTGGTTAGAACTGCAGCCTCACAACATCAGGGACCCAGGCTCAATTCCACCCTTGGGCGACTGTCTGTGCAGAGTTTGCATATTCTCCCTAAGTCTGCGTGGGTTTCCTCTGGGTGCTCTGGTTTCCCCCCACTGTCCAAAGATGTGCAGGTTAGGTGGATTAGCCATGCTAAATTACCCATAGTGTCTGGGGATGTGTAGGTTATGTGGATGAGCTGTGGGAAATGCAGGGTTACAGGGATAGTATAGGGATGCTGTTTGGAGAGTCTGTGTTGACGTGTTGGGCTGAATGATCTGTTTCCACACCATAGGGATTCTGTAAAAACAAATACTAAAATTGCCCTGATGGAATTTATTGGATTACTGGTTCAGTAACTTGATCATTATATGAATGTACCTGTTTTGGACACATTGTTTTTAAAGATTAGCAATACAAAGAGGAAAAGAGAATGAGAATGAAACACCACCTGTACTTCAATTTAATATACTAAACTTTAAAATGTCAGAGAGACGAAAAACATGAATTAAAAACAAAATGGATGTTCAATTGTGATGAAAGATTATCAATGTGATGCATTAACTTTGATTATCACTTAGCCAATGCTGCCTGATTTGCTTGAGTATTTCCAGCAGATTATTTTTCATGGCAAAAACACAATACATGCACAAACCCAGACAGTTAAGGAATTTCAGTGAAATATCCTTCTCATAGAATACATTTTAGCATCTCTGTACACTGAGTGGTTTCTCTCCCACACACTAGAGAGGTTTAAGGAGTTTGATGAAGGCCCTGACTTCAATGTAGGGCTAAGGAGTGGCTTGATGCACAATTAGGTAGCTCAGTCAAAGCAATGGTAAACTACACCTGACCTGTTCCCTGGTCTCAACAGTGAATGTTGGTCATAAATTCCACCGTTATTTCTTGATCCTTGGTGGAAGTGTGTTTACGTACACCTTGGAATGATTCTACGGAAATCATAGTGACTCTGTTATAATGGAGACATGAATTTTAGTCACGAGAACAATGACGTTGAACGTTTTGGTAGGAATTATCATCCAGTGAGATATTGCATTTGAGGAAGGGGAAGGGGAAGGAAAGAGAATGTAACTGACTGAGGTAGTTAATAAAAATGAGAAAGAAGCACTTGTGACAGCTCAATCCGGTGAGATGAGTGGCCAGTATGCATCAAATCAAATAGAGAAGGAAGATGACCAGGTTGGAAAAATAAAATCATATGTAGAGAATAGGGGAGGATCAGGTGGAGACTGTGAAGCACGCCACAGCTGAATAATTTATGGGCCTCACTTGTGAGAAATGGCCATTCACCCACCTTTATATTTAAGACAGGTACAAGGTGCCAACTGGTCTTTGTGGAACTTTATTCTAACTAGAATCATTAACATCAATGGAAGAGGGAGAGAAGCAGAGTGTTGGCAAAACAGGATGATGGAAACAGGGAAATGGATACTGAAGCTTGTGAGTTCTGTAAGGTTTATGGTCAAGTGAAACATAATTTCATGCAATCTATTACTGATCAATGCACTCCAATGACACACCCAACATGCACTTCAGGAGACTGTGTTAATGTAATCAGTTCCTTTTCTGCTATTAATTAGTTTGTATTAATTAATTTAGGTGCCCTGGTATGGTGATTTATAAAACTTTTCATTACTTGTTTTGTAAAAGTACACATTACAATAAATTGCTATTCTATTTTATTGAAATTAATAACTGGAAATTAGTTAGATTCTTGCTATGCACCTATGGTGCACACTGGAAGTAGAGAAGCGAATAATTCACTCCAGATGGCTTCCGTGAAAGACTTTTGAAGTCCACATTAAGAATTTGATGGGAGAATAACATCAGAAAAGATGAGGTCCTCAAGCATGCTGGGATCAACAGCATGAAGCAGAAAATGTTCCAGAAAATTCAACTTAGATTGGCAAACCATGTCTCTTGCTTGAATGAATACAGAATCCCCAAACAGAGGAAGCATCTCAAGGAAGTAAAATCAGTAGTTTCTGCAAGGATTTTGAAATTCATTGAGATGTGGCCAAAGGTTCTTTTTGAGACAACTAACCTGTTCTTGAAAATCTGAAATCATTTTGTACGAAAGCAATAATTTGACTTAATCAAAACAAACACAGCCAAGTTGGAATACAGAGCTAAAATTTAATTCTTGGACAATATAAATTGTGACCTTCAATTCATTGTAGAATATACAAAGTGAAAAGAGTGTATTCCTGTCGCTTGGAGCAGAGCAGACAATGAGTTTAAAAACTCACCTGTGAAATTTTTCAAGTTGTTCTAATTGAGTTCACTATCTCAGTTAAAACAATAACCTAACGCAATTTGAACACCACAAACAATGGGATGTGAAGGTAATGGTATAGGACAGATCAGCAGGAACAAGAGTCTGAATCACTGTTAACTATGTGAAGCATTGACGGATAACATTATTAAAAGGATTTGGCTTTGTATCTTAAGCAATTCTTAAGAGTTCTTTCATGTCAAATTCCAAATAGTTGTTTTTACTGCTCTCACATAATCTGTGATTCAGAATACACACAACAGGATAATGCTAGTTCTAAACTAATTATCCAATCTGGTAATCCTGTCAAGGGGTTTCTGGTGCCTGGAGGTGATTTATTTTGCTAGTAATTAAAATCAGCTAGCCACTGTCTGAAGCTGAACCAGAAAATGTGCAGTTTTGTACAGTCAAAATGGAGGAGACCCTGAACACATTAAGAGACTTTGATGGGAATGTGCTGAGGTGAAGCTGAGGCCCCTGAGGGAGATCACAAAACTCCAAACGACCCACTTACACTACCCAATACTTAAAACACTACTTGCTTTGTTTGTTGGATAGAGTCAAACTCCAATGTTTGGTTGTTTTCTTCACATACTACTGTACAGAACCAGACTGCTTTAGCGACTACGCATATATACATATAAAGATATTTTTATGGATAAAGGATATTTTTGGAATAAAAAAACTGCTTGCCTTGCATATGGCAGAGTCTACAGTTTGGAAATTGGACTTAACAGTCATCTCAGAGCCAATCAAACCAGTGTGGAAGCAGGTCATCCTTGATCCTGATGGACGGCCAAAGAAAAGTTATATTTGACCTTGACATGAGTTTCTAACTATATATTTGCACCGTCATCAAGACTACTCACTTCCACTTCCATAATATTACCCGACTCTGCCCTTGCATCAGCTCAGCTCCTTTTGAAACTCTTATTGATGCCCTTGTTACCTCTAGTCTTGGCTATTCCAACACATTGTTGACTGACCTGCCATCTCGCACTTTCCATAAATTTGAATTCATCCAATATTCTGCCACCTTGGTCCTAAACTGCAACAAGTGCCACTCCCTCATCAGTCAGTGCTCACATTGGTTCAGTCTGGCAAATCCTGAATTTTAAAATTTTCATTCTTGTTTGCAAGTTCCTCCATGGCCTAGCACCTCAGCCCAATATTTGTAGCCTCCTTTAACTGAAAAACCAACCCCAAAATATTGCACTTGTCAAATTCAGCTATTCTGTTTGCCTAGGTTCATGTTTTTCTTATCTCAGTTGGCATTTCTCTTTGCAGGTCTGTGGAGCTGTGACAAGAAATGCAAGAACCACATATTTCTGTGAGCGCTTGTGTTACAATTTCCACATGCATCTATGTAGTTCCTTGCATGTAGCAAATGCTTAGGATCACTTCATGGAAATCGAACATAAGAGAACATGAACTACAGTCAAAAGGGTGGGTATTGCATCAGCTTTGAAGCCAAAATGAACGTTACTATAGGTCCAGAGGACACACTCTCTCTCTCATTCGAGAGACACAACTGGTGATGATTTTAACCTGAGGGTGGCTGTGCATCAGATGAGGGACAAGGTTGAGAAAGTGTGGCCTTTGAGATGACCTTAGAGGAGTGGAAACAAAAACAAAGTTGTTGGACAAGCTGAACTGGTCTGGCAGCATCTGTGAAGGAAACAACAGAGTTAATGTTTTGGGTCCGGTGATCCTTCCTTAGAACAGATAGTGGCTGGAAAAACGTCAGTTGATGTGCAGAAAAAAGGGAGGGAGATGGGGTGTCCTGCACTCCTTTAGAGGAGAAGAGTAAGCAGGACAGATAGAATTAAGGAGGATGTTCTCAGTTGATCTGGATGGCTCATGGTTTTCTACCTCTCTGTTGACTCTTTGATACCTGGGGGGGTTGGATTTCATGCAGAATCTTCCCCCAATGAAGTCGGGGTGGCGGGGGGAGTGGTGAAAGGAGTGAGATTCCTGGCAAATGGCAGGATGTCAATTAAGTTAATTAATGAGTCAATTGACACCCTTTTTCCCTGAAGCCAATGCATTTTACTGGTGCCTTGGGGATTTAACAGAGACATTCGGCTTTCCTGTGCTCGAGGTTTGGCAGGAGCTTCCTATGGAGAGAAGCCATCAGGAAATGCAGGCCCTGTTGAAAACCCCACACCTTCCCTAGTCTCAGATTTCTAATAGGGCTGGCAGAAAAAGAGTACCTGCCAGCTTCTAATTGGTCAGCTGTTCTCATTGGGTGGAACTCATACCGACTGGAGACCTCAGTTGTGGGAAGGCCCATTGGTGGCCACTTAAGTGCCTGAGGGAAACTGGTTTCTATCAGGCTTTCTCCTTGAAACTTGTGGGGATTCCCTATTCTGAGCAGTGGGTGCCATCCCTTTCAGTCCCACAAAATCCAGCCCCAAGCCATAAATGGGCTATAGTTTTGTCTAGTCAAATGCTGAAAAGATATTAGAAGGTAGCAAGAATTGAAGATGTTGGAGTCAGAGATAACACAGTGTGGAGGTGAAGGAACACAGCAGGCCAGGCAGAACCAGAGGAGTAGGAAAGTCAATGTTTCTGGTTGGGACCCTTCTTCAGAACTGGGGAGGGGTAAGGAAGCTGGGAAATAAATAGAGGGAGGAGAGCTGGGACTGGAGGGGTGTTGGGATGGTGATAGGTGGATGCAGGTGAGAGGGGTAGTAGGGATTGGTCAGTGGGAGATGTGGGGTGGATAGGTAGGGAAGAAGATGGACAGGTTGTGTCAGGTCAAGGAGGCGGGGATGAGAGGGAGGTTTGGATGTGGGATGAGGCCGGGGGTGGGGAGACTTTAAAACTGGTGAATTCTATGTTCAGGCCATCGTGCTGTAGGCTCCCGAGGCGGAATATGAGATGTTGCTCCTCCAGTTTGCATGTGGTGTCATTGTGGAACTTGGAGGAGGCCCAGGATGGACATGTCATCAAGGGAGTGGGAGGGGGAATTAAAATGGTTAGTGACTGGAAGGTGTTGTCGATTATTGCATACAGAATGCAGATGCTCCACAAAACAGTCCCGGAGTTTGCGCTTGGTCTCACTGATATAGAAGAAGCCACATTGGGAGCAATGGATACAGTAGACCAGGTTGGAGGATGTCCAGATGAACCCCTGTTGGAAATGGAAAGCTTGCTTTGGGTCTTGGATGGAGGTGAGGGGGGAGGTGTAGGGGCAGGTGTAGCACTTCCTGCAGTTGCAGGGAAAGGTGCCGGGGGTGGTGGGGCTAGTGGAGAGTGTGGAGAGGACAAGGGAGTCGCAAAGTGAGCGGTCCCCAAGAAGGGCAGATAGGGGTGGGGAGGGAAATATCTCTTTGGTTGTGGGGACAGATTGTAAGTGGTGGAAGTGGCAGAGAATGATATGCTGGATGCGGAGGTTGGTGAGGTGATATTTGAGAGCCGGGGGCGTCTGACCTTATTTTTGTTGTGGGAGGGGATTTGAAGGCAGAAGTGCGGGAAATGCAAGGGATGTGGTTGAAGGCATTTTTGATCACCGGAAGGGGGATGTTGTGGTCCTTGAAATAGGGCGACATCTGGGATGTGCGGGAATGGAACACTCCATCTTGGGAGCAGATGCATTGGACACGGAGGAATACAGGATCACATTCTTGCAGGAAGGTAGGTGAGAGGAGGTGTAGTCAAGATAGCTGTGGGAGTCGGTGGGTTTGAAATTGGTGTCGGTGTTGAGGCGGTCACCAGAGATGGAGACAGAGAGGTCCAGGAAGGGGAGGGAGGTATGGTCCGGATGGTCCAGGTGAATTTGAAGTTGGGGTGAAAGGTGTTAGTAAAGTTGATGAGGTGTTCAAGCTCCTTGTGGGAGCACGAGGCAGTGCCAATACAGTCATCGATGTAGCGGAGAAAGAGGTGAGGATGGTGCTAGTGTAACAGCAGAAAAGGGACTGTTCCACATATCCTACGAAGTCGTAGGCATAGCTCAGACCCATACGGGTGCCCATAGCCATCCCCTTAGTTTGTAGGAAGTGGGAGGAGTTAAAGGAGAAGATGTTCAGGGTAAGGACAAGTTCTGTTAAGCAGATGAGGGCGTCGGTGGAGGGGGACTGGTAGCCTGCGGGAGAGGAAGAAGCGGAGGGTTTTTAGGCCATCTGCATGGGGGAGACAAGTGTACAGGAATTGGATGCCCATAGTGAGGATGAGGTGTTGGGGGCCAAGGAATTGGAAGTCTTGAAGGAGATGGAGGGCGTGGTATCCTGGACGTAGGTGGGGAGTTCCTGGACTAGGGAGAAAAAGACAGAGTCAAGGTAAGTGGAGATGAGTTCAGTGGGGCAGGAGCATACGGATACAATGGGTCGGCCGGGGCAGTCAGGTTTATGGATTTTTGGGAAGGAGGTAGAAATGCGTGGGGTTGGGGAACGATGAGATTGGAGGCTGTGGGTGGGAGGTCACCTGAAGTGATGAGGTAATGAATGGTCTGAGAGATGATCGTTTGGTGATCAGGGTGGGGGTCATAATTGAGGGGGCGGTAGAAGGAGGTGTCAGAGAGTTGGCACTGGCCTCTGAGATGTAGAGGTCAGTGCGCCGTACCACTACTGTGTCCCCTCTTATTTGTGGGTTTGATGGTGAGGTTAGGGTTGGAGTGGAGGGAATGGAGGGCTGTGCGTTCTGTGGGGAAGAGGTTGGAGTGAGTGAGGGGATGGAGAGATTAAGGCGATCAATGTCGGCAGTTGGAGATGAAGAGGTTGAGGGAGGGTAGGAGGCTATGGGGTGGTGTCCAGTAGGATGTGGTTTGGTGGAGGCTGGAGAAGGTGGGTTAGATTCCCGGTCAAAGAATTAGGTGCGGAGGCGGAGGCAGCAGACACCGACACGTCCAGACGTGAATGGAATTCATTGATGCGTGGGCAGAGGGGAATGAAGGCGAGTGCTTTGCCGAGGACTGAATGTTCGTACCGCAGTGAATACCCACAGAGCCTGGGGCTGGGGTTGGGTGTAGACCTGGTGCTGCAAGTAGGGGTGGAGACTATTTTGGGAGTGGGTGTATGTTTGGGGATGTTCACATAAGTGGAAGCGAAAGCGACATCTGCGGCAGAAGTGACTCCCCCTCCCATTCCCTGGGTGACATGTCCATCCTGGGCCTCCTCGAGTGTCACAATGATACCACCCGCAAACTGGAGGAGCAACACCTCATATTCCGCTTCGGGAGCCTGCAGCCCAGTGGCCTGAACATAGAATTCACCAGTTTTAAAATCTCCCCACCCCCCAGTCTCATCTCACATCTAAACCTCCCCCGTCTCCTTGACCTGACACAACCTGTCCATCTTCTTCCCCACCTATCCGTCCCACCCTGTCCACTGACCAATCCCTACTACACCCCACTGGCATCCATCTACTACCATCCCACCTCCCCCAGCCCCCTCCCTCCTCCCTCTCACCTCCTTGACCTGACACTACCTGTCAATCTACATTATGTTGTATTTGCCCACTCAGCCAGTCTGTCCAAGTCACCCTGCGGCCTCTTAGCACACAGCACACTGTGCAACTCATCATAGTGTCATCTGCAAATTTCTACCAGTTGAGCTCTGAAAACACCTACAAATTTTACCACAAATATCATGAGAAAGTGTCTACCCTGCCATACAAATAACCTTGACTGGTGGTCACTCTTTCATTTTAGAGTCAGAAGGTCACAGGTGCAAGTTCTGAATGCAGGCTAAACACACAATGTTGATATTTTTAATCAATCTGTTCAGCGATGTTAGGACACGACTTTGCAGCAGGTGGGACTCAAAGACATAATGTAAGCTGAAACTTCAGTGCAATACCCAGGGAGCTTAGTAATATGAAATGTATCACCTTGTGGATGAGTCTGCCATCTCTGATGGTGTTAAAGGTCTCAAAGAACTTTACAAAGAAGAGCAGGGTACTTCTCCCATTGTCCTGGCCAAGATGTATCCCTTGGCCTTAACACATATCTCAAAGAACGTGGCAACAAAAGAAAGGGTTTTGAGGTATCTTGAGAATGTGAAGAAATTTAGAAATGCATGGAAGCTAACAATGAATGACATGATTCAGCAGGTTGTAGCTTCTGCTCCAGTTCCATGTTTAAACACTTGTTAATCATTAGCCATATTGCTCAATGGGTCCTAAATGGTATTGCTTTTTTGAGTGAAAATATAGAGTCCACCCCTTAAAATCCATAATAAATACAGAAAGTTTGTATTACTAGTTTCCTACATTTGCTTAAATGCTGTGGCAACCCGTATGAAATGAAAATTCACCTTTAGAGCTGAAACTATCACTGAAAACAGATTTCTTCCTTATAGCCATTTTAACTGGATGCTAAATTATACATTTTAGAGTACAGTATTGTTGTCAACTCTGTTTGAAAAAGGCCATTTAGCCCAAATTCTTGGAAGTTTTGTCACATCATATAATGTCACAAAGGACCTCACTCCTATTGGTTCATGTTTCACATGCACTGCTTTCCTATGTCAGTTGGAAAGAAACAAAATTTTTGTTACCCAATTGGATTAAATTTGATTGTCATTAAAGCCCTAGCTAGCATTTTATGCCCCCTGCATGGGAGCAGGCTGGGAGCTGGTGGTGAGAAGAGATGTAAAATTGAGTGGGGTTGTGGGGGGCCATGGTTATTACCTCTGCTGGAATGTGACCAGTTGGGGGTTTTGAGGGGTGGTCTCCTCTCTCTTGAGCCAACTGAGGCTCAAATGGATTGTCTGGTAGCATTTGAAGGCAGGATATCCTCACTCATAGAGTTGATGCCATAACTTCAGGCAAATAACAGTCCAACAGAGTAAAATCTGGCCATAGGTTCCAGGATGGTAAGGCTCACCCTTGAAACTTCCACATAGTAGGTCCAACCATTACCTCCACTTAAATCCTCACCCCTCTCATATTTATATTTTACGACTTATAAATTGAAGAGTTAGAAGAAAAAAATTTTTGGAAGTTCTCCAAAGTTATTTTTTTCTCATGGACTGTTTTCAGCAGTACCCTAGAGATTAATCCTCTATTCTTGGAGATTCCAAGATAAGCCTAGAGCAATGGCCACTGGAGAACAGAGTGAGCTAATGTTGGTGGAACGGAAGTCTGGTTTGGCAGCAGATGTCACAGTCCTACCACTGAAGTACAAAACCTGCAAAAATTCCAAACAATCTTCTTCAGCAACTCATCTTTCTTTGCCATAATATTGCAATCTTCCTTTAGGGAATTTGTGAAATATTCTATGTTCTTGCAATGTATAAACATGCTGTCATTGCTTTGATTACAACTGTTTGAAAGTACCACCTTCAAAACAATCATAGTTTTAATGGTTTTTATTTTCTGATAACTGTTCAATTTAAAGAGCTTTTTAAGTCTTTAGTTCAAATGTTTCAAGTTACAAGACAAAAGTCACGAATGTGAGGGAATACTCCCCACTTGCCTGGATGGGGGCAGCTCCAACAACACTCAAGAAGCTTGACACCATCCAGGACAAAGCAGCCCACTTGATTGGCACCATATCCACAAACATCCAACCCCTCCACTACCAATGCTTAGTGGCAGCAGTATCTATCATCTACAAGATACACTGCAAAAAGTCACCAAAGATCCTAAGACAGCATCTTCCAAACCAACGATCACTTCCACCTACAAGGACAAAGACAGCAGATACATGGCAACACCACCACTTGCAGTTCCCCTCCAAAGCACTCACCATCCTGACTTGAAAATGTATCAGCATTCCTTCACTGTTGCTGGGTCAAAATCCTAGAATTCTCTCCCTCACGGCATTGTGGGTCAATCAACAGCACATGGACTACAGCTCACCACTACCTTCTCAAGGGCAACTAGGGATGTGGGCAATAAATACCAGCCCAGCCAGCAATGCTCACCTCTCATGAATGAATAAAAAAACGTGAAACTTTCTGAGGAAAACTGCTGAGTCCAGTACACTGAAAACGGTGGCTCTAAATGCCTTGTAATAAAGTCCTAATTGACTGCTTGCTTTAGTCTGTAGTATTTTATACCATCTTATAACCTGAAGATGGAGTAAAATTATTTACAGAACTTTCAGGACGTAGCCTGCCATAACAGGGTACATTACTAAGAAGAAGGACGACATGTTGACTGAAGTTTAGAAGTCACTTTACAGAAACTGTACAGTCAAATAGTTTGAAAAAAAAAGGTGTATTTACAATGTCTGAATTGTAACAGTATGTGAAACCTGAAAACTATTGAAACTTCATCAGTTTCATCAGTACATGGAATTAGAGAATGATTATAAATGGACACAATGCTTCAGCAAAAAGTATATGAGCCATAATGAACTTCAGATTGATCCTCTCAAAGTGAGGATAGAGAATTCAGACCAAATTGCCCACGGCGACCATGTTCCCAAACTAAACTAGTCCCACTTGCCTCCATTTGACCCATATCCCTCCAAATGTTTCCTAATTGTGTACTCATCCAAATGTCTTTTAAATGTTGTAGCAGTACCTGCATCCACCGGTTCCTCTAGCAGTTCATTCCACACACGAACCACTCTCTATGTCAAAAAGTTGCCCCTCATGTTCTTTCTAAAACTATCTCCTCTCACCTTAAAAATATGGTCACTGGTTTCAAACTCTTGCACCCTAGGAAAAAGACCCTTGCCATTCACCTCATCTCTGCCCCTCAAGATTTTATAAACCTCTAAAAGGTCACTTATCAATCTCCTACACTCCAGTGAAAAAGTTCCAGCCTATCCAGCTTATTTTCATAACTTAAACCCTCCATTCCTGGCAACATCCTAGTAAATCTTTTCTGAACCATCTCCAATTTAATAATTCCTATAGTAGGGCGACCAGAACTGCACACAATACTCCAAAAGATGCCTCACCAACGTCCTGTACAATCTCAACGTGACGTTCCAACTCCTATACTCAAAGGTCTGAGCAATGAAGGCGTGTGGTAAACGCCTTCTTATTGAGGGACATCTTTAACATTGAAAATCTCACTAACTATTTTTGTTTTGGAGCTTCACAATTCTCCTGAAATGGCTGTCTGAAGGTCAAGCGTCCTCCAGTACAAGTATTGATTTATTTTTGTTTAAATTTAGGATCAATGTTTTCCCTACTCTATCTAGGGGTGGTTTCTATATGTTGAAAATTGACTTACTAGCTTGAACCTGTGTCCCTTGTCCTATTTTCACAACTTAAGTTTGAGTGACATTCTGAACTTAATCTTTCATTTGTTTAAAGATTTTTGTATATATTCAGCAGTTGGATGCTTTAGCTGCAATGTGATCTGCTTTTATTGGTCAGTGCATTGACTATATGAGTTGGGAGGTCATGTTGCGGTTGTGCAGGATACTGCTTAGGCCACTTTTGGAATACTGCATTTAATTCTGGTCTCCTTGCTATAGGAAGGATGTTGTGAAACTTGAAAGACTTCAGAAGAATGCCAGGGTTGCAGAGTTTGAGCTATAGGGAAAGGCTGAATAGACTGAGGTTATTTTCCCTGGAGCGGTGGAGGCTGATGGGGTAACCTTATCGAGGTTTATAAAATCATGAGGGGCATGGATAGGGTGAATAGCCAAGGTCTTTTCCCCAGGGTTGGGGAGTCCAAAATTAGAGGGCATAGGTTTAAGATGAGATGGGAAAAAGTTAAAAGGAACCTTAAGAGCAACTTATTCACGCAGAGGATGGTGCATGTATGGAATGAGCTGCCAGATAATTGGTAGAGGCTAGTACAATTACAACATTTAAAGGCATCTGGAATATGTATAGGAAGGTTTTAGAGGAATATGGGCCAAATGCTGGCAAATGGGACTCGATTAATTTTGGATATCAGGTCTGCATGGATGAGTTGGACTGAAGGCCAGAGGGATGGAATTTAAAAACAGGGAGGCTATGCTGCAGCTGTATAGGGTCCTGGTGAGGCCACACCTGGAGTACTGTGTGCAGGTCTGGTCTCCTTACTTGAGAAGAGATATACTAGCACTGGAGGGGGTGCAGAGGAGATTCACTTGGTTGATTCCAGAGTCGAGAGGGTTGGACTATGAGGAGAGACTGAGTAGACTGGGATTATACTCATTGGAATTCAGAAGAATGAGGGGAGATCTTATAGAAACATATAAGATTATGAAGGGAATAGATAAGGTGGAGGCAGGGCGGTTGTTTCCGCTAGCAGGTGAAACTAGGACTAGAGGGCGTTGCCTCAAAATAAAGGGAAGCAGATGTAGGACTGAGGTCAGGAGGAACTTCTTCACCCAAAGGGTTGTGAATCTGTGGAATTCCCTGCCCAGTGAAGCGGTTGAAGCTACCTTGCTGAATGTCTTTAAGGCAAGGCTAGATAAATTTTTGAACAGTAAAGGAATTAAGGGTTGTGGTGAGTGGGCGGGTAAGTGGAGCTGAGTCTCAAAAAGATCAGCCATGATCTTATCAAATGGCGGGGCAGGCTCGAGGGGCCGGATGGCCTATTCCTGCTCCTAGTTCTTACGTCTGTTTCCGTGCTGTACATCTCTATGACTTTCCCCAAGAAGCCATTTTTCATGTTAGGTATCAGCAGTGAGATAATTTGACTATAAATGCTAAAAGATTATTTGACTATATATGTCAGCACACTTAATTCTAAACTTGTACTATTTGTGTATTTTCAGCAGTAGGTAACCAGCTTGTTTTATTGCTCCCTTTGTAATGCTCCCCATATTGTGATTTAAAAAAAGAGATTCTTTTTTGGGCTCTCAAAATTTATTAACCATCCATCACAGTTATTCTGGGACTATAGCCAGTAGAAGCCCACCATTAACATCAAAGAATATAACTTATATCCAGGCATAATCCTTTCACAATTGCCGCTACTGCGTTGTATGTTTAAAAAATCTAACTTATTTAACAACTGAATCTGGCTGAATCTGGTTAGGCAATAAATCTGTTGGCCAAAGGTCCTTAATCAGATAGATAATGTTTGTTTAACGGACTGTTTTTCTCGCATGTCAGTTCATCAGGTAACTAGAGGAAATGTCATGAACAAGTGCATAGCTTGGTTCACGTGCAATAATTGTATGAATTATGAATTAGAACTTGAATTTGGTTCTAAAGTTTCATATGATATTTAGTTTGTTATTTTAATTTGAATGAACTTGAAGGGCTTGAGCCTGATTTTCCAATAATTTTTAATCGATGTGAAATTTGATGTATTCCCTACAGCCCTGTATTCTCATCACATGAATTTCCTTCTACTATTCCCAGTTACTCAGCTGTTTCAAGAACAAAGACAACAACAATATCAATTTTCAACTACATTGCACCTTTTACATAATTACATGCCCCAAAGTACTTTATAGACTGTTAATGAACAAATTTTGATACCCATATAAGGAGTCAGTAGACCAGAAAAACAAAAGCTTGGGATAAGAGATAAATTTTAAGTAATGTATTAAAGAAGGAAAGAGAGGAAGAGATGCAAAGACACATTTCAAGGGAGTTCCTGAGCATAAAGTTTTGGCACAACCACATTGATAGAGAGATTAAAATCAAGGAATGCTTCAGAATCCAGAACTGGGAAAGGCAGTGGTGTAGTGGCAATGTCATGGACTAGTTATCCAGAAGTCCAGGCTAAAGTTCTGGGCGCAAAGGATTCATAGAATCATACAGCATGAAAACAGACCCTTCAGTCCATGTTGACCATAATCCCAAACTAAACTAGTTCCACCTGCTTGTGTTTGGTCTATATCCCTTCAAACATTTCTTATTCATGTACTTATCCAAATGTTTTTTAAATGTTGTAACTGTACGAGCATCCACCACTTCCTCTGGAAGTTCATTCCACACATGGACCATGTGTGTATCTCTTTGTGGCTGGTTGTGAAAACTAAATTCAACAAATATAAATCTAGATTTTTAAAAACTGTCTCGCCTAATAGCATCTGCATAACACTGATGATTATTGTAAACACCCCACTCCCCGAAAAACTAAAGAACTGCAGATGCTGGAAATCAGAAACGAAAACAGAAATTGCTGAAGAAACACGGCAGGTTGTGCAGTGTAGTGTAGGTTAGGTGGGCTTCAGATTGGTTTCACAGGTCGGTGCAACATCGAGGGCCGAAGGACCTGTAGTGCGCTGTAATGTTCTATGTTGTATGTTCTATATCTGTGAAGAGAGAAGCAGAGTTATTGTTTCAGGTCCAGTGACCCTTCTTCAGTATGATTTTGTCTAAAAGCCTAACTGGTTCATTATAGTCCTTTTTGAAAGGAAATCTGTTGTCGTTGCCTGGTTTAGCCTTCATGTGACTTCAGACCCACAGCAATATAGGTGACTCGACTATCTTCAGGACAATAATGCCCAAATTTCGTGAATGAATAAAAAGTATTTAGAGGAGTGGCAATTGCAGGGCTGAATGGAGTTGGCAGGTGGATGGGTAGTGTGCGGTGAGAAGTAGTACACGTTTGAAGGTTCGATTGAGAATCTTAAAATAAATGATGTGCATATACGGAGAAGAAAGTTTGTCTATGGGTCAAAAACATTATGGAGATTCTGGCTTAACATTGACTGGGACCAAATGTAAATGGAGAACACGGGGGAGATAGATAAACAGAATACAGCAGGAGTTAGGATGCAGAGTTATTCATTACTCAGATGGAGTTTAATTTAGATAACATGAAGTATATTTCGGTAAGGCAAATCAAAACAGGACTCATACAGTTAATGGTAGGGCTCTGGGGTGTGTTGCCAAACCAAGAGTCGTAGGGCTGCAGGTGCACAGTTCCTTGAAAGTGGAGTCGTAGGTAGACAGAGTGGTGAAGAAGATGTTTGACATGCTTAGAGATAGTAGGAACTGCCGATACTGGAGAATCTGAGATAACAAGGTGTAGAGCTGGATGAACACAGCAGGCCAGGCAGCATCAGAGGAGAAGGAAAGCTGATGTTTCGGGTGTGGACCCTTCTTCAGGAATGGGACACACTTGCCTTCGTTGATCAGAACACTGAGTATAGGAGTTGGGATGTCATGTTGTGGCTGCACAGGACATTGGTGAGGCCACTTTTAGAATACTGCGTACAATTCTGGTTGCCCTTCTATAGGAAGGATATTGTTAAACTTGAGAGGGTGCAGAAAAGATTTACAAGGATGCTGTCAGCAGGAGACGCTGAATAGTCTGGTGCTTTTTTCCTTGGATTTTTGGAGGCTGAGGGGTGACATTAAAGAGGTTTATAAAATCCTGAGGGGCATGGATAGAGTGAATAGCCAAGGTCTTTTTCTTAGGGTGGGGGTATATGTTTTAGAGGATATATGTTTAAGGTGAGAGGGGTAGGATTTAAAAGGGGGTACCCAAAGGATAACTTTCTCACACAGAGGATGGTGCGTGTATAGAATGAGCTGCCAGAGGAAGGGGTGGAGGCGGTTACAATTACAACATTTAAAAGGCATCTGGATGGGTACATGAATAGGAAGGGTTTAGACGGTTGTGGGCCAAGTACTGGAAAATGGGACTAGGTCAGGTTGGGATGTCTGGTTGGTGCATTTGAGTTGTACTAAAAGGTCTGTTTCTGTGCTGTATGACTCTGTGTGGAGGGTTGAATGTAGAACTGGCCAGGAGCAATTCTGAAGAAGGGTCACTGGACCTGAAACATTAACACTGCTTTCTCTCCACAGATGCTAGCAGGCCTGCTGAGTTTTCCCAACATTTTCTGTTCTTGCACCAAATGAACATTAAGATTTAGTACCATTCCCCTGCCTTTTCCCCATACCTTGCACATTGTTTCAATTCAAAGCAGAAATGAATCACTTACTTGAGCCATTTCAGACGGCAGTTAAGAGTCAACTACCTTTGCTGTGAATCTGAAGTCACATGTAGGACCAGACCGGGTAAGGATGACAGATTTGCTTTTCTAAAGGATATTAATGAACCAGATAGGTTTTTACATTGATTGATAATAACTGATGGCATGACACTAAGCACAGATAGTTTATGTAGCTCCATTCTTATTGGTCCAGTTACAATCACTGTTGATCAGATAAGTGGTGATATAAAGTAACATATGTTTATGAATGTGAGTTTCTGTTTCCAATGAAATGTCACTTGTGCCACCATCATGCCCTCGGAAGCTGTGTTTTAGTTTCCTTTCACTACGTGTACTGTGAAGGGCAGTTCATGGCTGGCAGTGATTGACTTTGTGCGCACCTGGATTTTAAATATGGCACCAGTGGCAGAAATCCTGGAATGTCCCAGCAATGATGAATACTTCTGCCACTGGTCAGCACAAAATGGCAGGAATACAGAGGCATAGAAGTATGGTGCATCCATTATGAGGTGACAGTGGAGGATTGCATGAAATAGACCATAAGATATAGAAGCAGAAATTAGGCCATTCAGCCCATCAAGTCCCCTCCAGCATTCAATCTTAGCTGATAAGTTTCTCAACCCCATTCTCCCACTTTCTCCTGTAACCCTTGATCCCCTTGACAATCAAGAACATATCTATCTCTGTCTTAAGTATACTCAATGACCTGGCTTCCACAGCCTGTTGTGGCGATGAATTCCATAGATTCACCACTCTCTGGCTGAAGAAGTTCCTCCTTATCTCCATTCTAAAGGGTCTTCCCTTTTCTCTAAGGCTGTGCCCTTGGGTCCTAGTCTCTCCTGCTAATGGAAACATCTTCCCACCCTTCACTCTGCCCTGGCTGTTCAGTTTTCTGTAAGTTTCAATTAGATCCCCGCTCGTCCTTCTAAACTCCACCAAGTATAGACCCATTCCTCATATGTTAAGTTTTCATTCCTGGGGTCATTCTCGTGAACCTCCTTTGAACCCGCCTGAGGTATGGGGCCCAAAACTGCTCACAATACTCTAAATGTGGTCTGATCACAGCTTTATAAAGGCTCAGAAGTACATCCCTGCTTTTATTCAATAGTCTTCTCAAAATAACCCACTAGAGCTTGCAGAGAGAAACCTTCCATGAAACTCCCTAAAATTGACATTTAGCTGGTTTTTTTGGTAAATTTCAGCCCTGTTTTAGACATTTCTGTCTTCATATATAGCTTTGTTTGTTTGTTTCTTTTATGTAATAAACTTTAGTTATTCAACCTCATGTTGAAAATGTTTCAGTGATGAACCACCTTGTTAACTAAGCGTAAAAATTAAATATAGATCATATAATCCCTATAGTGTGGAAACGGGCTACTCGGCCCAACAAATCCATACCACCCCTCTGAAGAGCATCCCACCCCGACTCATTCCCCTACCCCTGCATTTCCACATGTCTAACCCACCTAACCTAAACATCCCTGGACTATATGGGACAATTTAGTATGGCCAATCCACATACACTGCACATCTTTGGATTCTGGGAGGGAACGGGAACATTTGAAGGAAACCCACGCAAACATGGGAGAATGAGCAAAATCAACACAGACAGTCACCCTGAGGGTGGAATCGAACCCAGGACCCTGTTGTTGTGAGGCAGCAGTGCTAACCACTGTGCCACCCCATTTGCCAAGCCAGGTTTCATTCTGGGATCCAATTAGTCTAGTACCACCATCACCTGGGATCATACAGTAGGCACTTACATTGGATGAAATGAAGTGGGTGAATATGTCAACACAGGAAGACTCGGCTACTGGCTCTGATCTGCGTGGATTGACTTCAGCTTACAACATCAGGAGTGTAAACAGCAATAACCTCTGGCAACCTGTAGGTGAAATCCCTCTACAAGTACCTTTTATCTCTGATACCAGTTGTTCTATTGCTTAATCAAGGACTAAGACCTATATTACAACATCAAAACGCAACGCTTTCACTGGCTATAAAACAATTCAGGTTTGTCAAAGGAGCTGTAAATGTGAGCCTTTTTCAAGCCTTTAATTCTCCTCAAATAAGCCAAGTGTAGAAAGATTTGCTGTTCTGGCAGGTTTTTATTATTATAGAAGTGTTGCTTTGCCATTTACAACTCTGCTTTAATCAAGTGAAAGTTATTTTCTATTCCCCCACCCCACCCTGCAAACAGTGCTCCAAGTATTGAAACCAGACCACAGGCTTTTTGCTCCTCCTGGAAACTCTTTGCATTCCTTACACTGACAACATGGATTTAAGTGAGCTAGGAAAGACTCTGCTTTTTGCTTTGTTAATTATTTTGTTTCTAGTATGGCTCCTTCAAAGGCAACAGCTGCAGAAAGGCAGGCTTCCCCCAGGTCCTCCTGCTCTCCCACTACTCGGTAACTTGTTCCATGTGAATCTAAAATCGCCCCACAAATCTCTCATCAAGGTAAGGTAAACTTCTATTCGTTTAAGTGAGTAAATAATGAAAATGACTTCTGGATTTCACCTAACATTTTCTGTCCTTTCTCTTTGACTCATCCTATGGTATAAATCTATAGAGTCCAGCTGCCCTGGGGTCTCATCCAAGAGTCATTTTAAAACTATTATGCTTGTTTAGTAAATGTTGATGATCTTTTAAAGTGAGACACAGTGAAACTCAATACTGTCATTGACAAATTGACTTCGTGCAGATGGGACAGGCCCTTAAAAGTGATAGACAGGTCCCACATTCAGAAGTCCCACCACAATTTCCAGCAGATCCTATTTTTGCTGCTGGGGTCAAGATGGCAAGTGGGAAAGAAGTGCATAAGCGTCAATTATGAACCAGCTGAGCCATTTAAACTCAGTGCATGAATTTTCCCCGAATTTTGCTCCAGGAACTGCCTCAAACTTGCATTTAATCCAGGACTTTATGATGGAGATGCACATACTCATAAGGGCAGTTAAAGTATATAGCACCATTAAGTTGTTGATTTAACAACACTGCCCTACAAAATGTTAAAAACTGCAGTGAGATTGGAAAGAAATTGTTCCAGCAGTTTTCAAAGATGTTTGGTGACAACCCTATGCATCATCTTTGTAGCCGTCTTGCTGCTTGACTGCTTTCCACAACCTATTATCCGTAAAATAAGTTTAATTAGCAGCTAAGTAAGATTATTGAAGTATTAGCTCTTTTTTTGATTTGAGATTATGAATGCAAACATTTGCCTTTATAAGGGATTAAATGCTTGAGGGCATTTAGATATTTTGGATGAGTTTTTCATGAATAGGACCCTTATTTAATGAAATCTGTAATAATTACTTAGAAATTATTTTATTTAATACCATATTAGCTTCTGATGTGTGTCTGTGGTTGACACTGGAGTAGGTAAGGGCAAAGGATGAGGCACATATGTTGGCATAAGGGAAATAAGAGACTGAGGAATGTGTGGAGGGCATGAGTTGCCACTAAATTGGTACAGCCTGTCTATATAGACATTGGATGCTGTTTGTTATAGTTTTCTAATTAAATAGATTATTTTCTGAATAAATAGACTTTACTAAGTCATGTCCCATCCACTGACTAAGATTTCCATCAAGGTCCCATCTTCTCAACCTCACCCTTCAACTGAGGTGTGGTGACCCTCAGCTTAAACCACACACCAGCCAACTGTATCACTCTTTCTCTGTCTCTCTAAAATGAGAGAGCACCTCTAATGTCTTCTGGGACTATGGCAACTTTGCTTCTACTTTCAAGTAATTATTTGATTGTTAATAGATACTTTGATTGTGTCCAGAATGCTGCATCTTTCTTTAACAGCCATCGTTTATTTATCATGTCTTAACAGCTGAGTGAGCAATATGGCCCTGTGTTCACCGTCTGGTTCGGTACCTACCCTGCAGTGGTGCTGTGTGGTTTTGAGACTATTAAAGAAGCGTTGATTGAGCGAGGGCATGACTTTAGCAGTAGGTACCCTATCCCAGTGGTCCAAAAAATATCAGGAGGCTACGGTGAGAATGGTTTTTATTCTCTAACTGCCACTGCTTTTGTTCTCGTAAAATTTGAGCATTTGGAATTATGGGGAGGCGGGATCCAGGTGCGGGCACTGGGCAGAGCAGAGCATACAATGAGGCCATTTTGGCCATTGAGCTGTTGTCGCTACTAGATTGTCAACTGGATTTACCTCACTTCCCCAACCTTTCCCTGTATATTTATACACTTTTCTTTTTAAAAATAATTTACTTTAACTTCTCCCTTATTCATTCAGTGATAGTGCTAATTCTCTTGTTTCAATAAATAAAAGCTGAACTTTCTGCTTTCAACCTATCAAAGGAATATAACATTGGCCTTAACAAAACATCTTCTTCCACTTTTATTTCCTGAAAATCCTAACCAATGTATGTATTCACTGCTATTAAAGCATACATGGCAGCCAATGAGCATTGGCATAAATGATCAGTAATCTGATTTTAGAGATGGTTAATGGATTCAAACTGGCCAGGATACCACTGCATTTCAAATAATTCAATAGGCTTTTCACATTCAGGTTTACCTGGGTTTAACATCCTGACTCTCTGACTCTGCCTAAAGACAGACTTCTCACTGCATTGCACTGAAGTGTCACTCTAGATTATGCACTGAAATTCTGTAGAGAGATTGAATCTACAGTCTTCTGACTTGGAGACAAGTATGTTACCAATTGAACCAAGCTGGAATATCCAAGTTTAGTGCCATTCCCTCTCAATGCTACCATTTTTGTACTTTGCCATGAAGGAAGTTATTTCATTTCTGGTGATGTTGGTTGAGGGCAAACCCAGAATTAATTTGAATCCAAAATGGGAGTTGGCTCCTTGATTTGATACCTCTTCTGCAGGACAACGCACAATTTGACAATGCACAATTCCCTCAGAACTGACTAAGTATCATATTAGGTCAAGGTGTGATCACAAATGGGCTGACAACAAATGTGTGTAGGTTTGAGTAGCAGCACTTCATCTTTTGGACTGGACACTCTACACAGCCTTCTAGGTTCAAGATTGAGTCCAACAGCTTTTTTTCACTGTTATTTCCTCCTGTTTTATCTCTGATGTCCTTTACTTTGCATTTTGATGACAGCAATTCAGGATCCTGACCTTAGACCCCGAGATACATCTCTTACTTGTTCCACTATATTTAGCTTTGTATCACAAATCTTTCTGACATTCAATATTGCTTTCCTTTCCGCCCATCACAGACTTTCACTTTTGTTCTACTGCCTACCTTAGCCCTATGATTTTTAACTTGCATAATACCTATTACATTTCTAACTGTTCATGTTTCTCTCTCCATAGTTGCTGCAAAACTGCTGACTATATTTCCATTTATTTTTATTTAATATTTGTAGAGTTTACAGTATTTCTGTTGTTCCACCTAGAAGAATGACCATATTAATTATGTATAGTTGGCAGCTGTGGAAAAGTGGAGAAAGGAAATTGAAAATATTAAGCACATTTGGTTCACACACAGTTGAAAATTCAGCATAGCAGTTTTTCACATTCATTAATATCTCTTTTGCAGGAGTTATCGCCAGTAGTGGGGAAAGATGGAAAAATCTTAGGAGATTCTCTCTTAGCACCTTGAGGAATTTTGGAATGGGGAGAAAAAGCATTGAAGAGCGGATTCAGGAAGAAGCACAGTTCCTGGTTAAAACTTTCAGAAGTAAAAAAGGTTTGACTGAAGTGCAAATGCAGTATCATCAGTAAATAGAAATAGATTTGTATTTTTTCAGGCTCCAAACTAGGGATGCATGAGGATCACTGCCAGGCAGGAGTGGGAACGGACAGCCATTGGATGTGTAAGGTAGGGCTTGACATGATGACTTCCGTCCAAAAGTTAATTTTGCTCTGTGGAGAATTCATTTAAAATACAATCTCTGGTAATCTAAGAGCTACATGTGTCTTGAGATACAACAAACTTTAATTTAACAAAGGAGAGTTGATGTCTAGTTCCAGTCACCTCGGAGCACAGTCATCACCGTCATCTACAGCAAACTGTAGAGGCCATCAGTTTAAAGAACCCATTTAATTTTTTTTTACTTTTGGACTGTGAACCAAAATGGAAAAACTATACTGCTCTACACCAAGGAAATCGAGGAAGATGTTGCAGTTTTATAACAAGTTACTGGAGCTCATTGTGAGTCGTATTGACACTGTTGTTTTGTCCAAATTGTTGGGGAGAATTGTGGGACTCATTGGCACTGCGGACATGTGTTTAAGGCAGCTATGTCCAGAGACAGTTTTTTGATTATTTTCAATCAGGGCAAGTTTGTGTGGGTAGGGAATACTCAGCATGATGACACTACTTTGATCGGCTCTAGGCTGGTGGATAGTCTGTGTGTGAATAGAATAGGAATAGAAAGACTGCAGATTCTTAATAGGTAGCATCTCTCTGTCCCTGCAGAAATGTAACAAAGAATTAGAAGATAACTAGCTATTCTCACTCACTGTTTGCATATAAGCTGCTGCCTCTAATCAGTGACTGAGAAACTGAACAATTAATGTGTCAACTGCCCTCTGTCTGCAGAAAAGAACTGAAAATACTTGGAAAGGAGAGTGTAGATCCAAAGGGTTCTGAAAAAGCATAAGGACACCTCATCGAATCCTGTGGATGGTGCTGTTGAACTGTGTTCCCCTAATATTTTTTCTCCACCCATCATGCCTGATTTTTGGTTTGTCTATCTGTCCGCATGGAGGGGTTTAAGAAGGTAGAATTTAATCTGATAATTCGTATTTTGTTTTCCTGAAGTTAAAAATAAACAGAAATGATAGTAAGTACAGAAAACTGGTCAGTGTTTTCTGTTAACCTAAGTTTATCAGACAGAAAAATCAGGAACTTTGAGTAATTTGATTAACTCTTTAACTTATGTGAAGATCCTGGGAATAGTGGGGCTCGAGTATCAGTGTACTTTCCTAACTGGGTCGTGACATTAAGTACTTTGGATAGTGGACATGATTCAATGATATGGGAACTGATTTGCATTTATCCTTAGAAATGTTACTTGTTACAAAGGCCCCATTGATGAAGATTCAAGGCACACTACCCATGAATAGTTCGGGATTATTGAGAAATTCCCAATTTTTTTATGGCTAAGTGAAATCTGGCTGAGGATCTACAGTTTCATGACATGACATGACATGAGATGACATGATTATTTATCCGAGCATGTGCTGTTCACTCTTCAGATTTGCATCCTGGTATGGAAAAGATAAAAGAGTGAGGAAGCATTGACCATATTGGGTGTCAACAAGGGAGCTATGCTATTAGTAGAACATTAATAAATCAGTGAACTAGCGATTAGATTTTCTTTATATTTTCACCAATTTTGCTACCATAGCTGAATGACGGAGATATTGTGGAGTGACCATGAGAGTGAAGCAGGCAATGTTTCCTTATGCAGCTGTTTGGAGGATTCATGCATGCCAATTGATGCCACGTGGACACACTGACTTCCAGTTCTGAAGCTATCTAAAATTACTCCTTACCACAGTGACTATTCCTCAAGAGACCAGGAACAACATTGCCCATAATTAGACTTCAGTTGTTTGCTTTCCCCAATATTCAATGGATTTCACTGATAAGTCCCCAGCCATTAATGACCAAACTTCCATAACTGACTACAGCCTACTCCCCAGACTGATTTTGACCACAGCCCATCCCCAGGAGTGACAAATCAACGACACCCTGCCTGACCTACTCGTAATCCCCGACTGCTCGCATTTAACCTACTGGATTGACCTTGGCCCAATTCTGTTTGCAAGGAGACAGATGACTGGATTTGAGTAGGATCGAGTGTCTACCTGACTGCGGACCAGTTCCTGTAGTATTCTTGCATGAACCAAAAATCTGATGGCACTGTAGTCCCTCTTCACCTCACTATAGTTTGCTCCCCTTTGACTTTCACATACTATCATTGCTTCAAGTACCTGCAGCGTGTTTGCCACATAAACTGCTGGACCCTGCTGGAAGTCTGACATCGACTTAGGCATTGTGCTGCACAGTGACATGTCCACCCCCTGACTGATTGTTCAATCCTCCCTTCCTTACAAACTCCCTGTGCATTAAAAAGCAGTGCAACCCACAGAGGCTGGCAGACTATAAATGAGCATTAATGATCTTGTGTGCTAAGAAAGCAATGTGACCCCACACAGGGACTGGAAGTCTGTAAGTCAGTGCGGATATCAATGTGCAGTAAGAAAGCAGTTTGAAGTGGACAGAGGTTGGCAGCATTCAAGTAAGCACTAAAGTGAGTAAGTACTCAGGAAACATGCTGAGAGCCATAGGATACTTGTGTCAATGCAAGTGTAAAAGCATCCTATGTTGCTGCAAGTCAGTTCCTGCAAGCAGAGGGACCTGGTAGAAGCAATGCAAATCGCAGGTGTCCTTATCCTCCAAAGTAAAGCAGTGAAGGGCTGAAGTGATATCTGAGTTGGTATACAAGCAGGCATGATGTGGTGAGGCAGGTGGTGTACCAATGCAGACTTGTGTGGATGAAGGGTTGAGGTAGATGGTGGCCATGGAGAATGCAAGGACATTGTTCAGAAGAAGCAGGTGCACAATGACCTGGACAAACATTAGTCCAGCTGCAGCTGCCAGGTACCTGCCCTGACTTACCTGTTGGGAATTTACCTGGTCTAAATTTCTCGGCAGAGGAGAGGAGAATTAGACGTGGCATACCATGGGGTGAGTTGGATTTTAATGACATGCAAATGCATAGAAATAAGGTAGTTAGCACTGAGATTCTGAAGTCTCCATTTCAAATATGAGGGGAAAATCATGATTATTTTCTTTATTGAGAATCTACATTTTTTCATTTTTACAGTGTTTTCCCATCATTCTTACCATTACTGTCACCACACCAGGGAGAGATAAATTCCATCCCTAATTTTTAATGTAATAAAATGTTTGTCTGCATCTGGATTGCTTGTGCAACACTTTACACCTTTCTAACTGAGCTTTCTCATGATATCAGAGAGCCCATTTAGTCCAGATTTTCTGATGAGATGTGCAGCATCAAATATCATCTGTTCCATTGTCTTTGGAGATCGGTTTGAATATGGAGATAAGGAATTTCTCTCACTACTGGAAATGATTGGAGAAAATGGCCGCATTTTAAGTAGCCCTTGGGTACAGGTACTACTTTTTTTCTTTTAGGTCATGGTGTTACTGAAATTCTGTACATAAGTTATTAAAATGCTCAGGACAAGCATAAACAAAAACAAAAATCAAGAAGGCTAATGGAATGCTGGCCCTTATAGAGAACTAAAATATAAGGAGGTCGAAAGTGACGCTATGGTTATACAAAGCCCTGATTAGACTTCACTAGGTGAACAGGTCTGTTAATCATTCTTAAAGTAATATGTATTGGCCTTGGCTAGAGAGCAGTGTCAACTTACTAAAATGATAACTGGCTCCAAAGGTTAAATTTTGAGGATTTTTAGAGTGGTGTTCGTGGAAATTAAAAGGTTAAGTATTATATCCAGATGCCAAAGGGCTGACAGAGTAGATGGCAAGAAACCAATTTCTACTGACTACATAATCTAGGGTTATGGGACATAGCCCAAAAATTACAGCCAGACCTTTCGGGATCGTATTAACAAATGTTTCTACATGCAAGGCGTGGTAGATGTTTGGAACTCTTTTCTCCAAAAAGAAGTCAATGCTGAGTCAATTGTTAGTTTAAATCTATAGGTGATAGATCTCTGTTAAACAAAGCTATTAAGATTTATGGTGCAAAGATAAGTTATTTGCAGCTAGATCACAGAACAAACGGAATAGGCTGTGGGGCTAAGTGATATCCTCTTGTTACCTTATTCCTAACTCTGAACTGGTCAAGATTTTTAGATGATGCTTAATGAGAAAGAGAATGAACCTCAAGATTTAGAAAAAATCTAAATCAATTGCAAATTTGGAAAACAAGTGATACATTCAAATTGATAGATGTAAATTAACTGGTCAGGTCCATCTTAGTGTTGGATACCACATAAAAAGACTGGTACAAGCATGGTCAAGATTGAGGGTGGGGAGAAGAGAATTAAGTCAAGAAAAATGGGGTAGCACCATGACAAAATTTTGATTAGACTGAGATCTACAGTGGAGGCAATGGCCTCTTGGTATTATCACTGGACTGTTAACCCAGAGACACAGCTAGAGTCTAATGATGACCATGAATCATCATTGATTGTCAGAAAATCCCATCTGGTTCACTAATGTCCTTTTAGGGAAGGAAACTGCCATTCTGGTCTGGCCTACATGTGACTCCAGATCCACTGCAATGTGGTTGACCCTTAACTGCCCTCTGGGCAATTAGGGATGGGCAATAAATGCTGGCCTATCTAGTGATGCCCTCATCCCGTGAATTAATGAATAAATAAAACACATTAGATGGTTATCATCTTGGGGCAGCTCAGAATATTAATTCAACTTAAGGCAGACAAGCAGTCGTAGAGGACAATTAATGAGAAGTAAATTTAAAACCAGTATCAGGAAGAACTCCTTCACTTAAAGATGAGAACTATTTGGGGTGGTCTACCATGTGATGTTGGAAATGTTCCAACCAGTTAGGGACCGCGAACATTTAAAAAGAAATCCAAATGTCTTGTTTTAATCGATAGAACTATGCCACAAGATTTCAGTAAGGAAACAGTACTTCATTGCATCTACTGTGAAAGAATTAAACAAAAAAAAAATTAACATGGAATGGTTTATGTTATGCATTCAGATTTACCACTTACTTTCCTCAAGAATTCTCTTGAGATCCATCAACTTTGAAGTTATTTACTTTGAAGGGGAGGACAGGCATAGTCTGGCATGGGGTCATAGGGGTTATTTGGGAAGACATAGTTTGGTTTAATGGGGGGGTGAAAAGAGGCCTGAGGTTGAGGGGCTGTGAGGGGTAAGGTCTAGAAGGCATTTTCAGTTTTTATTGCTGCTGAGACTGCCCTGACACTTACTGTAGCTGCCTGCAAATGTTTTTCAAAGTTGGCTGGCCTGACTGCAGCTTACATGCATTCCCCCACCCCCCAACAAGTTCATGCAGTATCTTCTCTCAAGGTGGGCAGTCTGAGCTGGAAACTCTCTGACTTCTGCTGTCCACCTTGAGGGTGAAAATCTTGTTCCACGTCTCCAGATAAGTAAGTCCATCTGCTGCTTCATTGTTCTCTTTTTTCCCCCTTCCTGACATTTTTTAGGTGACAACCTAACTGCTGCGTTTCTAAATTGTAAGGTATATTCTAAAATACACAAACCATGAACTAGGTACTTACAACAATGCAATAAAATTGAGGATAATGTAAACAGAATTCTATAAGAATGCATTAAGAGAATCGAGCTTTCTGTTGACATCATAAGCAGAGCACTAATTGGCATTAGTTTCCTGCTTCATGTCCAGAATCGACCATGGGCATCAATCAAACATGGTCATTCAACCCTGAGTCAAAGCAGCCAATTTCAGTCCACTGGGGTATTCTAGAAGAAATTCCCTCTCATACCACTTGGTGTTTCTCCATCCTGGTCTCCGTGAAAAATATAATAAGCAATGATACTCAATGTTTTTATAACGTCCAATTTAGCTTCCCAGCAGGATGATGCAACTGCTTTCTAAATGTGCCCTCAAACCAACTGTCTTCACTGGGTGCCTATCCTGCATGTCCAGCGTCCTGTTCAGGTGGGAAAAGAGAATTGAGTTTGAGTTGTTGGTGAAGTTTCCTTTAATATCCAGCCTTACTCAGCTATGTGAATTTTATACTGGTGCCCTCTATTTCCATATTTATTATCCAAGCTAATTGCAATCCTACCTATTCTGTTCATGATTGTAAAATCCTGTAGTACACCTTTTCTCCAACAGAAAATCCTTTCCAACATCCTCTGGCTGGGAACAGCTGTCTCTCTATATCGCTTTCGGTTTCTTCGCAGTACTAGATGTCAGAAATACTATTCCGATAATGATAATTGGTTTGATAATTGATGTTTTGACAATTGGTTTGCTTTGCAGTTGTACAATAACTTCCCAAAGATCATGGACTTTCTGCCTGGGCCTCACAAAAAGATCTTCCAAAATATGTCAGATTTGAGTACATTTTTGAATAAAAGTATTCAAAGTCACAAAGAAAGTTTGCAGAAGGATTTCTCCAGGGATTATATCGACAGCTTCCTCATCAAGATGGATGAGGTACTGGGAGTAGTTTCCTTCTCATAATTATACGTTTCAACACTTGTATCTCCTTCTTCGAAAATTAATGATTTCTTTAGAATTGATCTGATGAACGAAACATCACTACATTGAAGCTATCTTTGACTAAATAAAGTTATTTGGGAACTGATTTTGTAAATAAATGGTTACATACAATATAAGGAGTTTTAATGTTTTTATAAGTAGATTTTGTTTTGTTTCAGGAGAAGCACAACCTTGATTCAGAATTCAATGACAAGAACTTGTTGATGACGACATTGAATTTATTCATGCCTGGAACCGAAACGTCTAGTATAACGCTGCGATGGGCTATCCAGATCTTGGCGAAATATCCGCACATTCAGGGTAAGCATCATCACTCCTCTTCCTGTCTAGTTACATGGACCTGAGATCTAGTCAAAAAGCAATCCAGGATCTTCCACCTGTAATAGTTCAGTTGCTTCTACTTCCACTGGTGGTTCCACCTCCTTTGGTGAGGCTGACATTCTTAAACCTGCCAAGTTGCTTCTCAAAATAAATTCCTATGAAAGGAACTGATTCTGTTTCATTGCTCCCACTACAGCGTCTCCATTTACCAAGTCATTTTTAAAATCCAATTTCATATAATGAGACTAGTAACCTCTATGCATGTGTCCAATTAATATTTTCTTCTTTTGTTTAAATCCCTCTGGAAGACAAATAGTATCATCATACAACATCAGTGACTCGCTGTTACTCCAGTATCTCTCAATGGGTGGAATCTGAGAGGTCTGAGTGATATGGGCTATGGATGGATGTATGGCAGAATTCAGTGACAAGTGTGGAGTATCTCAATGTTGATCTCCACCTTTTATGCTTTTCACAAGTGACATGACAAGATTCTCGCCAGAGAGCAGCGAGTTTCCAATTGATGCTCATTATTGATAAATGCCTTGCTAACAGCCCAATTTGACTCAGTAGTTTTCACACTGCTATCTTACCAAATTCACCAAACAAGCTTGACATTGGGAAAACTCGACAAAGAAACCAGAGTAAGCAGCTGGCAAATTCAGCTGACCAAATGAACTCCACGTCGGACACCAGGCACCAACATCTCAGGGCACACAATGGGCACTGGCCACATACACCCCATGTCTATAGGCATTGGCATCCACCATGAACCCTCATTCGGCCCAACAAGTCCACACCGACCCTCAGAACATCCCACCCAGACCCATCCCCCCCAACACACCTAATCTACACATCCCTGAACACTATGGGCAATTTAACAAGGCCAATCCACCTAACCTACACATCTTTGGACTGTGGGAGGAAACTGGGGCACCCTGAGGAAACCCATGCAGACATGGGGGGAATGTGCAAACTCCACACAGTCACCCGAGGGTGGAATTGAAGCAAGGTCCCTGGCGCTGCGAGGCAGCAGTGCTAACCACTGAGCCACAGTGCTGCCCCTTGTCTCAACATAATAACTGTTTTATGTCCAGAACCACTCATAATTTTAAAAAGATAGGCACAATTCTTCTTTAATCCAATGAATTCAAATCCTGCCAACAGTCCATGCTGATGTTATTGCTGTACAAGTTATATACCAGACTGAAATTAGCTTGATAGGTTATCTTTCTTTCAGTTTCAGCATAGTGGTTTTTCACCGAAACACAAACTGCAGTGCTACAGATTTGGTTTTGACAGTAAAACAAAAGTTTATTACACAAGATAACCAAATAATAAAATTGAATATCCAAACAATTTTGGATATGGGAAGGATATTATTAAATTGAATGTTGCTGGGAATAGAGGGTTTGAGTTATAAAAATAGGCTGGATAGGGTGGGATCTTTTTCCACTGAGAAGTAACTCCATGAAGTCCAGTATCCTGTCACCAAGTCACCCTTTATTTACATGTATATACTACATGACACTGACCCAGGTAGCTCAGAGCTAGCTCCTAGAGTGAGCAGAACTTCTCACATTCCTGTCAATATCTATCAACCAGGACTCCCTGACCAGACCAGGTTAACAGTCCCCATCAGGGAACTCAAATTCTGAGGTCCACATGGCTGATCTCATTTCAATCCTTACATCCCTCCCCCTCTAAATCCTGGTACGTAAACCTATTCTTTTTCCTGTAGCTTCTCATTTAGCGTTTTCACACCAGGTACAGTTCCCCTGAATCGGATACTGGTGGCATGTACTGGACCGTAGCCCACCTCTTGTGCCTGGAGCATCTTGGCCAAAACTCATCTTCTTTGTCAGGCTGCAACATCTGCCATGTCCATCTCGTCCTCAGAGATTTCTCCGACGCTAGGCAGAGGGGAGAGCCAACGGGTTCTGACAGCTTGCCGGATGTTCTGGGGGGCCCAGTATGTTTTGCTGCTGTCCTGTTTGCGAGGTTGCAGCTTTCATGTGGTCCACACGCTTTGTTCAGGACTGCCTCACCTACCGCAACTTTGTACGTCACGGAACCTGACCTTGTGTCGACCATGCCTCTCACCCATGCAGGGCCATTCCCATGATTTTGACACCAAACTTCACCCCCGAAGTAAACTGCCTCTCTTGCTTAGAGGAGTCTTGTGCCCAGCATTGGCGTTCCTGATGACATTTTATCCCCCTTCCCCAGGTCTGGGAAGATCAGATTTAACCTTGTGCAGAGTTTTCTTCACATTAGCAACTCTGCTGGAGCTGTCTCTGTACTTGTGCAAGAGGTGGTCAGACAGGAACCAGGACAGTCTGATATTGAGTGAAGCTGTAGGCTGTTTCTTTAAGCCTGCCTTCAAAGTTTTGACTGGTCTTTCTGCCAGACCATTGGACGATGGATGGTATGGAGCTGTCCTTACATGCCGAATGCCATTTGGCTTTAGGAAATACTTGAATTCCCTGCTGGTAAATGGTGGCCCGTTGTCTGTGACTAAAATCTCCTGGAGTCTATGTATTGCAGAAGATGCTTGTAAGTTTTCAGTCGTCGAGCTTGTGTTTGATGATGAACTCTACGCACGTCCAAACACTTTGAATGGGCATCCACAATGACTAAAACCATACAGCCCGTGAAAGGGCAGGGAAAGTGGACATGTTACTGAGTCCATGATTTACCTGGCCGTTCCCCCGAATGTGGAAAAGCTGCTGGTGGCAATTTTTGTCCTTGTTGGCACATTGGACACTGCCCCACCATTGCAGCTATGTCAGCATCCAATCTTGGCCACCAGACATAATTTCTCACCAAACATCTTCATTTTGGAAATCCCTGGGTGACTTTCGTGGAGTTCAGCCAGTATCTGGCAGTAACCTTTCCTTGGGACAATCACTCTTGTTCCCCATAGTAAAATGCCATCCTCAATGGTGATCTGGTCTTACCAGGTCCGTAAAGGTTTCAGTCCTGGTTGTGATGGCCCTCTCATTTCCCCCATCACCACCAGCTTTTTAGTTTTGCCAGAACAGGATCATTTTGTGTCTCCAGTCTGATATTGTCAATGGTGACCGGAAGGGTATACAGAAAGTTTAAAACCAGAAAGAACCCATGTAGTGGCAGCACCACTGGTGGTGCTTCTGCCAGTGGGATGCAGGGTCAAGGCATCCTCATTTGCCACTTGGCCTCCTGGACGGTGTTCAAACTTATAATTGTACGTATTCAGAATAAGAGCTACTGAATTTGACGTGAAGTTACGGGTGGCAAGGCCCTGTCCTCTTTAAGCAGCCCTAACAGGGGTTTGTAGTTTGTTACTATTACAAATTCACATCTGTAAAGGTGTTGATGAAATTTCCTCACATCAAAGATGACTGCCAAATCTTCCTTCTCTATTTGGGCGTATCTTTGTTCAGCATCGGCCAAAGTCTGGGAAGCATACGCTATCGGGTGTTCCTCTCTGCTGGGCCACCGGTGAGCCAATGTCACCCTAATACCACATGGGGAGGCATCACACTGGTGAGCCAACGCCACCCTGATACCATATGGGGAGGCATCACATGTCACCAGATCTCATTTGGTATTGTAGTGTGCCAACACCTTAGATGACGATAGCTGCTTCACTTCCTTAATGGCTACATCTTGGCTACCTTTCCAAGGCTAACCCTTTTCCAATAGCAATTGAAAAAGGATGGAGGCCAAGTTACATATGAATTTTCTGTAATAGTTCACCAACCCAAGGAAAGACTTAAGCTCCTGTATGAATGTGGGAGCCAGGACACCTTTGATTGCCCTCACTTTATTTTCCAATGGGTGTAACCTGGTCTTGTCAATTCTGTAGCCCAAGTAGGTCACTTGGGGTGCCTGGAACACATTTTTCCTTCCACTGATGTACGCTGGTCTTGGGGAACTACCTTTCTCACGCTGTTCTTTTTAATGAACCATGGGTTCAGAAAGCCTTATGAGTTAATCATTAAATCCTTTCAGATATACAGACAAAAACACGTATGCCACTAGTTCAAAATTCAAATTAAAAACTAAACAATATTAAAATATGTAAATAAATCACGCACCTAACAAAGGGGACCTGGCAGAAGTTATGAGGGGCATGGACAGGGTGACTTGAAAGCAGCTGTTCCTCCCTATTGAAGAGTCAATAACAAGGGAGCATAATTTTAAGGTGAAAGGCTGGAGATTTAGAGGAAATTTGAGGACAGTTTTTCAACCAGAGGGTGGTGGGTGTCTGAAATGCACTGCCTGGGAGGGTATTTGAGGTAGTAACCTCGCAAACTTTAAAAAGTACTTGTTAGATAATGTAAGTTGAGTTGTGCGTGTAAATTAAATATATTATAGAATATATTTATAGAATAAATTTTCTTTCCCCATCAGAGAAAATTCATCAAGAGATTGACGAGGTGATTGGTTCCTTGCGATGTCCTGCTACTGAAGATCAAGCAAAAATGCCATACACACGTGCTGTCATACATGAGGTCCAACGATATGTTGACCTTGTTCCCATGAATCTTCCACACATGGCATCAAATGATATAGATTTCAGAGGATATCTGATTCCTAAGGTCAGAATAAAACCTATTATTACATAGTTCGTTATTTATATAGCACCTAGGATATCAAACCATTGCATCATTAATTACTTTTGAAATTTAGTAACCATACATGACAGCCACTTTGTTCCGATTTGAACCGAACGGTCTGCCTTCATCCTGTACATCTCTATGACCATGATAATCAGCATGGTTTATGTGCAAGGAAAATCATGTTTCACAAACTTGATTGAGATTTTTGAGGAAGTCACCAAAAATGTTGATGATGTCAGTGCAGTAGACATTGTTTATTTGGATTTTAGTAAGGACTTTGACAAGGTTCCATATGATAGACTAATTAGTAAAGTTAGGTCACATGAGATTCAGGGTGAGCTTGCCAATTGGATTAATGGTAGGAGACACAGTAATAGTGGAGGGTTGCTTTACAGACTGGAGGCCTGGGATTGGTTCTGGGTCCTCTTTTATTTGTCATTTATATAAATGATTTGGATGAGAATATAGAAGGCATGGCTGGTAAGTTTGCAGATGACACTAAAATTGGAGGCATAGTAGAGAGTGAAGAAGGTTTTCTATGATTACAAAGGGATCTTGATCAAATGGATCAATGGGCTAAAAAATGGCAGATGGAGTCAATCTGGATAAATGTGAGATATTCCACTTTGGTACAACAAAGGTAGGGCTTATACAGTTAATGGCAGGGCCTTGGGTAGTGTTGTAGAACAGAGGGACCTTAGGGGTGCAGGTACATAATTCTTTGAAGTTTGCATCATACAGATAGGGTGGTTAAAAAAGCATTTTGGCGTGCTTGCCTTCATTGATCAGTCCTTTGAGTATAGGAGTTGGGATGTTATGTTGAGATTGTACAGGACATTGGTGAGGCGTCTTCTGGAATACTGTCTAGTTCTGGTTGCCCAGCTTTAGGAAGGATATTATCAAGCTGGAGAGGGTTCAGAAGAGATTTACCAGTGTGTTGCCAGCTATGGAAGGTTTAGGTATAAAGAAATGCTGGATAGGCTAGGACATTTTTCGCTGGAGTGTAGGAGGTTGAGAGGCGACCTGAATGAAGTTCATAAAATAACGAGAGGTATAAATAGAGTTAATGGTAGTTGTCTTTTCCCTAAGATGGGGGATTTCAACACCGGGGGCATATTTTTATGGTGAGAGGAGAGAGATTTTAAAAAGACACGAGGGGGAAATTTTTTACAGAGGGTGATTTGCATGTGGAATGAACTTCCTGCAGAAGTGGTGAAAGTGGGTACAATTACAACATTTATAAACCACTTGGATAGATACATGATTAGGAAAGGTTTGGAGGGATATGGGCCAGGAGCAGGCAGGTGGGACTAGTTTAGTTTGGGCATATGTTTGGCACAGACTGGTTGGACTTAAGGGTCTGTTTCCATGCTATATGACTCTGTGGCTGTATGAATTTGGCAGTGATGAATGCTCGCACCTACAGTGAGTGGGAGAATGTGATGACAGTGTGTCAGAGACATGGTACATAGATAACGAGATGAGTTTGGGGAGATAACTTTTGATAACTCGTGAGGTCTCACAGAGGGAACGCATCCATGAAACTTGAGAAAATTGACACTAAGCTGATTCAACTCAAAGGGAAAATTAAGCTGATTTTTTTTCTCAGCGATGGTGAGTTCCAATGTAACAAGTTCATTGCCACTCTGGTTAAGATCAAATAATTCAGTCAAGTTCAAGAATCAGATTTGCTCTCCTGGACGAATATCAAATGTGACACTACACTAAATCACCAAGACAGATGATTTCTAACTTTATTTCATTCTCTCATGTTGCTACGTTTCTTTATTGTTCAGTTGTTACAAATGTAAATTTTGCTTACTTCCTTGTTGAACTTGTGGTAATTTTGATTTAGGGTACACTTGTGATTCCTGTACTTTCCTCCGTTCTGAAATCCACCAGCCAGTGGGAGACACCAAATTCATTTAATCCTAATCACTTCCTTGATAAAAATGGATGTTTCAAAAATAGTGAACGTTTCATGCCATTCTCTGCAGGTATGGACTGTCTTTCTCTTTTCTATCTAATTGAAGTTTTGCTTACCTTCTCATCAATAGTGAATATGAATTTGAGAGACAAATGAAGAAGCAAGACTAGTCCCTATCATTTCACAGAGAGGTTGGCTGTCATGCAGTCTGACAGCTATATGAAGTAAAACCTCTGTTGTTATAAAGAGCACTTCTGGTCTTTGGGATGAGCAGTGTACTGAAATGTTAGTAGTCAAGTTAACCACATCAGATCGTGTGTAAGTAGTTAGCTGAAGATCTGATTTCATCTGAAATAATCTTTAAATTGGTATAAACATGTCTTTTGAATTGATATCTGTGGAAATAATACCACAAGTTGGCTGATAGAAATGGTGGCCTACAATAACACTAGAATTCAGAAACAAATTGGAACTGCAAATGTAACTTAAAAGTTCAAAGAAGACATGGGAGAAGGGAGGTTTGAATTACAAATTTGCTCAGTTTATAATGGTTACTTGGATTTATACCGAACTATGCACTGTAGAAAAGTTGAATATTGTCAACTTCAGCAATAAAGTGTGCCAAGTGTGCAAGTTTTTTTTTGATTGCTAGGAGTGTTTCTTGGTTACTGAATGGTTATAGATTTTTAAGTAAAAGTGCATATAGAAGTGCATTTACCTATATTGAGAGAGTGTGGGTAAGGCATTTCTATCAAAATTAATGGTTTAGACCTAGGAACAATTGTGTGAAGTGTTCATAGATCATTGTGGGTCATGGGCATATTTCATGCTAACATTGCTTATCTCAGTTTGACAAGAATTAGACTCACACTCAGAAAGTATAGAAACAGATCCAGCCCCCTACTCATTAATGAAACATATTTTAAAGCAAGCAACAGTCAAATGCTGAGTTTTTCGCTCCATAACATCTGTTTTTGCAGGGAAGAGGAAATGTCTGGGAGAGTCCTTGGCTCGCATGGAAATCTTCCTTTTTTTGACAACTCTGCTTCAGAACTTTGTCTTCAAACCTGTTATTGACTGCAAGGATATTAACATCTCGTCGGTTTTCAGTGGAATCTTTCAGATATCCCACATGTACAAGTTTCGTGCTATTTCTCGTTAACTTGAGCATGACACCAGTTGTGTTGTATCAATTGAATTTTGCAGATAATGTTAGAGCTTCATTAATTTATCTATAAATTCTAGACTAATCTTGAACGTACATTTTCTGTGTTTTTTTTTAAACAAATTCACTCAATTTAAATGTAGACCAAACTTCAGCACACAGGATCTGTACCTTTCTCACATTCACAATACCAATTGTTTATAGAAATTACTGACTCATGACAATTTGACTTCCAGCAACAGCGTTTTGGTGAAGAAAACTAATTTTAATAGGCAACACATTAATTAAATTCATATAGTACAGGTAAATGGTTATTCATATGTAACATTAATTCTGTTTCTCTTTCCATACGTGCCATTGGATCTGCACTTCCTGTTTTATTTCACCATTCCAGTATCTGCAGTATTTTCTTATAGTAACAGAGTCAAGCACTTTAGAATTCCCAATAATTCACATGATAATGGAAACATATAATTAAAAAGATGATCGGAACTTTGTCAAAATAGGCTTTTAATATATTTAAAACAATTTTTTTCTACTGGCATCATAACAGATACTTAAAGCCAGTGAAATCTGTTCTATAACTGAAGGATGAACATGTAAAGTGACTGAATATAATGCAAATTTGAACATAATGGGCAAAATCTTACAGGGGTTGAGTGAGATGGGCTATAGTGACATCTGTCAATAAATCACATGTGCAGTCAATTGGATATTTAATTGTAAGGCAGGTGGGACTAGTTAGTATGGGAACATAGTTGGCGTGGACTGGTTGGACCAGATGGTCTGTTTCCAAGCTATATGACTATGACTATGACTAAAGCCGTCTAAATCAAAATGGAGTTGAAGGGGGAAATGAAGCTGGGTCAGCATTTTTTTTTTCATATCAGCCTGTTCAGATATGTTATTATACACCTCTGGAGTAGGTGGGACTGGAACCCAGACCTAACTCTGGACCAATCATTGCACCACAAGAGCCCTCTGGGTCTGCTTTATACATATTTTTAAATCAACCTATTCAGGTATTTTATGACACACCTCAGAAGAGGGTAGGACTTGAACTTGGAGCTTCTGATTCAGAGGTAGGGACTGTACCACTGTGTCACAAGGGTCCTCTCGGCCTGTTTTATCCAGAATTGAACTAGAGTTGGGTCACACCGAGGTTTGTTAACTACCCTATTTATTGGTATTCTTACAGCTTTCTTCTGTTAATACCTTGATGTTGCGTGATACAGATATTTATGAATTGCACTGCACGCACCACATGCAGGTGTCAGTTAGAACATAGGACAATACAGCGCAGAACAGGCCCTTCGGCCCTCGATGTTGCGCTGACCTGTGAACTAATCTAAGCCCACCCCCTACACTATCCCATCATCATCCATATGCTTATCCAAGGACTGTTTAAATGCCCCTAATGTGGCTGAGTTAACTACATTAGCAGGCAGGGCATTCCACGCCCTTACCACTCTCTGAGTAATGAACCTGCCTCTGACATCTGTCTTAAATTCTATGACCCCTCAATTTGCAGCTATGTCCCCTCGTACTAGCCGACGTCATCATCCTAGGAAAAAGACTCTCACTGTCCACCCTATCTAATCCTCTGATCATTTTGCATGTCTCTTATTAAATCCCCTCTTAGCCTTCTTCTCTCCAATGAGAACAGACCCAAGTCCCTCAGCCTTTCCTCATAAGACCTTCGCTCCAGACCAGGCGACATCCTGGTAAATCTCCTCTGCACCTTTTCCAATGCTTCCACATCCTTCCTGTAATGGGGCGACCAGAACTGTACGCAATATTCCAAGTGAGGCCGCACTAGCATTTTGTACAGCTGCAGCATGACATCACGGCTCCGGAACTCAATCCCTCTACCAATGAAACCTAACATACCATGTGCCTTCTTAACAGCACTATCAACCTGGGTGGCAACTTTCAGGGATCTATGTACCTGGACACCAAGATCCCTCTGCACATCCACACTACCAAGAATCTTTCCATTGACCGAGTATTCTGCCTTCCTATTATTCTTCTCAAAGTGAATCACCTCACATTTATCTGCATTGAACTCCATTTGCCACCTTTCAGCCCAATTCTGCAGTTTATCCAAATCTCCCAAGTTCACAGGAGTACTCCGAGATCTTCCTTCTATATTGGTATTTTCCAACCAACCTGTTCAGAGATGGTATTACACAGCTCTAAAGCAGGTGGATGTTGAACCTAGGGTCACCTGGCTTAGAGGTATGAATACTACAACTACACCACAACAGCCATTCTGGGTCTGCTTTATTTTTTTAAAATTTGTTTTCTTCTTTTTTATATTTCTATCCAGAAGTGTCATCTCACACAATTAGGCGACTTTCCCACCACCAAAATCACTGTGACTGTTTATTTTTGTTAACTACTAACCACCATCAGTAATGACCCCTGCAGCAATTAAATATTTAATGCAAAGACTGTTATTGGCAATGCAAACCATCAAAAGTGTCAGGGAGATAGGGAGAGAGGGTAGGGACAAAAGCAAAATGGAGTTGGAGAGGCAGATAAAGCACTATATCCCTCTCTTTCTGAACATATCAAGAGCATTGATGACACTGCATGCTCCCTCTTCAGGAACACCCAGGCACGAACATAATTGCAGAAGAGGGGCAGAAAGTCAGCAGAGATGACCCCATCCACAGCCTGCTACCTGGACCTGTCAACAGCCAGCCTGGCCTGGGTCTGGTTTTCTTTCCTTTTTCTACCCGGAAATATTATCACACATAACTGAGCACCTTCCTACCAGCAAAATCACAGTGACTTTTTTTTTTGCTTTTTTTAAACTAGTAATACCACCAGTAAAAACACCTGTATATCCAATTAGTGTTTACAAGCAAATCCCGTTTATGGGCAATGGAAACCATCAAAGGTGAGGGGCATGGGTAGGGAGAGCAGGAAGGGACTATATAAAATGGAGTTGGAGGAGGTAATAAAGCACTGTATCCCCCTGGTATCCACCTCTCTCTAAAGACATCAAGAGCATTGATGGACACTCTCGAATGACACTCGGGCTTCAACGTAACCGCAGAAAAGGGGCAGGTAGTTGGCCATGTCACCCTTCCACAACCTTCTGCCTGGATTTGTTTATTACCAGCTTGGCCAGGTCCAGAGCAGATCCACAAGGAGGTCCTCCAATTTGTCCACACCCCTCTGTACTGGGTGCCAATAGATTAGGAGCATGGGGCTGAAGCGCAACCAAAAACATAGAAGACTTCTCAAGTAACTAAAAAGGGGATGCAAATGCCAACAACCAATATTACATGGTCCACAGATTCCATAGCGCCACAAAATAAACAATTGAGCTGGGGGTCCTTGAGCCGTTGCAATTTGCATTTGTAAGGGACTGTTGTGAGGGAAAGAGGGAGGACTCCACCAGGGCTCCCTGCTGGTTGACAGCAAATAAGCATACCAAGGCACGTCTGGGTGGCGGGCATAAAAGTTGAGCTGAATGGTGTGCCGCAGCAACCCGTATAGAAACTGCCATTTTGCAATCCAAAAAGACATACTACACACATTCAGGAGGTGGCTCAGGTTGTCGGATGCAGCCTCTTGAATGAGGTTCAGGACTTTGGGGCCAATGTGAAATTGTGTCCGAGCAGGGGTATGTGCAGATGAGATTCCATTGCATACCTTAGCATCCTCCAAGTGGTGCATGATGTCAGGTCCAAGCACCTTTGGGTCTGCTTTATTTTGGGTTCAGGTGATGATTTCCAACTGGGCAGGCCATTGCCTGTTATCAAGGGGGCTCATACTCAACAAGCGTCAAGAGGAGATAAATTAATGATTCCCCATGGGCTTTGAAGGGATTATCACACCTCTCACCCTTCCTCTCCCTCAATCCCTCCCTTAACCCTGTTGAACTCCATTTCAGTTGTGTACTTCATTCTAGCACATGCGTAGTTGCTTCATGTAGAATTCCAATGACATGATACACGACGACGTGTGCCTGACTATACATACATGCATTTGATACTGGCAAAATCATTGCACATGCAAACTTCTGGATTTGTGTGCATGCCCTGTTGCAAGCAGTGCCAGGTGTCAGCAGACATTGGCTTTTTAATGTGACCCTTGGCAAATGGGAGAGAGGTAGTATTCCCCCTATATAAGCAGTAAGATACAGATGGGTGGAATGAATTGACAGACAGGGATTGCACACGAGGCATACAATGGAGATGCCTGAAAGCCAATCTTGTATGTGCCATTCATGAGCACTGGCAAGCTTGAAATATTAACTCACACTCATTGGGGCACAAAGCATTGTAGTAAGGCATTGCTTGCTGTCAGGATAAATCCAATCATTTATTCCCTTACAGTACTTGTCCAAGCATCCTATAGCGGTCACCAGAGAAACTGATTGCTGCAGCCAGCTTTATCCAGGCCACCTTGACAACTCTGGCTTTTTCTCCCATTTCTTGGAGAGAAGATCTCCCCTAATTTACAAACTCCCCTAAGCAGCGCCTCTAGGGAGGCATTGCTGAACCATGGCACTGCTATTTGCAGGCTCCGTGACATCAATAAACCTGTTGGACTATAACCCAGGATAATAGGAACTGCAGATGCTGGAGAATCCGAGATAACAAGGTGTAGAGCTGGATGAACACAGTAGGCCAAGCAGCATCATAGGAGCAGGAAAGCTTGGCGCCCGAAATGCCTACCCTGAAGAAGTTACCCTCCTCCCTCCGGACAAACCTCAGGGGATCTCGCTCCCACTGCAACCATCCGCCTCCCTCTCCCTCCCTATTTATTTCAGAACCCTCTTCCCCTTCCCCATTTCTGATGAAGGGTCTAGGCCCGAAACGTCAAGCTTTCCTGCTCCTCTGATGCTGCTTGGACTATAACTAGGTGTTGTGTGAGTTTTAACCTTGTCCACCCCAGCCCAACACCGGCACCTCAACATCCTATCATGGAGCAGATGGGGATAATAACCAAAAAGAAGATGCTCTTGGATTGCAGGGAGTTAAGTGCTACCCTGGTGGCTTTTAAATATATTGTGGAAATTTCTGATTGGGCCTACCTGCTAGGCCTGAAATTTGCTATTTTACTCGCGCATGTAAATACAATATTAAAAGAATGTAACCTTGCAAGAAAACCCAACGTGACCTCCTGCAGAGGTCCCTCCAATTTTTTGGGTTGGTCTCCACATTTAGCTTTAACAAAGAATCTTTATACTTATGCATTTTAATCGTGTATGCACTGCAAACGTTCAATAGTTTTACGCATCTCCTCCCCCAACAACGGGAAAGATTGTTGGATTTGTTCAGAGCTGAAGTTATAAAAGCACAATCGTACAGTCAGTGTTATTTTCGGTTTGTCTTTTTTTTGCAGGGTGTGCCAACTTTTCTGAGACGACGCATGCCCTCATTTTCTGTAAGGAAAACCGCAGGGTGGCTCAGCGTAGTCTGAACTGTATAAGTAGTAGGAAGAGACGCTCTCTGCAGCAATTATTGACGAATGTTATGGAACTAACAGCTGACTTTCTTGGCCGAGTTTTATTTCAATTCTCCTAATTTAAATAGAGTAAAGGAAAGTTTGCAGGGCGGACGGGTTTTTTTATTCTTGAAACTCCTAGCATTGCTGATTGTAATGTTAATCGAACTCTGGTTTAATTAAGTGAAAGTTACTTTCTATTCTTCTTTGGCAGATAGTTCGCCAAATATCTGAACAAGAACACAGCTTTTATTGTTCTTCCAGGAACTTTTACTCATTTCTTCCGCTGTCACCATGGATTCAAGCGACCCAGGAACAACATTGCTTTTAGCTTTGCTATGCGTCCTGCTTGTTTGGTTTTTTAGAAGCAAACGGCCGCAGTACGGCAGACTTCCTCCAGCTCCTCCTGCCCTCCCGATTGTCGGCAACTTGTTCCAAATGGATATAAAAGCACCTCACAAATCTCTCATCAAGGTAAGAAATCGTGTTCCATTAAACAATTCAAATGAATCTTTCTGAGGTGGAAATCCACAATAGTTTGTCACACCTGAAGACCTCAACCAAGGGACCATAATAAAACTGTAAGCCTAATGAGCGATCGTAATCTGTTAAGTGTGTCACAGCCAAACCCTATGTTGTCTTTAGCCAATAGAAAGAAAGAAACACTACTATTTACGTAGCTCTTTTCATGATCTCAATATTCAACCGTACTCTTATTTAGTGAGGGTTGCTGAAGAGCGTTCAGGAATTAATGGTTGACTGGATTCAGCAGCACTATTAGGGAGGCATTGTGCTGAAGATGGTGAGTGGAATTTTTCCAGAGAATAAAAAGCATAGGAAATAGTGAGAAAGTTGAGAAAATTGGGGGGGAAAAAAAGAATGATTTTTGACATTGAGAAAAACAGTCCAATGTTTTCCATTAGGTTTCAAGGGCTAGATGTAAACCTTGTGAGGGCCCTATTTGCATGCATTAACCTCTCAATATTACCTAATCATGCTGATTTATATGCAGGTACTATTCATCCAGGTACCAGTGAGAGACTAGCCATTATCAATTCCTGGCTTGAAAAATAATTGCAGCAACTTGGTGGCTGGATCTCACTGGTATCTTCTCTGGGCCTCCATTTTCACCAATGTTATGTTGGTGTTTCTTTTGGAACCAATATTTATAATACCATGCATACAAATAGTAAATCCGAACAGAAACACTTTTTATTGACAATGCTCACACTCGACAGCAGGTTCTAGACTGACCTAAGCTCTGCTCCTCCAGGCCACCTGACTAGCTCTCTTAAAGGGACAGAACCCCCAACTACATGCAGAATGCCTCTTTCCCCCTTTATTTTGAAACTCCCATTCGTAGACGTGTACAACAGTTACCAATGTTATACATATTTTGGCTACACTGCCTGTTATATCATCAGTAATATTTACAAAATCATGGCAATCACAGCAGAAATGACTACTCCCCCTTATACAAGGAGTTCTGTCTGTAGGCTAGATTAGTCTTTCAGGGGGATGGCAGTCCCTAGAAGACTGTCTCCTCATCTCAGGAGCCTTTTCTAGTGTAGTCTCGTGGACTTCTTGAGCTTCTGTTGATCCGCAGATATGTCCCTCTCTGGCTGCGGCCTTGTGACGCTGTTGTCTTCTTCCTGGGTATGACCAACCCTGGTTGAGAGAGACGTGGCTCGGTTGACAGTCTTGGTTCCATCTAGACCGGCTTGGTATTCTGAGGGAAATCCTCACTCCTGTTGATAAGGTACGATGATCAACTTGTCTGTGTGTCTCCTCCAGACCAGTTCATCCCTAGTCTGTACTGTAACATGGCTGTCTGAACCACCACTAAGATCCATTTTTCCCCATAAATATAATTCTGGGCCAACACAGTCTCTCCTCTTTCGAATACCCTTGAACATGAGGTTCCCACCCTTCTGGCCATCTATTCTATTTGACTGCACCCTACCATTTTCTGGATTCTTCTGGCCACAGTAAATCAAATATGGTCCTCAGTTGACAGGTGAACATTAAGCATGCTGGTGAGCATTGGTACGTCACGTGTGGCATGTTCCAATACATGCTGTGGAACTTGTTGATTTGCTGTCCTAGTGACCCCTTTAAGGGTAAAGCCTTTAAGGCCTGCTTCAAGGTTTGAACAAATCTCTCCTGGCTGTTTTCACATGGTGATACAGAGCCAATCTCACATTTCTGACTTACAGGTACTCTCAAAATCTTGTGCAACAAACTGTGGACCATTATCACTCATGACTTGTCTGGGATTCTTGAATCTGGCAAATATTTCATGCAGTCAGTTTACTGTTGCTTCTGCTGGTGCTGACTTTATGACCACCACTTTGGGCCATTTGGAACAGGAATCCACATGTGGCATCTGTCCTTCTATTGGTCTCATGAAATTAGTGTAAACTTACTGCCGTAGTGTTTGAGGCCATTCCCATGAGTGAAGGGGTGATAACAATGCAACGACTGCCACAAACATTACATCGGACAGACAGGAAGGAAACTAGCCATCAGAATACATGAACATCAGCTAGCAGCAAAATGATATGACAAACTTTCCTTAATATTAGCACACTCTGACAACGAAGGCCATCAATTTAACTGGGACAACGCAACTATAGTAGCCCAAGCCAAACATAGACATGCATGGGAATTCCTAGAGGTATGGTTCTCCACCCATAATGCAATCAACAAACATATTAGAATTGGACCCCATACGCAAACCCATATAGAACAACACCGAAAATGAGATTACCCACCGTAACGGACAGGACGTATAAATTCCAAGTGGAATAGAACAATGTTGCTTCATCGGAGGCCTCACTGATGTTATCCAGCGTGGTGATGAAATGTCTGAATGAAAAGTCAGCTCGATGAGCAAGTCAACAACCTAACTAGTGGGGATAGTTCTCAATCAAATCTGAGGTGTGTCAAGTGGGGTTATAATGGTTGTGGTGCAAGCAGAGCGCACTGCAACATCTTGGGTTGCTGTGTTATGCACAAATGGAATAGACAACAAGGTAATGTGCTTGATGCAAAGGAACTGGGCAAATCAACTCATTCTGAGGAAGAGAACGAGGACACTGGGCAGGAGGAGCTATTATTATTCATAACAGAGCTTAACTGCTATTGGTACCACAAGCCAGACAGAACCTCAATGTCATCCATTTCCAACAGAAGAGAACTGGGTGCAGCATACAGTTGTTGATTGTTAAACTTTTTGGTCATGATGTCTAAATCAGGTTGGCATTGGGGAGATGGTAGCACTGACTTAGAGAATGTTCAGACAAGACATAGCTACAGAGAGGTATGGTGCATCGTGTGGTGGTCAAACAGGTCGAGGGTGAGCTAATGGTATTGTATGTGCCAGGGAATGTCAACCATGTGCTATGGGAAGCATGACCTGAAACTGCTGTGCCATTATGTTAACAATGGTAATCTAGCATTGCCTCTCAATGCTTGCCTCGTGCACAGTAGCTTTTGAAAGATGGAGTAAGTGATAGTGGTGTTTCATTGGATATCTGCTGAATGGCAAGTTGTTCTGGGAATGGCACTGGTAAGAGGAGTGGAAACTGGGCTTGAGAAACATCAAAGGTGGGGCAGGTAGGTAATGAAGCAAGTTTGATAAGATACGATGAGACAACTCATTAGGCCTCATGGCAAGAAACTTGATGCACTTGGATTTAGCCAGCAAAATGTAACATTCAGCCCGAAGTGTCATATGTTAAATAAGTATGGGTTGCTTCAAGCTAGTTTGCAGTAGGTACAAGACAACAAAGTCGATATAAGTCACATTTGAATACTGCCCTTTAATATAGCAAATGGATGAAAATTCTTTAAGTTCTACTAAACTTAAGTTCCTGATTTCTGACCTAACAAAGTTAGGATAAGTTAGCTTATTAGCACAGATGGTTGCACCTGACAAGCGTGTTGGAGAGCAAATCAGAAGCCAGTAACATAAATCATGTGCAATACAAAAACGGATTAAAATATACCTCACCAGGCAATGTCAAAAATTAAAACCAGACACATGAAATGAAGCATTCCATTCTCCAACACTAACATTCCTGAGCTAATGAGCATAAAAGGAAATATAAACTAGGTACTCTGATAAGTGCCTGAAATTCTAAGTAAATTGTCCAATGCAGATTAGAGCTGGACAAATGAGATGTCCCAGTTGTGATACCCTAAATTTGTACTGAATTCTGTAACTGGTCTCGGAGACACAGATTAGGAAAAAAGGACAATAGAGTTTTTGCTTCTGGATTGATAAACTGGAAAAGCATGTGTTTGGATGTTGGACAACACCAAGATGAGATTTAACCTTGAGGTTCTCCACAGAGATTAGTAAACATTGTGATGTTGTCCAGGGTTCAGCACCTTCTTTAACAGTTGTTGTTTATTGTGTCTCTACAGCTGAACGAGCAGTATGGTCCAGTATTCACACTCTGGTTTGGTGGCACCCCTGTAGTGGTGTTGTGTGGCTTTGAGACTCTGAAAGAAGGCTTGATTGAGAGAGGGTATGATTTCAGTGGCAGGTATCTAGTACCGATCCTCCAAAAAATTTCAGCTGGCTATGGTGAGAAACTTCTTTTACTTTGTTAAATTGACTGTTCCTGTTTTTTATCCCCATAATATTTCAGTATTTAGGGTTATAGAACACACAACACAGATGGCTGTTCTTCCATTGAGCTTGTATATTAGATCATTTGCTTTAAGTATTACCACATGTATTTTGTAATAAAATACATATGAAAAGTGGTGTAGTGTTGCCTGGGACCAACTTAAAAAGCAGAAAAATAAGCAGAGATATAGAATAAGGCAGAAAATTAAAGAAATAATGTTCAACTTGACAGTCCTTCTTATTAAGTACTCAGCCATGGGCCTGGAGGTGCCAGTCACAAGTCCCCTTGTTGTGCCACTGGAACAGGAGATGCCTCTCTGGTGCCATCTCGCCTCGATCAATGCTGCTGCCACCTTGAATCCTCACTGGACCTCACTAATACAGCCACAGGGTCCTGCACCAGCCCAAACTTCCCTCCCCTGCAGCCAAGAATCCGCTCTGGGCCCATCCCTTTGATGCAACCACCGCGGATGCTGCCAGGTCTTGTACTGGGCTCAACCTTGTTTCTGCTGCCACCTCCATGAGTGTGCTGGATGCAGGTACCGTGAGGAACCCAAACTCGCCTCCACTGCAGCAACTGAGTACCTACCAAATGCCTTTCTTTTGACTTCTCCCCCATTTTCTCTGTAATAATGCTAAATTTGTGGTGCTTTGTTGTTCTTTTTAAAAAGTGAAGATTAAAACAAGGATGTTCAATTGTCTGCATCCGTTCTAATGGAGCATGCTTTTACAAAGTACCTTTTTCTATTTTCACTTTATCTCAAATATTTTAATAACCACTGAATTATATGCTTCTGGAACTATATTACTACAGTTGTGCAGAATAATGTGGCAGCCAATAAGTAATAAGTTCAGTGATAAGTTATGAACAGTTTTGGTGATGTTGATTAAAAGATAAATTTTTACGCAAATCCTGTAGCGGAAATTGAACCCACAATTTAATTCTGTTTTTTCAAAACCACATATATTGGATGAAACTTGATTTAATAGCTTCATGTTTAAAGATATTGCCAAATTCCTGCACTTCATTAGGGGAGGGAAGGACTTGCTCTTGCAGTCCTCAACATTTGACTCCAGAACTCATGAATTCTTATTCGTCAGGTCATCACAGGCAAGGAAACTTCCTGCTGATTACCACTTACTGCACTGTGCTGCAACCCCCCCAGTTGATGAATCAGTATTCTTCTAAATTGAACACCAAATGGAAGTGCTATTCGTGGCAAAAGGACTTTGGTGGGGTTTGGATTTTGAACTCCTCCAAGAGTAGTTGCATCATAAGATATATGGGCAGGAGGAGGCCATTCAGTCCAAAGCAGAGTTGAGGATTATCAGATCAGTCATGGTGTCATTGAATGGCACAGCAAACTACTGACTGAATGGAGTCCTAAAGGAAATAACTGTTGGACTGCATCCGCAGCAGATAGTGAGGGAACCTGCAAGAGGGTTTATAAGGAATGATCTTGGCTTAGTCTTTGTGGAGATGAAGTCCCAACTACACATTGAAGATACCCTCCATTGAACTTCGTGGCATATGACCATGCTAATGAGATAGATTTCAAACAGATATAGCAACTCAAAACTGGGCACCTATAAGGCACTGTGGGTCAACAACAGCAGTAGAATTTGTATTCAACCATAATCTGTAACGTCATGGCTTGGCATATTCCCTGTTCTATCATTATTACCAAGCTGCTTGGCCAACTCTGGTTAAATGAAGAATGGAGGAAGGCGTGCCAGGAGCAGAACACGTCATTCTTAAAAATGAGGGATCAACTTGGCAAAGCTACAACACATGCCAAAAAGCAGAAGTAACATGTGATAGACAGAGCTAAACTATCCACAAACTTTGGATCAAAGCTAAGCTCTATACCCCTGCCATGTCCAGTGTGAATGGTGGTGGCCTATTAAACAACTGACATGAGTAGGAAACTCCACAACTATCGTCATCCTCAATAATGGAGTCCAGCACTTCAGCGCAAAAGGCATGGCAGGAGTATTTGGAACCATCTTCAGCTAGAAGTACTGAGTGTATGATTCACCAAATTTTTCTCTTGACGTCCTTCGCATCACAGATGCCAGTCCTCAGAAAATTTACTCAACATAGTATAAAGAAACTAAAAATAGAAATTGTCGGAAAAGCTCAGCAGGTCTGGCAGTTAACATTTCTCTGATTTCTCTCCACAGATGCTGCCAGACCTGCTGAGCTTTTCCAGCAATTTTTTTTCTTTTGTTTTTGATTTTACAGCATCTGCAATTTCTTTGGTTTTTATATAAAGAAAAACTGAAACCAACCAGATACTGCAAATGCTACGGACCCTGAAAACTTAATAGCAATAGTACTGAAGAATTTTTCTCCTAAATTAGCTACACCCCTAGCCAAGCTGTTCCAGAAAAGCTAAATGTTGGCATCTATTCAGCAAAATGAAAAATTGTCCAGGTATGAGCAGTCTATAAAACACAGGAAAAATCCAATTCAGCCAAATACTATCTATCAGTCTACTCCAGGTCATCAGAAAAGTGATTGAAGGGGCATCGAATGTGCTCCCAAATGATATTGCTCAACAACAACCTGCTCATTGATGCTCAGATAACAAGGTGTAGAGCTGGATGAACACAGCAGGCCAAGCAGCATCATAGGAGCAGGAAAGCTGACGATTTTTTTTTTCACCCATTCAACTGATGTCAACTTTCCTGCTCCTATGATGCTGCTTGGCCTGCTGTGTTCATCGAGCTCTACACCTTGTTATCTCAGATTCTCTAGCATCTGCAGTTCCTACTATCATTGATGCTCAGTTTGGGTTCCTCTATTGCCACTCAGCTCCTGAACTTATTATAACCTTGGTTCAAATATGGACAAAAGGACTGCATTCCAAAAGTGAGATGAGAGTGACTTCTTTTGATATCAAGACAGCATTTGATTGAGTATGGAAGTATTGGGCACAATCAAAAGTCAAAGGAATCAACTGGAATCGGAGAATCTCTGCATTCATTGGAGAAATATCTCGTAAGGGTAGACGGTTGTGGTTCTTGGAAGTAAATCATCTCAGTCCGAGGACATCACTGTAGTTGTTGTTCCTCAGTTTTTAGCTGCTTCATCAATGACCATCCTTCCGTCAGAAAGTGGGGATGTTGACTAATTGTGCACAATCTTTATTGCTGCTATGTAGAATAGTATGGACAAGCTCAGCTTATTTCCTTTGGAGCAGGGAAAGCTGAGAGAGAATCTGATTGATGTATGTAAGGTTATGAGGGGCATGGACAAGGTGGATATAAAAAAGCTATTCCCCTTATTGACCCTTCAAATAACAAGAGGCCAGAAGTGTAAAGTGAGAGGCAAGAGGCTTAGAAGGGATTTGAGAAGTTTTTTTTTTCACCCATTCAACTGAAAATTTTGTCTCCGGTAATTTTCACTCGTATTGATATCTCTTGCATAGGGATTGGCTTCAGTAATGGTGAGAGATGGAAACAACTTCGGAGATTTTCTCTCAGCACCTTGAAGAATTTTGGAATGGGAAAAAGAAGCATTGGAGAGCGGATTCAGGAAGAAGCACAGTTCTTGGTTACAGCTATCAGGAACAAACAAGGTTTCTGACTGAAGTATAATATTGAGAAACAAAGTTGTCTGAGTCATAGTCAGAGAGTCATACAGCATGGAAACAGACCTTTCAGTCCACGCCAACTATGTTCCCAAACTGGACTTGTCCCAACTGCATATGCTTGAACCCATATCCCTCCAAACCTTTCTTATTCACGAACTTATCGAAATGTCTTTTAAACATTGTAATTTTTCCCACATCCACCACTTTCTCTGGCAGTTTATTCCACACATGAACCATTTGCTGTGTTTCAAAAAAAAGTTCCCTCCATGACCCTTTTAAATCTTTCTTGTCTCACTTTAAGGATATGCCCCCTAGTTTTGAACTCTCCTACCCTAGGGAACAGATCCTTACTATGCACATTATCTATGCGCCTCAACTTCCTGTGCTCCAGTGAAAAAAGTCCTAGTCTTTCCTATCCGTTTATATCTCAAGTCTTCCATTCCTGGCAATGAAGTCTTCTATTCCAAACTGGGAATAGAGTTGGATCACTGCTGGGGCACTGGGAAAAGATTGCAGATATGGAATGATTCCGAAGGTTGATACTGTGGCTTCAGTTCTGAAGTTAGTTTTGTCCTTGGAGGTAAATTGACTAAAACACAGAAGCTCAGGTTATCTAACAACTTCTTGCGACATGTATGTTTTACATAATACAATATAAGCAGAATTGGTATATCATTCCAGGTATCTTGGGCCATTATGATCATCAGTAAGTAAAATGTGTCAGCCGATAGTTTCAGTTGTGGGCATGATTCTGTGATGTAGAATGTGGCTTGTGCCGTATGCAGGGAAGTTTTTTTTTGTTACTAAGTTCTGACTGTGATGCCTAGTTGATGGAGTTACCACCATATTTGACAGGTTTATCACTTCATGCTATATAGTAAGTTTGTTATAGGCACTGGCATTTTCTAGAAAGTGAGAGAAGGATGCCACAATCTCAATTGTACTTGAAGTTTAGAAAACAACTTGCATTTAATTACTGTCTTTCAAAACTTCAAGCATACGTACAAGCATAAGAGTTAGGAGTAGGGTTAGACCTTGCAGTTCCTTCAGCCTGCTCTACCATTCACTAATATGGCTGGTTTGACTAATCTCAAATCTGCATTTTCATGTGATCCTGATAACCTTTGAACACCCCTGCTTAACAAGAATGTATCTAACTGTGCCGTAAAATATTAGAGGATCTGTTTCCACTACCTTTTTCAGGAAGAGAATTCCAAAGACTCTCAAACCCCTGAGAGAAAAAAAAATTGCCGTACCTCTGTTTTGAATGGGTTATCACTAGTTCTAGATTCTCCCATAAGAAGCAATCTCTCCACATGTCCTTTAGGATCTTAAAATGCTTCAATCAAGTCACATCGTACTGTTCTAAACTCCAGCAGATCAAGCCTAACCAGACCAACGTTGCCTCATTAAAAAAAACCCCAAATCCAGGTATTGGTCCAGTAAGCCTTCTCTGAACTGCACCCAACACAATTACATCTTTCCTTAAATAAGATGAGCTGTATTGTGCACAGTAATCCAGAGGCAGTTTTACCAGTGTTCTGTATGACTGAATCAGACTTTGAATTCTCCTGCAATAAACAATAACAATATATTGGCTTTCCTAATTACTTGCTGTACCTGTACACTGAGATAACAAGGTGTGGAGCTGGATGAACACAGCAGGCCAAGCAGCATCATAGGAGCAGGAAAGCTTGACGTTTCGGGCCTAGACCCTTCATCAGAAATGGGGAAGGGGAAAAGGGTTCTGAAACAAATAGGGAGAGGGGGAGGCGGATAGAAGATGGATAGAGGAGAGGATAGGTGGAGAGGAGACAGACAAGTCAAAGAGACGGGGATGGAGCCAGTAAAGTGTAGGTGGGGAGGTAGGGAGGAGATAGGTCAGTCCAGGGAGGACGGACATGTCAAGGGGGCGAGATGAGGTTAGTAGATAGGAGATGGGGGTGCAGCTTGAGGTGGGAGGACGGGATAGGTGAGAGCAAGAATAGGTTAGGGAGGCGGGGACGAGCTGGGCTGGTTTTGGGATGCGGTTGGGGGAGGGGAGATTTTGAAGCTTGTGAAATCCACATTGATACCATTGGGCTGCAGGGTTCCCAGGCTGAATATGATTTGCTGTTCCTGCAGCCTTCGGGTGGCATCATTGTGGCATTGCAGCAGGCCCAGGATGGACATGTCGTCTGAGGAATGGGAGGGGGAGTTGAAATGGTGTGCGACTGGGAGGTGCAATTGTTTGTATCTCTGTACCTGTACACTAATGTTTTGTGAATCATGCTTAAAAACACCCAGATTCCTCTGTCAATTTGCTTTCAAACAAATAGGATCTTCTTTAGAAATATAAATCTGTGGTAAAGAAAGATGCACATTTTATAGGACACTATCACACAAACCAAGGTGTGTCACTGAATTGCAGCCAGTGGTCTTGAAGTGTCAAACACAGCAGCGCTTTTGCACAGCATCTCACAAACAGGGTGAGTCAAATAAGAGTTAAATGATGATGGTCAAGGATGACAACTATCTGTTTGAACACATAATGACTAGTGAAAATAGTGATCTGTGAATCTGTAGGTACTGTATTTATTTTGCTATTAGCAGAGATGGGAGATTTCAGCCAACATTTCCAGGACTTGAAATTAACTTTGCATCACCCCAATTATGGTTATATTACCTGCTAGAGACTGGAATGTCAACTGATCGTATTGATTGAGCACTTTCCTGAATGAGACAGTGAGAGGAGATGCAAATATGGGAGCAGAAATCAGAGAAAGGTGCAAGTGTATTTTAAAAGCAACTATACAGTGAAGGTACATTGCACAGTGAACCAGAAATTCCTCACTGTTCAGATTCTTACTAACAGTGAGTAACTGAGCCACAAACATCCTAGGCTTAATTCATTGAATTGGATGCTTCCAGCAAGAGTATGATGAGGTCACTACCATGTGCTCAGCTCTTGGACTGGGGAGGTGAATAAACCAATTTTTCCCTGACCTGCCATGCAGTGACCCCACTCCCTCCTCCACTGAGATTGCATGTAGATGGAAATTGGATGAGAACAGAATCAGATTCAATAGTGATATCCCCATTATCAAACATCCTGTTGACATTGTTTTTGTTTAAAATTTAAGTCCGATCTTATTTTTAATAACCTATTAATTGTTAATGTCTGCCTCCAGAGTGCTTGTATATCACAATATAGCTCTCTAACTGGCCTTCTCTTTCAATCATATCAGAGATGCCATTTAACCCAGATTTTCTGGTGAGATGCGCAGTGTCAAACAACATCTGTTCCATTGTTTTTGGAGAACGGTTTGAATATGAAGATGAAAGGTTTCTAACATTGATGGAAAGAACTGAAGAAATTAGCCGTGCTTTAAGCAAACCTGGGGTGCAGGTACTTTAATTCTTTTGCAAGTATAATGTTGTCAAAAATATTTCCAACCTAGTTATGTTTCCAGATTACATTCAAATATTGATTCAGTAAAGAAGTGGTGAAGTGATGGTGTAGATGGGAGACGAATGGAACATTAATTTGACATTTAGTTTACTTGTCAGTTTCGTTGATTTTTCATGGGGAGTTTTATTCTATGAGGCTTAGCAAGGTCTCAATGCATCTTACCAAAAGCACCTCATTAACTGCTTACCCTGCCCCCATGATGTCTTTCTCAACTGATTCTACCCCATTCTGCCAAACGCTGTTACTGGAAGAACTCACCACTTACTAGACATTTACCAAAAGACAGGTCTCTTTTACCCATGCCATCTTTAAAAGGCTACTATGCACCCAGCCATACATTGGTAATCTGCCATTACACATCACTGGTAACGTCATTACCAGTGGTACAGCAACCGTAAAGCCGTACTGTTCACAGCACATAGCCATGGCTGACTGTATCCTTGCACATACAACCCCAATCTCTCATCATAGTTGTGTTTATCCACCAGACCACAAAGTGCACCTATTCTAAGCCACATCCCATTTGCCACCCTATTCACCTGTACTCTGTCCCCACTGTAGACCTGCATCTTTTCATTGTCCAATTTGGGATCATTATAGAAATGCAACAATTGGACAATTCCAAATGTGAGCTTTTATTTATAGCCAGTAAAAACAAACAAATAAAATGAAAGAGAACAAATTCAGCCCTACAATACATACTAAATGCTGGCATAATGACCAATCCCTATTTTACTGTCCACTGTGGCTGCTGCACCCAGCTCTTATCTACTGGAACCAGTGTGAATTAAATTCCATTTGTTTTGTAACACCCAATGTAGCTCAGCTCTATCATGCCAATATCCTCCTCATCCTCCTTGGAAGAATGCTCCTATTCCCCCAATTTGTTTGGCAATCAACACATCATTTCATTGCCTGCTGCACTTGTGCAGAGCACAATATGCTCGGATGACCCGGCACACACTCTCCAGAATATAACTGCAGAGTCACCAGACTGGTCCACACAGTGGAATCACATCTTCAGCAGCCTTACTGAGTGCTCCATCAGGGCCCTGGTCATCCGTAAAGTGACGGAAGGTCTCATCAATTGTACTACCAAGCAGCACTTGCTCTGCAATAACCTGTTCAGTGATGCCCAGTTTCAGTTCTGCCAGGGCCACTCAGCTGTTAACCTCATTACAGCCTTGGTTCAAACATGGACAAAAGAGCTGAATTCCAGAGGTGAAATGAGTGACAGCTCTTGATATCAAGGCTGCATTCGACTGAATAAAGCATCAAGGAGTCATAGCAAAACTGGAATCAGCAGTTATCAGGGGCAAACTCTCTACTGGTTAGAGTCATACCTGGCATGTAGGAAGATGGTCGTGGTTGTTGGAGATCTATCATCTCAGCTCCAGGTAGTGCCCTAGGCCCAGCCACTTTCAGTTACTTCATCAATACTCATCCCTCCAACATAAAGGTCAGAAATGGGGATGTTTGTGCAATGTTCAGCACCATTTGCAACTCTCAGATACTGAAGCAGTCCATGTTCAAATGCATCATGATCTGGACAATATCCAGGCTTGGGCTGGTAAGCAGCAAATACTGTTTGTGTCAAACAAATGCCAGGCAATGACAATCTCCAATATGAGACAACATAACCACCGCCCCTTGACATTCAATGGTATTAACATCCTCAGGTTTCCCATTGACCAGAAACTCAACTGGACTTGCCATATAAACATTATAGCTACAAGGCCAGTTAGAGACTAGGAATACTGTGGCAAGTAACTCACCTCTTGTTTCCTTAAACCTGTCCATCATCTACAAGGCACAAGTCAGGAGTGTGATGGAATACTCCCCACTTACCTGGATGGATGTAGCTCCAACAACATTCAAGAAGCTTGACGCTACCTAGGTCAAAGCTGCCCACTTGATCGGCACTACATCCACAAGCATTCACTCCCTCCACCACTAACGCTCAGCAGCAGTGTGTACTAACGACAAAATGCACTGCATAAATTCACCAAAGATCCTCAGACAATACCTTCCAAACCCACGACCACTTTCATGTAGAATGACAAGGGCAGCAGATACATGGGAATACCACCACATTCAAGTTCCCCTTCAAGTCACTCACCATTCTGACTTGAAAGTATATTGCTGTTCTTTCACTGTAACTGGGTCAAATTCCTGGAATTCCCTCCTTAAGGGCATTGTGAGTCAACCCACAGCAGGTAACTCATGGCCACCTTCCCAAGGGAACTAGCGACAGCAATAAATGCTGGCTAGCCAGCAATACCCACATCCCACAAATGAATTTTAAAAAAAGCAGGTGGCATTCTGTCTGTGCTCTGCATCAGTCAGGGGGTTGTGTAATGGTGTTATCAGCCATGGTCACAGTGGGTAGCCCTCGTCCCACAATAACCAGCCTTGCAAGGCACCCAGACCCTTAAATACACAAGGTATTTAAGGTACAAGAGAGTGCTTTAGGATGAGTCAACCGTTGCAGCTACCAGGGTAGCAGGCACACATCTCCAGGAAGTGCCAACAATGATCATAGATCACTTGTACATTAATGGAATGTGAACCCTTCCAATAGATGGACTCTTAATGTTGTGACAGCTGATGGCACCGTACATATGGGGGAAGCTAGCTATTATTAGTTTCTAAACACTACTTCCCTAGCTGTAGCACTAACCTCATCATGGGGAACAAGTATCACCTCACACAGATGACATCAGTCACTGTTACCATGCATTTGTGATGCATAACTAAGAGATCCCACACTAGTCTCATCACTTTTTTGAAAGGAACTAGTCACATAGATAGACTGGCAAGTATCAGACACTAATGTCCGTGGATGGGGGCGTGCTTATGGCTGGTGCCCATAAATCATGCCTCGGAGATGCTGTTTTGTGCTGAGTAACATGGACGCTGTTCGTAGACAGCAGTGAACTGAAATCTCCAGGTATCTTCTCCGACTTCCATGTTAAGAATTTTTGGTGTTTAATTTGCTCACAGTGGATGGTAGGATAGGAAGCTGCATATTAATGAGAAAAGATTTGTAGTTGATAAGATCGTTGACCAGGCAATAATCCCCAGTAATAGGCAACTCACCACTGCCTAGCGAGAAGCTTGCTTCGATGCCCGGAACTTAGTTAAAAGATGCAGTGAGTTGTTCCTGACATTGAGATAGGCCTTGCTGGATGCCTGAACGATTCTGCCGCATTTTGCACATCAGCCTACACTGTTTGGGCCCTGATAATATTCAGCTTCATGATTATTTACCAGAGCAGTATCTTGAGGCCCAGAATAATAGGTAGAAGACATGAGTTCAAATCTCAATGATACTTGTGAGTTTTGAATTCAGTTAAGTAAATAAACCCAGAATAGAAATCTCAAATCAATAATAACAATGAAATATATTTGGATTGTTGTACAAAAACTCATATGCTTCCCTGTGTCCATTTGGGAAAAACCTGTTGTCCTTACCTGCCCTGTGACCATGTCTGAAGTCAGGTCTTAATTGGGAGTTCTGTCTCATAGATGAGTCAAGCAATAGCCTGACAGTCACAATTGCAGAACTATATTTATCAGCAAATGACACAGGGTCCTCCAGCATTAAATTACTATGATTAAATATGCACTGCACTTTCTCGCTCTTCTGCTTTTAGTTGTGTCAGCAGCACAGATTAATATCTGTATTCTGCCAACATTTATGTGGAATGATCAGTGAAAAAGACAGTCTTGACAATGAAAACGTTTAATAAAAACAAATGAATCAATATCCCTCCATGTAACCTCATGGCCAGCTATATCCCTCACTCCACCATTATCATCAAGCCAGGAGACCAACCCTAGTTCTAAAATGAAGCAACGTTGTGCATACCTATAGTAAGGGTCCACCTGGTGAACTAAATCAACCCCGCACCGCCCGCTTCTATCGAAATCGTTCCCCAACCCCGCACCGCCCGCTTCTATCGAAACTCCTCCCACCCACCTTCCTGCAAAAATGCCATCCCCTATTCCCAATTCCTTCGCCTCCGCCGCATCTGCTTCCAGGATGAGACATTCCACTCCCGTACATCTCAGATGTCCTCATTCTTCAAGGACCGCAACTCCTCCCCCGCCCCCCCCCCAGGTGGTCGAGAACGCCCTCGACCGTGTCTCCCGCATTTCCCATAGCGCATCCCTCACGCCCCGTCCCCGCAATAATAACCAAAACATAATCCCCCTCGTCCTCACATACCACCCCACCAACCTCCGGATCCAACGCATCATCCTCTGACACTTCCGCCATCTGCAATCAGACCCCACCACCAAAGACATTTTTCCCTCCCCACCCTTATCTGCTTTCCGGAGGGACCACTCCCTCCGCGACTCCCTTGTCCGCTCCACACTCCCCTCCAGCCCCACCACACCTGGCACTTTTCCCTGCAACCGCAGGAAGTGCTACACCTGCCCCCACACCTCCTCCCTCACCCCAATCCCAGGCTCCAAGAAGACTTTCCACATCAGGCAGATGTTCACCTGCACATCTGCCAATGTGGCATACTGCATCCGCTGTACCCGTTGTGGCTTTCTCTACATCGGGGAAACCAAGCGGAGGCTTGGGGACCGCTTTGCAGAACACCTGCGCTCAGTTCGCAACAAACAACTGCACCTCCCAGTCGCGAACCATTTCAACTCCCCCTCCCATTCCTCAGACGACATGTCCATCCTGGGCCTCCTGCAATGCCACAGTGATGCCACCCGAAGGCTGCAGGAACAGCAAATCATATTCAGCCTGGGAACCCTGCAGCCCAATGGTATCAATGTGGATTTCACAAGCTTCAAAATCTCCCCTCCCCCAACCGCATCCCAAAACCAGCCCAGCTCATCTCCACCTCCCTAACCTGTTTTTCCTCTCACCTATCCCCTCCTCCCACCTCAAGCCCCACCCCCATCTCCTATCTACTAACATCATCCCGCCCCCTTGACTTGTCCCTCCTCCCTGGACTGACCTTTACTGGCTCCATCCCCGCCTCTTCGACTTGTCTGCCTCCTCTCCACCTATCCTCTCCTCTATCCATCCTCTATCCGCCTCCCCCTCTCTCCCTATTTATTTCAGAACCCTCTTCCCCTCCCCCATTTCTGATGAAGGGTCTAGGCCCGAAACGTCAAGTTTTCCTGCTCCTATGGTGCTGCTTGACCTGCTGTGTTCATCCAGCCCCATGCTTGTTATCTTAAATGCACAGTTAAACAGCTTGAGTAGCATTCTATAGATAATGAAGTGATTACTTAATAAATTGATCAAAGATCTGCAATCATGCCATATATGATTGTGAATAGTGGTGGCTTTTAAAATAACTAATGAAGGGTCATGATATTCACAACAATGGCAAAACCCAGCATGTAAATACAAAAGACAAGTTTGAGCATTCCTAACTAACTTCAGCCAGATGTGCTGGATACATTGGTATCCTCTAGTCCAGTGCTCTTTGTGCCAAGAAAGAAGATACCTTGCTGTTATCCCATCTATTTCTTAGATTATTGTGTAGTCTTATCCCACACCTTTCTTTTAACCAGTGGGGAGAAGGTTAGCCAGTAAACTTTTCTTCTTAAATTTCCCTATCTTCAATCAGGATTGAATCCCAATTGAACAGGAGGTAAAAATGTTTTTGAACCAGTACCATGCTATTTGTACACTACTAAACTTTTGTCTCTTGTTTGCTAAAAGCATTAATTTAGTGAAAAAAAAATGTTTGTTTTACAGATATACAATAATTTCCCAAAGATCATGGATTTCCTGCCTGGGCCTCATCAAAAGATATTCCAAAATGTAGCAGGCTTGAAAACCTTTGTGAATCAAATGATCCAAAGCCACAGACATAGTTTACAGAAAGATTTCCCCAGGGATTACATCGACAGTTTCCTTAACAAGATGGATGAGGTACTGGGAATACTTTTAATTCTACAGCCATATATATTTCCAATTGTCCTGTCTCCTGCTGGTAAGAAGGGGTTTCCTAGACACTGATGTGGTGAATCCAACAGGCTTCAGCTTAGGTTACTACTAGCTAAACAAAACAGGCCCACATTTTGGAAACTTGTCATTAGCACTGCATTGGCATTATATACAAGCAGCTACAAAATGCAGTTTGCATAAAGGCGTGATTTGTGTTTGACAAACTATAACAATAAGTAAAGACCATACAAGTCCTTTTAAGCTTTAAAGTAAACTTGATTTGCTTTCCTTCAGGAGAAACACAACCCTGACTCAGAATTCACTGACGAGAATCTATTGATGTCAGTGGTAAATTTATTTCTGGCTGGAACTGAAACAACTAGCACAACGCTGCAATGGGCTATCCAGATTCTGGTGAAGTATCCACATATTCAGGGTAAGAAACTATCTCATGGATGTATTAATATGCGGCTTCTGATCTTACCAATGTCAATAAGCAAACTAGATGCTGGAAGTCCTTGACACGGATGACAGAGTGCGTGCCTAGCAACTTCAGCTCACCACTGGCTTCAAAGGGTCTCCTTGTTGCTCAGTATGAAACAGTATCCCAGGACATAATCCATAGGCATCAGCCGCATGCTCCCTTTGTCCATAAACATTGGCATATAATGTTTGCCAATTTGTCAGTTTCCTTGCGTTACCTCTCTGATCCACTTTCAAGATGCTTCTGAAGCTCAGACTTGCATTGCAGGGCACACCTAGCATTGAGATGCTGCAATGAGGAAATTTTGCACACAGAGACAGGCACCTAGCTTATGGTTTGGATCAGCTGCATCTCTGGGTTGCTTGACTTGAACCAAATTGAATGATTTGAATTGAATTGAATGATTATTTGCATTTTACAGTGAATAATGCAGTAAAATAGTGAAAACCTTCAGCAGTCGCCACAATCCAGCGCCAATTTGAACAGTTTAAGAATTAAAAATATAACTGAAAGAGATTCTTTGTTCTGCTGCCTTGGCCATGAGCCAGTTTACCAATGACACCTGCGCCTCCGCTGTCTCGCCGCCACCTGCACCAGACCCACCATCATAGGAGTCAACACTCTTTAGGTGCCATCCCAGGCTGCTTCCTTGCTCACTCAGCACTTGCCTACTTAGCACCTACTGCATGCTTGCGCCATGAATCGCCATGCTTTCCTTTCTGTGGCAATTAGCAGACCTTAGTCAAGGGGGCTTTTATAGAATTATAAGCCCTACAGTGTGGAAGCAGGCCATTCGGTCCACCAAGTCTATAGTGACTCTCCAAAGAGCATCCCACCCAGACCACCCCCTACCCAATCCCTGTAACCTGGTATTTCCCATGGCTAGTCCACCCAACCTACTCATTTTGGACACTCTGGGCAATTTAGCATGGCTAAGCCACCTAAGCTTCACATCTTTGGACTGTGGGAGAAAACTGGAGCACCCAAAGGAAACGCACACAGTCACAGGGAGAACATGCAATCTCCACACAAGGGTGGAATCGAACCCTGGTCCCCGATACTGTGAGGCAGCAGTGCCACTGTTCTTTTGGTGTATGTTAAATTAGAACACAAGAAATACAAGGATAGACAGATTGATGGGGAAGGGAGCAAGGATTCGTTAGGCAGAGTGAAGGGTGGGGAAGGGAGGGAGGGTCAGGCAGATGGGTGAGGGGGGCGAACAGGTCATGGTAATCAAAAAGGGATATGGATACAAATTAAGTCCCAATAGTAGAAAATACATCAGCTTTGAAGAGAGCAAACAAGACACTGCGGGAGTGAGGGGCAATCAAAATGGAGATTAGTGTTCAGATTCTGAAGTTGTTGAACTCTATGTTGAGTCCTGAAGCTGTAAAGTGCTTAAGTGAAAAGTGAGGTAATATTCCTCAGGCTTGCACTGGGCTTCGTTAGAACACTGCAGCAGGTTAGGACAGAAATTTTAGAAAGAGCAGATGATCTAGCTCATTTTTCTAACTCTGCCTGAATGGCCTCACAGCTGCCCCGAGTTAAATGCTAGTCTTGAACAAACTCTTCTCTTCTTCCAAACTGAATGCAAAATTCAACCATATTACAATTTCTGTTGTTATTAATTAATTAATCATCTCACACTGGACTATACCAGGTCTAGCATTGCTTGCTCCCTGCTCCGCTCCAGATCACGCCGTTCTGAGTCACCGTTTAGGAAACACAACTCATCTAGGCTATCTTTGTCCCTCTGATTTTTCCAATCTATCATGAGAGAGAGAAAAAAAATACACCACTGTTATAATCAGGTAACTTTCTAAAATCACTTTTGTGAACATAGCCCAGTCCATCACCATAAACCAGTCTTCCATCCACTGACTCCATCTGTACTTCCTGCTGTTTCAGGAAAGCAATCAACATAATCAAAGTCTCTTCCACCCTCTTCTGTCCGACAAAAGTTATGAAAGTTTAAATACACAGACACATTCAAGGACAGGTTCTACCCCGCTACTATCAGACTTTTGAACGGACCTCTGAAATGTTAATGTTGATTTTCTCTTTGGCTGTAACTCTGTATTCTGCACTCTGTTTTGCTACCCTGCTGCACTTATATAGTATGATCTGCACTGAAACAATACTTTTCACCGTATCTTGGTACATGGACAGCAGTAAATCAAACTCAAACTAAAGGGTACTAGGGCAAACATGTGAGGGAAGGAAAAATGTGGGCTAGTGGAACTTTCTGAACAGCTTGACCAAAGAGCTAACACTGAGACACTGGGTCAAAGGACCCTCTTTGTGGCTGTATCATTCAAGTCTGACTACAGCAAAATCCAAACTTAGAATTGTGTTTTCAGTGGAGTGCACAGGCAAGTAAGGAAATGAAGAAATCCAGTAACTTTTGCAGAAATCAGCCATTATCCAGGTAGGGGAAATGAATCACTGTAAAATTACCAGAAAATCTGCAACAGCAACCAAAACTGTGGAGTGACAAACGCAGACCAGGGTGTCTAAAACAAGACTTCTTTCACTTCTTAACTCTGGCCTCGGGAGTAATTCTCAAAAGATTTTTTCCAGCCTGTCCACTGAAAGCAAGAACAGCCACATCCAGATCTGTGTCAGTCAAGGGAAAGAATTTTTATTTACAGACTTTCTTGTCTTTGGAACTTTTCTGATTGCTTAAATGTGAGGCAATGTGTTTGTGTGGTCATCATTGTTATATGGGCAAATTCTATCAGTTTGCACAGAGCAAGATGCTGGTAATAGCAAGTTAGATAATCAAGATATGGGGGCTTTGGAATGAGAGAAGTGTGGTATTAGTTTGTAAAGTTGTAGCAAAGAGCCAGCATGGACTTAAACATTTGTTAATCGGATTTAAGCATTGGTGGCTCAGGCAGAATTTATTGCCCATCCCCAGAGGACAGTTAAGAGTCGACAACACTATTGTGTTTTGCTGTACAGCAAGTTACCATGTCAATCTTACACCTACACCATGTGCAGTTTTCGCACAAACGTACAGCAGTCCAGGAGTAGGTCGCATCAACCCCATGGCTTCATATTGGCCAGTCCATGGGGTATGACCAATGCAGTTATTGCCATGTCAAGAGTTTGGACACTTCTTGTCCGAGGCTATCAGGTTAGTTCAGTCAAGGGGGCCAGCCATGGTCCCTTCATCAGAAGGGGTAGGAGTGAGTAGGATCTGTGGCCATGGGAAGATATTTTAGCAACCTAATTGTGGGGCTGGGGGAAACAAGGAAAACAATTGTGGAAGGGGAATAACTGTATTTGTAAGGGGCAGGATACGGTAAAGCATGGATGCAAACAGGGTATTGCAAAAGAGGGGGCTCATCTGGCTTTAAGTTGTGGCCAGTATATGACACACCTGGCATGGCCACCTCATATGCTAGGGGCTGTAGTGGAAGGGGAACAGGCAGATGAAGGCTCAAGTAGATGGGTTAGGTGGGGACCTGGGAACATCTGAAACTTATGGGGTTCACAGGATGGGTAATTAGGAAAGGGATCTGGATGTTCTGAGGCTCACAAAAATAGAGGTGCAGGCTGGAAGCCATTGGCCAAACAGCATTCACTGCCAACTTCCATTGTGCTGGAAATTGAAACCTACAGTCACACCCGAGTGGGCATTGTGTCTCAACCTGTGAGGGATTCTGTGCAAGAGGGCAACAACATTATACATGGAGCCATGCACTGTATAAGACACAGAGCTTTTGACCCTCTAATTCCTGGTGATCCTAATTTATTGGCTCACTGTGTGCTATACACCTCCCTGTCCGGCACATTGTTGACCACTTCACCCATTCCAACCTTAGAGATTTATAAAATCATGACGGGTAGAGATAAGGTGAATGGCAAGTGTCTTTTCTGTAGGGTGGGGGAATTTCAAGACAAAAGGGCATATTTTTAAGGTGAGAGGAGAAAGCTTTAAAAAAGACATGGGGTGTAGTTTTTCTGCACAGAATGATTTGTGTATGGAATGAACTTCTGGGGGATGTGGTGGATGTGGTTACAGTTACAATGTTTAAGAGATATTTGGATAAGTACATGAATAAGAAATGTTTGGAGGAATAAGGGCTAAGAGCCTTTTCGTACTGTATGACTCTGAGTCTATAACATGTTCACATCGAGACCCATGAAAGAAAAGCAATGTTTGACCATGAGGGTAATGATGCCAGCAGAACCTGTTCCCCAAATGCACCTTGATCATCTTGTTTCCACATGCTTGTAGCAGGCTGTCAGACATGGTACAGACATGTCAATCTTATACCTACACCATGTGCAGTGGTGTGTGTACATGAAGTTAGGCATAATGCTGGCACACAGTTACATTTGGAGTTACAAAGAGACTCTAACAAATGCCTGTAGTGCAAAACCAATCAAATTTATCCAGAAGTGATACTTTATATATAGTGCGCCGTCTCCAAATTGCTCTCAAAAGATTTGTTTATTCTTTTCTCTCCTATTACATCTTGATGTTATCCCAGGTTCTGCAGCTGGGATGGTGGCAGCCCTGCTCAGCAGTTGAGCCTGTTCACTTTGGAGGTTTGGTTGGGCAACCCCAGAGTTTTTTTTTGTATCTAGTCTTCCCAGACGTGCTGAGGAGCTACAGATGGATGCTCCCCATCTTCTACTTCCAAGGATTGGAGAGGGACAAGCAGAGTGGTTTAGGGCCCGGCCATCTCTGGAGTGTCTGAGAGTTCGGAGAAACTTGTTTGTGATTCCTCCTCTGGCTGGATGCCGACTGGCACCTCTTTGAGAGGAAGAACTACTGGAATATACATCAGGTTCTCTGTCCTCATTTGGTCTTGAGAACCAAAGGCCAGGGTGATCAAATGCAGGTTTGTGCATCTCTCCAGCAGATCCTTAAGGTACTAATCTTGGCTCTCCAAGACAGCCACCACTTGGAGGTAGCCATACGATTGCATGCTTGAGACTGTTGGATGCCAACAGTATAGCAGCACTCCTGCAGCCTCTGGGTTATGAAGGACATTGCCTCCCGCATACCTGTCGGCCTGAACTCCTGTTCCTTCCTGAACATATCAATTAAGTCATTCATTGCCAACACCACAGTTGTCTTCTGCCTCAGCTGAGTAGGTGTGCGATTTTCAGGTGCGAGCATCCTGGAGCATTTCATCCTTAGCCAGCTGCTCAGTTAGGTGCTCACCAGCTTGTGCTCCCAAGCCTTCTAAGTGTAACATTTCCATCAAGGTTTAAGTATTTGAGTTGGTGGGGGTTGCAGGATGCAGCCGCGCCAATGTTTCCTCTGAGGCCTTGGTGCCCTCTTCCTTAGATCAAGGAGATTTTTTAAAAAAATTCATTCACAGGATGTCAGCATCACTGGCCAGGCGAGCATTTATTGCCCATCCCTAGTTGCCCAGAGGGCAGTTAAGAGTCAACCACAGCTGTGGGTCTGGAGTCACATCAAGGCCAGACCAGGTAAAGATGGTAATTTCCCTCCCTAAAATGACATTAGTGAACCAGATGGGTTTTTCCAACAATCAACAACAGATTCGTGGTCATCATTAGACTCTGAATTCAAATTCCACCATCTGCTGGGATTTGATCCTGGGTCCCCAGAATATTAGATATAACAAGGTGTAGAGCTGGATGAACACAGCAGGCCAAGCAGCATCAGAGGAGCAGGAAAGCTGACGTTTCAGGCCTAGA
>JAHRHZ010000001.1:3657631-3674126 GCA_024137785.1 Ginglymostoma cirratum
AGAGGGGGAGGTGGATAGAGGAGAGGATAGGTGGAGAGCCTCCCCCTCTCTCCCTATTTATTTCAGAACCCTCTTCCCCTCCCCCATTTCTGATGAAGGGTCTAGGCCCGAAACGTCAAGCTTTCCTGCTCCTATGATGCTGCTTGGCCTGCTGTGTTCATCCAGCCCCACACCTTGTTATCTCGGATTCTCCAGCATCTGCAGTACCTTTTATCCCTGCTGTACTTGTGATTGGACGAGACCATTCTATGAATTAGGAGTCACATAATGCAATATACGCATTCTAGGAAGTGTGACAGAAGACCAAAGTTGGAGATGCTTGTAAACTAAATACATTTTTCTGAAATAGATTGTTAAATTACATTCCCCAGAGAAAATATATCAAGAGATTTGTGAGGTGATTGGATCCTGTCGAAGACCTTCTATTGAAGATCGAGCAAAAATGCCTTACACAGATGCTGTCATCCATGAGATTCAGCGATACATCGACCTTGTTCCTATGAATCTCCCACGTATGGCAACAAAAGATATAGAATTCAGAGGATACCTGATTCCTAAGGTCAGAATCATACCTGTATAATGAGTCTTAGTTTACAGGTACCTTATTATGTCAAACCATCATATAAGAAATTACTTCAGAAATTTAGTGACAATGTGCACTTCATTCTGCACCAGCCTTTCACAAGGTGAGTGACTAGTTCCTCTGTTTTCAGTATCTAAGGTTGAAACCAAACATTGATAACAACATGAAAAGTCGCTACTACGAGTTGGACAGAACTGTGAATCTTTAATATTAACCTAATCCCTCCCCAGAAAAGAGATTTGACTTTGAAATTCTCACCTTTACTAGCACTTTAAAATATCAATCTATATGGGGTTTATACTGAATATTGATGTAGATTCTTGTTTTCTTGTCTGATCTTATGACTCTGTTTTTAGGGCACACTTGTGATTACCTTACTTTCCTCAGCACTGAAAGCCACCAGCCAGTGGGAGACTCCAGAATCCTTTAATCCAAACCACTTCCTTGATGAAAATGGATGCTTCAAAAAAAGTGAAAGTTTCATGGCATTCTCTGCAGGTACAGTCTCCTCTCTTTTGCAGAAGATATCTGTGCTGTTCCCGGACTGATTTCCTACCACTCCTTAGACTGTTTGCATTAGGTGTGCAGGACTGATTGTGCCCATTCCCTGGACTGTCGTGAAACAAACTTTGGACCTTGGTCAGCTGGCCACTAGGGACAATCATGTCCAAACCACTGGACTAATCAACACCCTCTGCTTACTTTATTGGTTCCCCTGACTGAAGACTCCCTTGGCTGTGTGAGACTTTGAGACATGTTCATCTGGTTGAAGCATGCGCTAACTGTTTGCTGTGTACAATGGCATATGGTGCGGGTATGAGATTGACATAGCGTAAAGCTGTACAGCAGGATGTCAAAGTCTTGATTAGTGACTTTTGGCAACCATGATAAGCTGCCTGGCTTTGCATCTGAACAAAATGGCAAGGTTAGACAGAAATATGAGCCTTTAAACTCTGACAGAGGGGATTAAAGCGCAAAAAGACAAGGTAAGGCAATGTTGGGTAAGGTGCAAGTAGGTGCAAAATGAGGCACACCTTGGTCCATTTCATAATGTGGATTCCTGCCCCCACTCACAAAGTCTCTTGCCAGCAGCATTACAATGAAAGATGCCAATAGGCTGTAAAGTGCAACATGGAAGTGCAGAACTGCATTCTGCATCAAAGATGTAACATGGAGGTGCAGTGAGGAGAGTATATGTCCAATGGCAACCTCAATAGATGGGGGAGTGCGTGTGGCCATTGCCCATGGAGCACACCCTGGAGATGTTGGTAACTGCTGTCCAAAATGAAGGTCTGGAGTCACCAGGTACCCAAGTTGACTTTAATGATCTTCATCTAGTTTCTATTTAGCAGGTGGTGAAGTAAGAAACTATATCTGAATGAGGTGAAATTCAGTAGTAAAATATGAATATGTCCAAATAGGCTTTGTCACTCACTAGTGAGGTTCTCATCTCACTGTTCAAAACTTGATTGGAGAATCTTACTTCTCAACATCGAGAATCTCAGTTCTGCCTATCACACCCTATTTTTTCCAAATGATTCAATGCCCATTAACTTGGTTTCCAATTCACAGATGTTGTTAGACCTGCTGAGTTTCTCCAACACTTTCTGCTTTTATTTATTAAACATTCATTTATGCATGAAGAATAATGCTGGCAGCAACTTTAGGATTGTCAGATGGGCTAACAGTGTGGTGCACTTGTATGATCCGGAAGCTACTTATATTAGTACACAAAGGCCCTGTTCTTTAAAGACAAAAATCATGTATGTACACTGTACCTGTTTCAGCTTAATAAAGTAGTTGACAGCCATCTTCTGGTTAATTTGTCAAGGCAGTGCCTGGCTTAAGCAGTCAATCTGCTTGGTTTAAAATTGAAACAAAGCTTGGCAATTAACTATCTATCATCATATGATAATTCTCATAGCAAAGCATCTACCAATCTCAGTCCACTTGGCAATTAATCAGCAGTCTCCTCATAAAATATAAATGTTGTTTTCGCTTCAACTTTGGTAATTCTTGCATATTGTCCTGATGAGCACAAAAATGAAAATCTGTGACAATTTTTGTTTTGCAATACTCAAAAGGTGAGTATAGCACAAGAAGGTAGAGTTGGGATAGGAGATCAGCTATGATCTTGTTGACTGTTGGAACAAGCCAGAAGGGTAAAGTAGCCATATCAAGCTCCTATTTCTTATGTTCTTACAGAAATATGATCATGCAACTTATTGTGGTTTATTGGAATGTTTCATGCTAACGCTATTGATCTAACTTTGCTGAGTACAAAATTTCACCTGGAGAAGTTAAGAAGTAAATCCAACATGATTTTCATAAATGTAATTGATCAGCAGTTGAATACTGCAAGCAGAATTTACAGCTTTTTCCTCAATATTATCTCTGTTGTTGCAGGAAAGAGAATGTGTCTAGGAGCATCCTTGGCTCGGATGGAGCTCTTTCTTTTTTTGACCACTTTGTTGCAGAACTTTGTCTTTAACTCTGTTATTGACCACAAGGATATTGATCTATCACCAGCTACTAGTGGGATCGTGGTTATACCCCATGTGTACGAATTCTGCGCCATTTCTCGTTAAATAATTTAGTATCTCGATAAATAATTTTAGCAGGCGATAAGAAAAAGAAGATTCCCAAGCCTACCTATGGAAGCAGTGTATTTTGTATGAATTTTAAATGCACCCTAAATTTCAATACTCAAATTCAGTTCCTTGTAATGGTGCATATTATTTTTAAGTGGCCTGTATAATAACAGTAGTTGAGATGTAGTTTTGTTATTATGTTTTATCAAATTTCCTTTTGATTTTTTTCAATCACCTTTTGGATTTTGCTCCCAGCACAACTGAAATCGTAATTCATACTTATTTACATCTTGATTTAATTTCTCTAATATTGTTCCCACCTGTATCTCATCCTCAGCATCTTTAAACATTGAGTCCACATCTATAGTATCATGTAGTTGGCTGGACAGCTGGTTTGCAATGCAGAGTGACACCAAGAGTGTGGGTTCAGTTCTCACACTAGGGCTCTCCTTTTTAACTTCTCCCCTCACCTGAGGCATGTGACCCTCAGGTAAAACCACCACCAGCTATCTCCTTCTAATGAGAGAGCAGCCGTGTGGTCTGAGTGACTTTACCTTTGTTCAAAGTAAAGAGGCTTTAAGTCATACAGAAATTAAAACTTGCTGCTTTTTTTTCCTGGTCATCTTGTGAAAAATAATTTTGCCACCTTTTGAAATGCCACAAAATCGTATATTATTCAAAATGAGAGTTGAGTATTTCAAGGACGAGTCCATGCTGTCTTTGGTTCTGCTTTCAAAGATCATTTGTTTTGATTGGTAATTCGTGGCTTTCATGGGAAAAAAAATGAAATTGTGGTATAAAATAAGCTCGGGTAAGAATCCTGTACTTCCATTTATATAGAACATAATTTTTCTAATCAGTTACCATTAACCATGAAGTTCCTTTAAATTAAGAAGAGTGAAAATTTAGATTCCTCTGGTATGACCATCTAGCTGGTCTAATTATCACTTTGGTATTTAAAAGACTGAAAATCCTCCGATTCCCCTAGATATATGTGATCTAGGGCAGAACTTTAACTTTTAGATCCGCCCAGCCTTTCACATTTCTATGTACTCTTTACATACAGTACAAGGGAGGAACGTTGAGTTCATCAGTAGCTTGAGTCACAAAGCCACAAGATCATGATCAGGACTTTTCTGGGTTGTCTGCTATTTTTTCATCTTAAGTTTTGCAAGTTTTCTAAGTTGCCACATGCATTCCCTGAAACGGAACAAAACAAGCCACAAGGTGACTCATTTCCTGGCTTGGATTTTCCCTATATTTCTGATCTGAACTATAGTCTGAAGAGCAATTCCTTTCAACAATCACAGACTTGCGTTACTGAACTGCTTTGTTGCTTTTTCAATTGAGTAGTTAATTCCTCTGATTATAAGCAAAGTAAAAGCTTAATTGTTGTGGTGGATCTTTAGAGTGCCTAGCATTGCTATTTCTGAAGTGAACTCTGCTCTAATTCAACGAAAATTAATTTTCTTTCTCCCTTGCTGGCAGACAGCTCAGTATTTAGATAACATTGTGTGGAGCTAGAGGAACATAGCAGGCCAAGCAGCATCAGAACAGTAAGAAAGTTGACGTTTTGAGTCGGGACCCTTCTTCAGAAAAAGGATCCCGACCTGAAACATCAACTTTCCTGCTCCTCTGATGCTGCCTGGCCTGCTGTGTTCCTCCAGCTCCACACTCATCTTTGACTCTAGCATCTGCAGTTCTTGCTATCTCTGAATATTGATATCAGATTGCAGTCTTTATTGCTCCAACTGGAACCTTTCTGCATCCCACTACCCAGAAATAACCCTGCTTTACATTTTTAAGTATTCTGCTCATTATGTGGTTTCTTAAAAACAAACAGCCTGAGAAAAGGCAGGCTCCCCACAAGTCTCGTACCCTCTCAATTCTTAGCAATATGTTCCAAATGGATAGGAAAGCTTCTCGCATGTCTCTCTCATTAAGGAAAGGAATGCATCATTCATTTTCATTTGCTAAATACTGTAGAGGTCTACTTTTCAACATTTTGCCCTCCTCTCAAAGCTTTGACTCAGCCTGGAGCACAAACTCAGTGTCTGGACGCCCTGGGAATCTCATACAAATCCAGCCTAACAGTTTTAGAATAGGTTTTTGTAAGTGTCAGTGACTTACTGAAAGAAGACTCACAGCCAAACCAAATATTATCTTTAATCAATATCAAAACATGTTTTTGTTTCAGCTAACGTTACTTAATAGCATTCCTGTCACTATTCAACTAAGATTATCTGATCTGGACAGTCCAATGATACAAGTTTGAACCTTTCCATATCCCTGTGACCCAGTACATAGGCTACAGTTTACACACTTAGCTTTCAAAATTCTTTACTTCCCAGAAGTCTCAAATGCTGGGGACACTGATGTCTATCATTGGAGTTCCGCAATGCTTCAAGTTAATGCTCTGGGGGCATGGATTCAAATACCAACATGGCAGCTGGTGAAATTTAAAATTCAATTAGTACATTTGGAGCATAAAGGTAAAGCTAATCTCATTAATGGTGACCATTGTGATGATGCTTTCACTTTGAGGTTATTGTGTCCTTTTTTTTTTTGAAGAGTGGTTGTAAGGCAGAGGTGCTAAACTGTCTCGAAGAAAATAAAGAATTTGAGACATTGGGGTTTTAAAAAAAAAACTTGGAACAGTGGAAGCAGCCTGGGTGTGGTCAGCTCTTGCAGATCAGGCTCTCTAGTTTTTGTTTAGTTTTAGTAAGAAGCTGTTTGGAATCTCAAAAGAGTTGGAAGCTTCAGTGAATGTCTTGTAGCTGCTATTTTCTCTGAATCTTAATGTTTTTTCCCTCTCTTGGGTTGGAGAACTGAATGTGAGCATCTATGTCTGAATCTGCGTTTTTGCTAAGGGGTGTGTTTATGGGATGTTACTCTATTGGAACAGTTAAGTAGTAATAAGTATTGTGTCTAATATTCGGTTAAGTTTTCCAATTATTAAGTAATTCTAAATTCCTCTTTCTTTTGTCTGCATTTTAACAGTGGTGTTTAAATAAATGTTTTGCTTAGCGTCTAATAGTCTGACTGGTCGCATTGCATCTGGAACACAGCACTTCACATTTGCCTTAAAGTTAGGGCTTAGGCTACCTTCTTAAAATATTTTGAGAGGTTTTAGAATAGATTTGTAGCTCAGGTTGTGGATGGTTGGCTCGCTGAGCTGGTTCATTGTTCTGCAGACATTTCATTACCCTGCTGGGTAATGAAACGTCTGCAGAACAGCGAACCAGCCTGGCGAGCCAACTAACCACAATATTTGGAGGGCGTCTGGTCCATAATACCATAGTAATAAATCATCATCAAATGTTGTAAACGTCTACCTGGTTTACTAATGTTCTTTAGAGAAATTTTCTATCTGTACCTGTTCTGACCTGTGTGACATAAGCATCATCTGAGCCGAAGTAAAGTTCAAGACAATAGGAGTTGGGGAGAAAATGTCCCTAGCGCAAATGGAACTCTTCCTTTTCTTGACCACACTGCTGTAGAACCTTTTCTTTAACCCTGCTATCAACCGAAAGGGAAGTAATATCTTACTGATTAGAAGAGGTTTATTGATTGTACCAAATGATTGAGTTCTGTGCCATATCTTGCCAAAATAAACTTGGACATTAATTCACTGAGAATTGATAAAATGAAAATTTTTGTGACTGATCCATTCTTTCTTTAGTAGAATCATATTTGCATAAAGAACAGCTATGCCTGTCTCATTCATTAGGTGAAACAAATTACAATGCAACACTCAGTATTGCACTAATTATGCATTCTTCTCTGGAATGGGGTTTGAACAACAAACCTCCTAACTCAAGTAACAATGCTACTATTGATAAATGTTGACACTTCTATCATACATTTACTGTTCCCAAAGACAGCGTGATGTTCACTGCCCAGAATCATGGCTAATAAATAGTTGTACAAGTGTCTGCTATTACATGTTAGCCTCATTTTGTGTGATCTAATTTCCTGCTTGTTACACTACTCATCTACACATGGTTGACTGCACAGTATACTTTATATATGCATGTTTTTACCTGCATCTTTATTGGGTCCAAATCAAGTCATTGCACTTCTGTTTTTTTAGGACCTCAGAATCATACAGTTCCTTTCCTCCTTGTATTATCTGCAGCCCACAAGTTTATAAACTTGAAAAAAATTTTGAATTTATATAATGCCCTTTGCTACTCTTTCCCTAAAGCTCATCACAGCCAATTATTTAACAATAAGGCTCTTCTTACAGTGAAAAGATACAAGAATACATAATCTGTTCCAGAATTTGTTGACAAATTCTCTTTACTGGCAGTAACTATGGCAATTTGCTGCATAAAAATGATGACCGTATGAAATGGATCAATATAATATAAAATTAAACAAAAAAACTACTTGTTTTGTAATCATACAATGATGAAACTGTACGTGGTTATAAAATATGTAATCTTATACAGTGATTGATCATTAACACCTGTTTAAACAGCTACAAAATAAAAGACAGTCTCAATTATTCACTATGTACTGGATTTGATGCTGTGTTTTTTGAGACGCTACTGTGATAATCTTTGCTATACTTAAAGGAAGGTCATTGGAAGATTAGAGGATGACCATATTTGACCTGTGATTCAGACTTACCTTGTACTATATATTATGAATTGTAAACATTTTACATAGTAAATGAAATGTTTTATCCCACAAATAAAACAAACATTGGCGATCTGGAACAAAAACAAAGCCCACCAACTGGAGGAACACCACCTCATCTTCCACCTAAGTACCTTACAGCCTTCAGGACTCAACACGGAGTTTAACAATTTCAGAATTTGAACACCCTCCTCTGTGCTTGTTACCTGCACCCTGAGGTCCTGTTCTGTTTGGCTTGCTTCCAGCACAGCCAACCCATTTTCAACTCTTCACATTTCTCATTAGTACCTATACAGCATTTGCCTCCCTTCTGGCTTATCATCATCAATTCCTTTGTTGCCTCCTTTTTGTGTCTCTCTCTCTTGGCACTGTCTTCATGTAGTTTACTCACTATCACCACCACCACTATCCCCAGCCATCATCATAAATACCACAATTTCCCAGCTGCTTTCCGTTCTAATGAAGGGTCACTGGACTCAAACTGTTAACTGTTTTTCTCTATATATATATACCGCCACACCTGTTGCGTTTCTCTGGTATGTTCGGTTTTGATTCCCATAAGATTGCCAATTCTCTCCTTCTGTGTTACTTTAAAATTAAAAATCAACGTAATAAGATATCTTATGACACATCTTTGTGCCACTAGGATTGAACTTCTGGCCCAGAGGTATGAACATTACTGCTGCATCACAACAGTCCTCCTGTTTCTATATCAAGAAGTACTTAAAACGCTTATATTTATCTTTTTCTCATGCTACTCTATGACTTAGACATTCACTGGTAGTGTTCTTTGGATAAGTAAAGAAAACTTCAGATGTGCTCATGCAGACTTTTCACTGGTCATTTATTGCAGATAGACCTATCTACGGAGAGTATTAGACTCTCCAGAACACATGATAAAATGAGGCAAATCAATTGATTTAGCATGGCAATTATAAATGAAATGAAGCATACACAACATTTGAAGCTACTTACCTGTGTAACGAGGAAGTTGTGCTCCAATCAAATGTGAATGCCTGATTAAATAATTCCGTGTTTATTTTCTGTTAGGTAGTAAATGGTGCTCTGTGGCTTTCTTCCTCAGAAATTTCCAACAGCCCTGAAACACCCGAGATGTAGATATGGCTCTTGGTCAACAGTAATTTGGAAATCTATATATACACCAAGGAAGCTTTCAGAATATTGGAAACATATGTTGAGCAGGCACAGGAGAATGTCTGAACTATCTTCGTAAAATCTTCTAAAAAAAGTTCCCAAATTTTGATCTGTAAGTTTAATGTGTTCACTGTGCTGCATGAGCATTGAAATTAGAATGCTTTTTATTTACTGTTTTTCAAACTAATGTTGTATTCAAAATGAGGATTGGACTTCCATTTTTTGTCAACTAACAAGAGTATCAGGGACTGCTAAGGCAGCCACAATATGAGACTCTCTCCATTTTAGCTGATAGTGTGCTACTGCCTGAAACCCAAAAGAATTAGGAAAAATGGCAATGGAGCAGAAGGCCTTAAAATTTAATGATGTGCATTTAATCAGTTTTAAACTAAATAAAATGTATTCACTCCATGTTCATAATCACAGCCCAAACAAACAATATTTGTTCTAGAAAGTATCAGTAATGTCGAATTTATTCACTTCAACTGATTCCTGAATTGCATAATACAATAAACAGGTCCTAATTTGTAATTTAGAAAGAGCTGAAACAATTTCATTAAAATACAAGCAAATTATTTTATCAATTTTAAAACTCAGGAGATTGGGACAGTTGTATTTTGCTTTTCCTTGAGCAATTCCTAAAGTCCCTGAATCACCTGAGGCACAGACTTGCTGATATGGAACTTAGATATAGAAATCAGCAAGTGCCTGTGTGGAGCTAAATTATTTTAACAGTAAAGTTACTATTACTGGTTTCACTGGTTGAAGGGTGGGCCAATGGAGATCGGAAGAAATTCTTGCTCCTAGTCACTATTCAGTGACTGCTGTTACAAAATATACATGTCTGGACACAGTAAAAGCAGTATCACACTATATTGATTCTTTTCAAAACAGAATAAACTGACAGGACATATTTTCTTAATGTGTGAGGAAAATCCATTGAAAGACGCACCAATACAGAGGTACATCTCTGTAACTATGTTCAATGAAATGAGCTAGATGTTCAGCAAGGAGATAAAAGCCTGGTACTACAAGCTATTTAAATGGGAAAAAAACTCATTACTTCCTCCGCAGCAATATTGTAGTTTTTAAAACCTTTGGCACATAACGAATAGTCAGGGATATTCGTGTACTTCTTTTTAAAACCGCTCCAAGTTCTGTGTTACATGATTTCAGGTTAGCAACCTTCTCTGTGACAATGTCCTCTGTCACTGGCCTGATGCCATGCAGATACTTCACATACATGTCATCTTGCAGCACCAGAAGGCTACGCGGCTCAAGAAGAAGAGACAGAAAGTAGCGGTTTTCTTCGGTCTGAGGAGAATAAACCTGAAAAGGGTGGTGGAGGAATAATGTAAGATGAAATTTGAAAGATACTTATTTTCTCAAATGTTCTTTTCTGCAAATCTTCTCCTACATCTCCTGATGGCCTGACTCTCTCTCGGATACACTTCTGGTTCTACTGGCATCAGTCATCATCCAGTGTTTCATCAAACTGGTAAATTCATGTATGAAGCAGTATCTTGAGCAACAGACTAATTCAGAGCTTTATTCTATTCAAAAGCACAAAATTCCAGAGATTGCAGATAGAAATCAGGCAGAAACCCCAACTGAACGAGGAATGAAATCAGAGATTTACTTGGCCACTCACGTAATAAATTCACTTGAACCAGTGGCTGAACTATGACAGGTAGGAAAGTTTACAAGTGATCTTTAAAGTGCTGTCCTACTCAAGAAGGATAGGTACAAATGCACATACTTTGACTGAGTCTAATGCAATCTACGAGAAAGATGTGAAAATAAGAGGGGTTTTTGTGGTGGGTGATTTTAACTTCCTCCATATTCACTGGGACTCCCTTAGTGCTGGGGCTTTGGATGGGGGTGCAATTTGTTAGGTGTGTCCAGGAGGGTTTTTTGAAACAGAATGTAGGTAGTCCAATGAGAGAGGGGGCCATACTGCACCTCGTCTTGGGAAATGAATCCGGCTGGGTGATTAAAGTTTCAGTTGGGAGCATTTTGGGAATAATGATCTTAATTCTGTATGTTTTTGGATACTTATGGATAAGGACAAGACATGACCTCAGATGAAGGTGTTAAATTGAAGGAAGGCAACTTTAACCAAATTAGGCAAGAATTGCAGAATGTGGATTGGAAGCAGCTGTTTGAGGGTAAATGTACATCTGACATTTGGGAGTCTTTTAAGGACCTGTTAATTAGATTGTAGGACACCATGTTCCTGTGAAAACGAAGGACAGGAATGGCAGGACTCGGGAACCACAGATGACACGGGTAATTATCAGCTGAGTCAAAAAGTAAAGGAAGCATAGCAAAGGTTCTTGAAACTGAAAACAGACAAAGTCCTTTAAGAGTATACAGAAAGTAGGAAGGAGCTCAAGGAGGTATTTAGGAGGGCTGAAAGGGGCAATGAAATGTCCTTGGCTAGCAGGGTTGAGGAGAATCCAGAGGTATTTTATACATATACTAGAAGAAAGAGGGTAACTAGGGAAAGAGTAGGCTCACTTAAGAATAAAGGAGGGAGGTTACATGTGGAGCCAGAGGAAGTGGCTAAGATCCTTAATGAGTACTTCACCAGGTCAGATGGGATCACACAGAGTCAAAGTAGGATCGATCCCAGGATACAGTGGGAGGCAAGGGAGAAAACAGCTGGGGCCTTAACAGATCTTTGCATCTTGTTTGGCTTCAGGTGAAGTTCCAGAGGACTGGAAAATGGCCAATGTTGTTCCTTTGTTTAAGAAGAGAAACAAAGATAATTAGTGAGCCTGACAGTGTTGGGGAAGCTGTTGGAGAAGATACTGAGAGACAGGGTTGATTCACATTTGGAAGCAAATGGACTTGTTAGTTACAACTGCATGGGTCTGAGTGGGGAAGATCATGTCTCAATTTGATTTGAGTTTTTTGAGAAGTTGAGTGGGTTGGGCCTGTAGTCACTAGAATTTAGAAGATCGAGAAGTGACCTTATTGAAACATACAAGATTCTTGAGAGGATTTATTGGGTAGATGCGGCAAGGTTGTTTGCCCTTGACAGAGTGTCTAGGGCATGAGATATAATATCAGAATAAAAGGGTTGCAGATTTAAGACAGAAATGAGGAAGAATTTCTTCTGAAGGTAGTGAATCTGTCAAACTCTTTCCTATAGAGGGCTGTTGAGGCTATGTCATTGAGCAAATCCAACGCTGAGAGAGACAGATCTTTTTAGTCAGTAGCAAAATCCAGTGGTATGAGGAAAAGGCAGGAAAGTGGAGTTAAGGATTATCAGATTAGCCATGATCTCAGAATGGCAGAGCAGACTCAGTGGGCTGAATGGCCTACTTCTACTCCTGAGTCTTTTTGTTCGGTGAGGTTAAACAACTGTAACGACAGATCAACTTGCACTTTAGATACCCAACACCAGCTTATCACTACTTGACTCAATCCCTCCACTGTCTTCAATTTGTCATTCTGCTTATCTAACAGCCAGTACTGATTGAGAAGTTTCTTCCAATTAAAGATGGAAAAGAGTGAAGCCAGTGTCTTCTCTCTCCACAACAAACTTAATTTCCTAGCCAAAGGCTCCATCCTTTTCTCTGGCCACAGTAAAGCTGAATCAGACTGTTCAGAAGCTTGGCACCCTTGACTGTTACTTGAGCTTCCAATTTTACATCCACCATATCATCAAAACCATTTGCTTATCTTCAACACACTGCCCAACTATGTTCTTAACTCAGTCTATCTACTGTTGAAAGCTTCATCTAAGGGCCCCCATGAAAGTCACTAAATAGTATAACAGCCCTCAATAAAAACTGAATGAAAGGAATTGGTGAACATTCACTCAAAGGAATACAACTTGGAAAAAAAAAAAGAAAAAAAAAAAGAAAAAAAAAGAAAAAAAGGAAAAAACAAAAACAAACAAAAAAAAAAATCGAAGAAGGCAGCTCATGACATTACACACGACAGTCAAAGAGGCAAAGCCATCAAGACAGATGCAGGGGCAACAGGTAAACAACTCAGGTCTCTCTAAGTGGGATAGCGACACTTCTTCAACAAAGAGTCTTCTTCCTGCTTTACAAAATCAATTGTAAAAAATTGGGTGTTTGAAAAATATTTTACATGTTGAAGGTTATTAGAACATGTCATGTTTCACAATTGGCTGTTCAGGAAAAATTATAAGCACCATTTAAAATAAAACTGAATAAGTACTTGAAAGATTGGGAAGAGCAGAGAAATGGATTGCCCAGCTCCAGATGAAGAGTTGGAACAAATACTGACATGATTAGTTAAGGAATCTGCTTACGTGATATCAATTTTATGTTTAAATAAATGTTCAAATTGGTACTTTCATTGGTAATTTTGGGTAGTTCTAGAAAGTGAGAGATTCAGCTCTTATTTATACCTCTGTAGCACATATCTGATTATGCTGATATCCTACCTTTATGTAAAATACATTAATCACTTAATTGTCACAGTTGGACTGAACAGAAGATTCACTTTATCCGTGAATTTTTTTATACATGTTTTGTTTTCGTTTTCCAGGTAGGGCTTCCCCATACCAGGCAGCATCTGTTTAGACCAGCAATGCGCAGTACAAACAGGCTGAGAATTCCCCTACTTAGAGCCAAGATGATGGCTACAATGTTAGTGTAACTCACCATTAATTATACTATCAGAACAAACCCGGAAAACCCTTTTTAATGGGAGAATTTTACTACTCCTTTCCCATTCATTGAGTCATGTTGCACAATTCCTGCAACAGCAATCTTGTCATAAACTCAAATTAATGAGAAATGTAATTTGAAAAAGTAAAAATGTGTTTGTATTAATTAAAAGCACGTCCATAACATATAAATCAGAATTAAGGTTACTAACCTTCCCCTCTTCATCCTCTCTTTCAATGGGATGATAGAAATCTAATACAGTTGGAGAGCCAAGGCTGATTGTGGTAACTGTTGGAAAATATAAAGGCCCATCCTCATGAGGCTGTAAAGACAAGAGTCTGATTTCAATCAACAGCTTGATAACTCTAACAAGGACTTTTACACTTATTTGTCATGATAAAACTTTGCATCTGTGTCATGCCTCTAATATAAAAGGTGCTATCAGGCAAAATAGCTAATGTTAATCAATGTTTGGCATAAAACTACGTTTAATTCTTTGTCCATCATTTGGGTTACATCTTAATTTTTTACCCAGTATCCATAATGGTGTGAACTGTAGGGCAAGGGGGAGGAGAATGAGAAAGGTGGAGACTGAAGGGAGCAAAAGAGAACGGAGAGAAATTTGACAGCAATTTGCATTTATAACAGTACCTTTAAAGCAAATTCTCCCGGGAAGTTTCACAATTAGATTAACAAAGAAAATGAGTCAGTATGGGAGAGATATTGAAGAAATAAACCAACAGAGATAACAGAAACAAACCAAAAATAAAAGAGCAAAATGAGCAAAGGCGAAATGACAGAGCATAGAAGAAGAGAGCTGGAGAGAACATATGACAGAAGCATATAGAGTGTAAGAGAGAAAGCAAGCACAAGAGCTTGTGAGTGGATAAAGGTAGATGGCACATTCTCTCCGGCAGCATTCCCTGAATTGTTTTAGTTGAGTAATGTGACTGGACTCTTTATAATAATGAAACTTAAGATAATCAGACAAACTATTAAACAATTGTTGATTATCATTGGTCAACAAAAGCCACTTATTTCTTTATTATACCAGTACCATTATTCCTTCACCAGGATTGTACTCATTAACCAACACATGATTAGCAACTTGTCCTGCAAAAGGTCCCAGCAATGAGATTTTCTTGGCATATTTAGCCAGCCAGTCGGGCAGTTTCTCAGCAAGCATTCCCTTTGAGTGAGGTAAACCACCTGCAAGAGATCAGGGAAACTGACTAAAAAAATAACCAGAACTGTACCCAATTCCATTTTCATATAAAACCTAAACGAACTATGGATGCTGGAAATCAGAAACAAAAACAGAAGCTGTTGGAAAATCTTAGCAGGTCTCAGCTGAACGTTTCCAAAAATTTCAATTTTCATGTATTAGTTTTTTCCTGATTTTCCAAAGGCACTTACTCATTACCGACAGTCAAATCCTAGAATGACACTGCATCATCTAAATTCTATAATTCTCACCATCACAGCTTAAACATAAGGTTGAATCTTCCTAGATCCTGAATGATATGGATATCAGTGGATCAGTTGGGAAAATATGGCAAGATTGGCAGAAATGAGATTCTCAATATTGAGAAAAACAAAACTGATTCTGCGACTATGTTTTGAACAGCAAGACGAGAATCCCATCAATGAGTGTCAAGAAGTGTATTTGCATACATTAGCATGGTATTACTAACCAGTCTCACCAAACTGATGTACAATTTCCTATTCTCCCACATGCCAAAGAGAATCTAGACAGTGACAATTCATGACATGGAAGTCAGAACGGTACCTGGTGACTTCAGCTCACTTCTGGTTCCTCTGGGTCTTCATCTTGGACAGCAATCACCACATTTCATGGCATGCTACACGGGCAGTTACTGTCCACACACCCTACCTATGAGGGTGGCATAGGACACGTACCAGTATCACCGTACCTTCATGGCACTTCACCGCCCCACTTGCAATACAGTTCTGCAATTCAATTCTGCATTCTGGAGGGCGCCAACACCTTTCATTGTCTCGGCAGCAGCATTACATGTTGTGCGCAGGGACAGGGACCCATCTCGTGGATTTGGCCAGAGTACATTTAAGGGTTCCTCACTTGCACTCTCAGCGCTCATTCACTGGTGCTCACATTACCTATTTTGTTTTGCCTTTTCACACAGACACAAAGTCAGGCAACATGTCATGTTTGTCAACAGTGATCAATCAAAGAGATGGACTTCAGTTCTGAAGAAAGGTCAGTGGACCCAAAACGTTAACTCTGCTTTCTCTCCACAGATGCTGCAAGACCTGCTGAGTTCTCCAACAATTTCTGATTTCGTTAAGGAGGCGGGCTTGTGCTGTACAGCACTGTGCTACATCAATCTCATTCCTGCACCTTTTGTCATCAGTGTGCCTAACAAACAGACTAGATCTGTTCAACCAACTAGCCATTTCTCAAATCTGAGGAGACTGAGTCTAGCAAAGGGCGACAGGCTGACAGTGGTTCCCGGTATACTGAGGCGAGGCCATTGTCTGCTAACCATCCAGGGACATACACGGTCAGAAGGTCCATATTCACTATAGTCTGGGTAGTGGGCCACGGTCAGTCCTACAAGTCCAGTGCATCCATTGTGGAGAATTGTGGTAAGTCAGTCGAGAATCTGCACAGGGAGCTCGACTGGTCATTCGTCAGTCGGGGGCTGTCAGTCCCATATGGTCAGGGGTGGGTCACAGTCAGTCCTGCAGATCAGATGAATGAAAGTCAAAGAGAAGGTTATCAGGGCACTGTTGTGGTTGGGAAGTTGCAGAAGTCAACTGTGGGTATCTAAGATAGCAAACTGGGATGCAGAGGACAAATTCAATATATAACAGATTTTGAAGAAAGT
>JAHRHZ010000001.1:3675904-3703470 GCA_024137785.1 Ginglymostoma cirratum
TCATATTCAGCCTGGGAACCCTGCAGCCCAATGGTATCAATGTGGATTTCACAAGCTTCAAAATCTCCCCTCCCCCAACCGCATCCCAAAACCAGCCCAGCTCATCTCTGCCTCCCTAACCTGTTTTTCCTCTCACCTATCCCCTCCTCCCACCTCAAGCCCCACCCCCATCTCCTATCTACTAACCTCATCCCACCCCCTTGACCTGTCCGTCCTCCCTGGACTGACCTATCTCCTCCCTATCCCCCCACCTACACTCACCTTTAGTGGCTCCATCCCCGCCTCTTCGACTTGTCTGCCTCCTCTCCACCTATCCTCTCCTCTATCTGCCTCCCCCTCTTTCCCTATTTATTTCAGAACCCTCTTCCCCTCCCCCATTTCTGATGAAAGGTCTAGGCCCGAAACGTCAAGTTTTCCTGCTCCTATGATGCTGCTTGGCCTACTGTGTTCATCCAGCCCCACGCCTCGTTATCTTGGATGCTCCAGCATCTGCAGTACCTTTTATCTCTGATACAATATTTGGAGCATGTTCTAATTTCAAGCCACAAAATTAAGAAGTCTCACAGGACCAAGCAGAATATTTATTGCCCATATGTCCACTGTGTACACTCTTAAATTCTGCACAATGTACTCCAGGCAGCAGAACTGCCATGGGTCTCACTATGGACCTCTTTAACTCAACTCTGTTAATTAGCTCAACGGAGATGGTACACAGTAGCCAAAATCAAGGATAAACACCTACAATTTATTTGGTCTCCATTTCAATCCCTGGACTGTGCTAAGATAATTGATTCTGGATCAGGTTGGGGTTATTTATGAGGACAGACTGAAAAACTAGGTTTCTTTCAATTACTGCAAGGAAGATTATGAGGAATTAGTAGTCTTTCATGTTACATGATTATCCAGACGTTAATAAAGCAAATAAGAAAAATAAAGTTGCTGGGTTAGTAACCAGAGTGCATAAAACTAAGGTAATTAACAGTAGAATAATTGGGAGCATTTTTAAGCAAAATCTTGTAAGGATATGGACTGTCCTATAAAAAATGACAGACACAGAATACATAATAGACAACAAAAAGTGAATAAATAATCAAAAACATATATTTAAAAGGCCAGGGTTAGTAGGATCAAATAAACTGGCACAGATACAATAGGTAGAAAAAAGACACGTTTATCCTAAATGCCCACTCCAATTTCCTCAAATGTTATTTTATTGTTTCTGTTAATCTTCCAGTTTCATGAAACAATGCACATGTAGCTAATCAAATTATCTGGGGATGAGGCAGCTTCATGAGGCTGAAAAGATCAATTCATGAGATAGCTCCTGCCAAAAATGTCACATGTGAAGCAATTATCAGGTATCACTCTAGTTTGTTCTGTTTCGTAAAACCCAAAAGAATAGCAGGTGCTGGAAATCATGAAACAAAACAGCTGGAAAAGCTCAGCAGGTATGGCAGCATCTGTGGAGACAAATCAGAGTTAATGTTTTGGGTCCAGTAACCCCTTCCCCAGAACTGATGGTACTAAGAAAATGTTGATTTTTATGCAGAATGTAGGGTGGTGGGAGGGGTTAAGGAGTAAACAATAGGTGGAGATAGGGCCAAAGAGAGAGAACAGTTGGATTGACAAAGGAGTGGATAACAATCAGCCAGGGAGAATGAATAAGAACTATATAAGTGGCTAACAACGGGTTGTGAGTAATAGCAGACCATGTGATAACTAGGCCTGGTGTGTGGAGGTTGGGTAAGGACATGGGAGAAGGGGCCTCAAGCCCTAAAATTGTTGAACTTGATATTGAGTCCAGAAAGCTGTAGAGTTCTCAAGTGGTGCAGTTCTTCCAGCCTGTGCTGAGCTTCACTGCAGCAAGCCTGAGACAGAAATATTGGCCAGAGAACAAGGTGGTGTGTTTAAGTGGCAGGCAACTGGGTCTTTTTTGCAGGCAGAATGGAGGTGTTCTGCAAAAAAGTCACTCAGTCTATGTTTTGTTTCTGCAATGTAGAGGAGACTGCTTCTCTTGGAATGTGTGTTTGGTTCCTTGCATACTGAGGAAGGAGAAAGTAAATGGGCAGGTGTTACACCTACTATAGTTGCAGGGGAAAGTGCCATGGGGCTGTGGGAGGATGTTAGGAGTGAAGGAGGACTGGACCAGGGTATTCTGGAGGAACAGTCCTTCCAGAAGGCTGACAAGGGAGGGGAGGGGAATATGTGTCTAATGGTGGTATCCCATTGGAGGTGGTGAAATGGCTGCTCATGATCCTCTGGATGTGGATGCTGGTGGAATGGTGAGGGGAAGGGGTCCCTATTGCTTATTGTGTGAGGAAGCGAGGGCTGAAGTGTTGGAGATGGTTCGGACTTGGCTGAGAGCCCTTGTTAACTATGGTACTGGGGAATCCTCTGTTGAGGAGGAAGGTGGACATTTCGGATGCCTCCTTTTCGAAGTTGGCATTATCAGAACAGAATGTGACAGACAGAGGAACTGGGAGAATGGAATAGAGCCTTTACAGGCAGGGTGTCCCCTTTATTCATTCACACAATGAAAATGTTGCTGTCCAGGCAGCATTTCTTGCCCATTCCTAATTGCCCAGAGGGTGGTTAAGAGTCAAATGCATTGCTGCGGATCTGGAATCACACATGGGCCAGACCAGGTAAGGATGGCAGTTTTCTTCCCTAAAAGGCATTAGTGAACCAGATGGGTTTTTCCCCAACATTCAGCAATGGATTCATGGTCACCACTAGAATGTTAATTCCAGATGTTTATTGAATTCAAATTCCACCATCTGCCATGGCAGGATTCAAACCCGGGTCGCCAGAACATTATCTGGGTCTCTGGATTAACAGTCCAACGATAGTACCACTAGGCCATCGCCTCCCCAATGTGTGAGGACATACAGTCAATATAAATGTGACTCGGTGGGTTTATAGTGGATATTGGTAGCCAGTCTGTCCCCAGAAATGGAATTAGAGTTGTTGAAGTATTTCTACGTTCTGCATAATATCCCTATCTTCTGCATAAAAACACTTTCTCTTAGCTATCATCAGTTCTGAGCAAGGATCACGTAAACTCTTGGTGTCCACAAATGCTGCCAGACCTGGTGAGCTTTGCTAGCAATTTGTTTTTATTCTATTCGGTGTTCAGTCAAAAATCAATTCATTTAACATCTATTCATTTTAATCCCATGATGGAAAATGGGGTTATAATGGATAGGGGCTTGACGACCAGAGCAGATAGGATGGACCCTAAAAAAAACTTATTTTTCCTCCTCTGCTCTTTTATTTTCCATTTTCATGTTAAAAGTGGCCCATTTTCTCCTTGCGTCTCACACCCTTTGTAACTTCGGTGGTCACTGTCTTAAGTTTAAAACCACATCTGTCTTCGGCGCAAGCGGGAAAGGCTGAAGCTCGAACATTCAAACGGCAACGGTCGCGGCACGAGCGGCTGGGGAAAAAAAGACGGGAAATAAAGTCTGTGTTCAGAAGATGGGCCGGCACGTGGTGGGGGACAGACTGGGCAGGCGCCAACGGCCAGATGGTGCGCGAGCAGCTTGGGGGTAATTTGGGAAGGTGGAGTAGCCACGAGCCCCCGTGGTTCAAAACCTAACGGCGGGTGCATGAGCGGGAACAGAGCGATTGGAGGAGTCGTCGGAAAAAAAAAACTTAAGGGCTTCCTCCTTCCTCAGAATGTTGAAGGAATTTAGCCGTCGAGGTTTACAGGGCCCTCCTTTTTTTTGGGAAGGGAGGAAATAAATCCATAGCTACCCCTCCTCTACATCTCGGGCAGTAGTTTCTTTTGAAGGGCACCGGACTCGCAGCGTTAACTCTGGTTTTTACAGCTGTTGCTGAGTTTCTCCAACGATTTCTGAGTATTTTGTTTGTTTCAGACCTCCAGCGTCCGCATTTTTCGGTTTAATGTTCAACGTCCTCACTGTGCATCGGTAACTTGAGTTTCAAACGGCAGGAAATTCAAAGGGCGTTCCGTTCTCACAAGCCTCTTCTCTGCAGGGGAATCGGAGACTTAAAGGATGGAAATCAGAGATACCTGTTTTTGATATATCTCTAAGACTTACCCAACGATGGTAGAAATCAAATCGCTAGTTTACCGCATTAATGCTGTGATTATAGAGTGTCGTAGGCCGATGTCAATCTTATTGATTTGACAAAGAAATTGTCCAATCAACTAGAGAGCAGCTTCTCGGTGCTGCTGTATAGACAACATAAGCAGGAGGATGGTACCTATGGTTGTCCGAGTGTAGCTGAGGTTTAATATACAAGATAAAACCTAGTGGGTGCTTGGGTATCACTGCTGCCCCCTATCCTGGATGAGCACTATGCTAGAATTACCCGTGAAAATTGAGGGACCTGTAAAGTTAGTTCTTTACTTTCACCTGAGAGTTTGACGCATTTTGCTTTCTATCCTCTGGAAAAGAGGAGTTGGATAAGATGCAAAACAAAATCATGTTAACTCTAACGGCTCAACACCATGTGGAGCTAGAGGAACACAGCAGGTCAGGCAGCATCAGCGGGACGGGAAAGTCGACGTATTAGGGTCGGGACCCTTCAGCAGCCAGCATCTGCGGTTCTTGCTTCAAATGTAACGGCTCGGTTCTGGATTCAGGAAAAGTGAGCTAGCGTGGATTCTTACCTGCCTCCGTGAAAAAGAAAAGGCTGGAAGGTAACCTAATCGAGATCTTTATTTTATAAAATGAAATAACGGGGAATGTTTCCACTTAAGAAGCAGACTAATGATTTTAAATAAGATAATTCACTAATACATCCATTGGAGTTTCTCACCTATGGAGTCGTGAGAATGTGGAACATGTAACCGCAAGTCATAGATCGTAGCTTTTTTTTAAAAGGGTAACAAGGCGAACATGTGGTACAAATTTCCCAAACAGTCACTTTTTCTATTCTGACTTGGAATTGCATTTCTGTTCCTTCAGTATTGCTGGAACAACGTCCTGCAACTTTCTCTCTTTCTCGGATATTGTGGATGTACCTGCACCAGCTTGCTGCAGTTAAAGAAAGCAGCTTACCATCATCTTCTCAAGGACAACTAGGGATGAGCACTTAATGTTGGGCTGGACTGCGGTGGCCACACCCTGTGAGTGAATTTAAAAAAGAGAAGATTGGGTCTTGGTCTAGATTACAATTCCAGTGATACAATGTTCTGGGTATAAGGGTTCAAATCCTCAATGCAGATAATGCAATTTTGAACTCAATAAAAATCTCATTAAAAGCTAGTTTAGTGCAACAATTTGGTTTTATTATTGTCACATATGCTGAGATATGGTGAAAGGTATTGTATAGTGTGCTAACCAGACAAGCCATACATAAGTACATCATGGTAATAGCAGCGTTACTGCTATTGAGAAGGTACAGAAAAAGAAACTTTAACATGATACCTGAGTTCATAAGTCTAACAGTAGGGAAGAAATTTCTTAAAACTGTTTATTTGGTTTCAAATTTCTGTTATCTTCTGCCCAATGCAAGAGAGTGTAACTGGAGTGGGAAGAGTCTTTGATTATGTTGGCTGCTTTCCCAAGGCAGTGGGAAATATAGACAGTCAATCTAACCACTGTTGAATGTCAAATATCTGGTCCAGAATGTTCCTAAAAGAAGAAAATCTGCTATCCCTACCTGGTCTGGCCTACGTGTAACACCAGACGCAGCAATGTTGATATTTTACTGCCCTCTGGTAAATTTAAGGCTATTCAATAAAGGTTGGCCTAGCCATAAATGTTCATATCACATGATTGAATTTTTAAAAAAAGACAAGACAGGAATATTCTGATTGGGGGGGGGATTGAGGCTTTTGGGATAGTAAACATTGGCATCGACCAGTTGTTTTAATCCTTCACCCCGTTCTGATTTTTTTTTTTCTGTGCTTGATTTCCTACATTTTTCTAATGAAGCTCAATGTACACCTATCTCTCAACTACCACTTTACAATCTTTCATGCTGAACATCAAATTCAAAATTTCGATCATAATGTCCCCCACGATTTTTTTGTCTTATGTTGTAGATGGAGGAAATTGATGGCGATCCTATATTTCCCATTCTCACCTCATCTGGTTCTGTTTCTTTACTTGAACTCTTACTGTGTTATGTGTTGTATCAACTTTCTTTTTGTCATTCAATCTGCCCTAACTATCACAGGCCTCCCCAGAATCCTGCTCTTACCATTCATCACTTTCCCTACCTCTGTTCTTGCTTATTGTTATAGCTGTAAATTCTGACAAGTCAGAATGTACTGAAATATTTTATTAAAAATATTATAAATCAACAAACATATTAAAATTATTTCTTTTCTCATAGATGTTGCCAGACATGCTGAATATTTGCAAAATTTTCTGTTTTTAAACTAGCTTAAATAATTTGGGCTGAATAATTTGTTTGTGTGCTATAAACACAAGCATTTATGATCATTTCATGAGTGATAGTATACTTTTGATGCTGCATTCAACACTGCATTAAGATACTGGCCCACAAGACATATTCCTAGGAGGCTTTTGAACACTGTTCACCTTAACTATAAATAGTATTGCTTACATGATATGCTCTGCAAATAGCAGTGATTCAGATTTGAATCCAGGTTGGGTGAAATGTTTCAGTACTGTCATGTCTGTGACATGGTCTCCATGTTAGGGAGAACTTTGTGAGTAAAGCAGGGAATATGCCATCAGACTTTCACAGTGGGACATGAAGTTATGGAAGGGCTTCAAGGTGACAATGAAACTTGCAACGTTGAATATGAACACAAGAAAGAAACAGAATTTGTTGAGAGAAACTGTTTCTGTGGCCTTAGACCTGACTTTAGGATGATATTATTGGCCACACTGGTGCCATGGTCAAGGATGTCACAAAGCAGCTTCAGGATATTTGTCTGGGGAAGTGTGAACAGTCGGAGGTCATGGTCCACATTGCTACTAATTGTTTGGGCAGAAAGATTCTGCAGTCAGAATTTAAGTGGCTATGTACAAAATAATCAAGAAAAACCTGAAATTTAGTATACCAAGTTTCACAAGCAAGTGAATACAGAAATAGGAGGATAAGGAAGATGAATATATTAGTGGAAAGATGGTGCAAAAAGGAAAGCTTTCTATCCCTGAGAATTGCCTTGGGGAAATGGCATCTTAACAAGCCAGAGAGGTTGCATTTGAATAGAACTAAGAACTGAGTTCCTTGAAGGCATTTTGTTGTTGGTGAGGCTTTAAACTAACTCTGCATTGGTTTGGAAACCAAGACAGAATATTAGGAAAATACCAGCATGCACAAAGTACTTGGAGAAACAGTCTAGTGTAAAGAACAGAGTCAATTGGTGAATTTAAGAGAAAGTAATGGAAGTAATAAATAAGGATTACTGTGCATGTGTGAGAATGCATGGAGTATAGCAAATAAGATTGGGAGTTACAGACGCAGATTGCTATGTGGAAATGCAAAGCTGCGGTGATAATGGTGACAGGCTCAAGGAAGCGCAGTACGGGGGTTAAATATTGTTGGGTACAACATGTTCAGAAAAGATAGGAAAAGAGAAACAGGAGGGCTAGTGTTAAGGGGTGGAATTTGTTAAATGTGTTCAGGAAAATTTCCTTAAGCAGTATATAAAGGGCCCTACTCAGGAAAGGGCAAAATTTGACCTCCTGTTGAGGAATAGGGTAGGACAGGTGACAGTGGGGGAGCACTTCGGGACCAGTGACTGTAGTTTTATTAATTTAAAAATAGTTATGGAGAGAGGCAAAACTGTTCCACAGGTTCAAGTTCTAAACTGGGGCAAGGTGAATTTTGATCGAATTAGACAGGAGCTTGCAGGGGTTGATTGACGTAGTTTGTTTGCAGGCAAAAGGACGGCTGGCAAGTGAGATGCTGTTAAGAGTGACAGTTAGAGTTCAAGGTCTGTATGTTCCCGTGAGGTGAAGGGCAAGGTTGGCAGGAGTAGGGAACCCTGGACGACAAAAGATTTTGAGGTTTTGACCAGAAAAAAGGAGGCATGGCTCTGGCACAGGCAGCTGGGATCAAGGGAATCCTAGAGGTATATAGGGGTTACTGAAGAAGGAAATCAGGAGGGCAAAACGGGGGCAGAAGACAGCTTTGGCTGAGAAGTCACAGAGCTCCACCTGATGAAGGACTAGTGCTCAAAGCTTGTGATTTCAAATACATCTGTTGGACTATAAACTGGTGTCATCTGACTTCTGACCTGACAGAAAGATAATGGGAAATCCAAAGTAAGAATAGTCAGGTGGGAGACAGCTGACTTCAATGGACAAAAGTGATGCAGGGCGAGCAGACTGGAAGCAAAGAAAAGCTATTGTTGAACAATAGGCCGTCTTTCAAAATGATGTATGTTCATGTTCATGTACATGTATAGTCAGAGTATTCCCTCAAAGAAAAAGGTGGTATAAACAAATCCAGAGCTCCTGGATCAAAAAGGGAGTTGAAATTAAGATAAATAAGATAAAACCATGTAGTTATGACATGTCAGAAAAAAAATACAGTGGAGAACCAAGAGGAATGCAGAAGGGGAGAGGTGAAAAAAAACTTATTAGGAAGTGAAGAGGGATGATGAGAGAAGACTGATGGACAACATGGGAATCCCAAGGTCTTCCAGAGGCATATAGATAGCAAAAGGATGGTAGGCAGGTGTAGGGCTGATTAGGGAACAGAAAGGGAAGCATAGGGCATGACTAAGTAATTAAAATAATATTTTTGTATCTCTCTCTTCACTACAGAGGTGGAGGCTACCCAGGCCATGGTAACTGCAGAATGCTGGAGAATAATTGATATTTTTCAAGCTGGAGGAAGGTTCCCCAGAAGTTAGTATTGGGACCTGTGCTTTTCCAAATACGTAGGAGTCATTTAGATCTTTGTGTGCAGGAAACATTTTCAAATTTTGTGGATGATATAAATTTGAAAGCATTGAAAATTGAGGAAGGCAGTGTAGAACTAGGTAGGATGTATATGAACTGTTAGTGAGAAAATAGCTATTGTGAAACAATAGACCACCTTTCAACAGAAACTGGTTCATATACAATCAAGGTGTATTCCCTCAAAAAAAGAAAGATAGATAGTTCAAATGACTCCAGGGGTCCTGGATCAAAAAGGGGATTGACATTGCAGAGTTATAAAAGTTTACAGTTTTCACAATTAATCTAGTCCCGTTTTCCTGCATTCTGTCCACATCCCTCCAGACCTATCCCATCCATGTAACTGTCCAAATGTTTCTTAAATAACAAAATTGTACTCGCCCTCCACCACCACCCCTGGCAGTCTGTTCCAGACACTCGCCACCCTCTGCATGAGAAAGTTGCCCCTGGACCTGTCTGTATCTCTCTCCTTTCAACTTAAACCTATGCCCTCAAGTTTTAGACTCATCTACCATGGAGAAAAGCTATTGGCTATCTACCTTATCGATGTCTTATGATTTTATAGACCTCTATATGGTCACCCCTCAGTCTCCTACATTCTACAATAAATGATAAACTGCTGGGAAGAAAGTTTCACCAGCACCAACACTCTTGACCAGGCCAACATTCCCAGCATCAAGGTACTGACCACTCTTGAACGGCTATGATGGGCTAGGCAAGTCATCTGCATGACCGACACAAGACTCCCCAAGCAGGTTCTCTACTCCCAGCTTCGAAATGGCAGGTGAGCCCCAGGTAGACAGGGGAAATCTTTAGTGATACCCTCAAGGCCACGCTGGCGAAGTGAAGCATTCCCACAGACACTGGGATTCACTGGCCCAAGACTGTCCAAAGTGGAGGAGGACCATCTGGGAAGGCATTGAGCACCTTGAGACTTGCCTTTGGGGAAAAATGGAAAAATAGTGAGAGGGGTATGCTGCCCCAGCCACCCCATCCCGTGACCACCTCCAGCCCCAAGTGTAACGGAGCCTGTGGCAGCTGCATCAGTCTGTACAGCCACCTGTGGACTCTCCCTGAGAGTGGAAAAGAGTCATCCTCTTCTGTGAGGAACCAACGATAAATAAATGAAACAATGAGGTTATGACAGATGCCAGAAAGAAAATACAATTGAAAACCAAGAGGAATACGGAATTGGGGAGAGGGGGGAGCGGATGAGAAAAAAGGAGATGAAGTTCAACAACATGCAGGGTTTAGAGGGGAAAAACTAGAAGAATGGCACTAAGTTAAGTTAGTTAATGTTTGGATGGAGAGCCAGAGCGAGCATAATAGGCTACCTCCATCTGTGCTGTAATACTTGTGATTCTGTACTACAAAGGCAAATTGCAGACATGCTGTGAGGCACTTCAAGACATTTGCTTAATTGAAAGGAGTTCCACAGTTACGATTGAGGGTTGAAATAAATCCTTGCAACACATAGTATGATTTGGTTTTACATTCTTCATTTGTGAACAATATACCTCCAGCGATGAGGTGAAATGAATTGAGGACCAAGACAAAATGTAGCTCAAGTTTACAAGCAAGTTTTGATAGTCAACAAAATAAAGTATCTCAAAATTTCAGGACACCCATGATGGGAATGGCATTTGAATGGATAAGTAGTTTAGAAGCAATTTTATCCTTTTGTATTCTGAACCAGCGATTGTGAGTAGAGTAAAAAATGTTTGGTATTGATTTGGAGAGTTTCACTTCTGAAGTGCCTAAGATACAAAGCCTAATATTTTTTAAAAATAAGGTTATCCTTCAATGCTTTGTATGGTTATTGTGACTCAGATACTTGTTTTCTGTTGATTGGTCCAGGTTGGGTGAGTGGGCAAATCAATGGCAGATGCAGTATAATTCGGATAAATGTGAGGTTTTTTACTTTAGAAGCAAAAAGTAGGCAGCAGATTACTACCTGAATGGCTGGCTGTAAATTAGGAGAGGGGAGTATGCAGTGGGATCTGGGTGTCCTTGTGCACCAGTCGCTGAAGATAAGCATGCAGGCACAGCATGTAAAGAAGGCAAATGGTATGTTGGCCTTCATTACAAGAGCAGGGATGTGTTGTTGCAGTTATACAAAGCCTTGGTGAGGCCACACCTAGAATATTGTGTGCAGTTTTGGCCTCCTTTTCTGAAAAAGGATGCTCTTGCTGTCGAGGGGAGTGCAGCGAAGGTTTATCAGGCTGATTCCGGGGATGGTGGGACTGACGTACGAGGAGAGATTGACTAGGTTAGGATTGTTTTCGCTAGAGTTCAGACGAATGAGGGGGGAATCTGATTATGACTTTAAAAGTCTAGCAAGACTAGACAGAGTAGATACAGGGAGAATGTGCCCAGAACCAGGGGTCACAATCTGAGGATTCAGAGTAGACCATTTAGGACAGAGGAGGAGACATTTCCTCACTCAGTGATGAGCCTACGGAATTCGTTACCACAGGAAGTAGTTGATGGCAAAACATTGAATGTACTCAAGAGGTGGCTAGATTTTGCACTTGGGGCGAAAGGGATCAAAGATTATGGGGAGAAAGCAGGATTAGGCTATTGAGTTGGACGATCAGCCATGATCGTGATGAATAGCGGAGCAGGATCAAAGGGCCAAATAGCCACCTCCTGCTCCTATCTCCTATGTTTCTGTTTCTATATTAGGAACATTATTTTTACACAGCAGGATCAGGCAGATGGATGACTGTCAGGAAAGGTAAGAAGGTTGTTCAGAAGTCTCCTGTGGCTATTCTTCTCTCAAACAGATAAAGGTAGTTCTCCTATAACATGAAGGTGTGAGGTCGCGCAAGAACGCAACTACAGAAAATCACCATAGAAAATCATGTCACAGGAAAGTAGAAAGTTCTCGTTATCAAACAGAATCCACTAGTCATCAATCACGTTGCAGCCAATTCATGTTAACGAAATGCATTATAGCTGAAATACCTGTACTTAGTTTTTGGTTCAGTTGAAAAGGATAGTCTTTCAGAGGAAAATGGAAAAGACAGTCAGATCTTGGGCACTAAGAATGATTCTTATGTTAGGTCAGGTTTGACAAAACTTAAAAGAATGATAGTTAAAGGGGACTCTCCTCTCAATGGCACAGACAGGAGATTCTGCAGCAGTGAGCATGATTCCAGGATAGCATGTTGCTTTTCTGGTGCCAGGAAATGTTTAAAGCATATTGTTAGAGGGGAGAGTGAGAAATCAGAACTTATTGTATACATCGGTAGGAATGACATAGTTAGGGAAAAGATTAAGGCTTTACAGTGAAAATAGGAGGTTAGGTAGAAGAGTAAAAGCAGAAGCTCAAAAGTAGTAATTTCTGGTTTACTTTTTGTGCCAAGCTGATTTTCATAGATTCATAGAATCCCTACAGTGCGGAAACAGGCCCTTCGGTCCAACAAGTCCACACTGACCCTCACAGCATCCTACCCACACCCATTCCCCTATAACCCACCTAATCTATCCATCCCTGAACACTATGGGCAATTTAGCATGGCCAATCCACCTAGCCTGCATGTCTTTGGACTGTGGGAGGAAACCGGAGCACCCGGAGGAAACCCACGCAGACACAGGGAGAATGTGCAGACTCCACACAGACATTCGCCTGAGGCTGGAATCGAACCCAGCTCCCTGGTGCTGTGAGGCAGCAGTGCTAACCACTGAGCCCCTGTGCTGCCCCAAAATTTTGATTTTTTTTTTATTGTCGTGTGTACTCAAGTACAAAAGTACACTGAAAAATGTATAATGTCGCCACACAAGGCATCAAACACACCTTGGTACACAATCTTAAGAACAAAGTTAAAAGTTAAACATTGCAATAATTATAGAACAGTGATACCTTCTTACTTTTACATAGAAAATAAAGGAATAAAGACAGTACAGTCTTAAGTGCTTAGCCACAGTGGGACTACACTTCGAGGAGTCACCCGAGACCAGAAATCCATGCTGAGGCCATGCCAGGCTGAGAGGCCACTACGTACTGCTGAAAGACCACCATGTCAGGCTGAGAGATCGCCATCCTGAGCCACTGAGACATCGCTATGCTAGACTAAGAGATCACCTCAAAGGGTGGAAAGACTGCCAGGCTGGGACGCTGCCTCGATGGGCCTGTGCTGAGCCTGAGGCCAGGAGTCTGTGGCTGGGAGAAGAAAGAATAGAGAGTAAGGGAGGAAAGAAACAAGAGAAGGGAAAATGAAAGAAAAAGAAACAGACAGAACAAACCGGTTCCATCTGAAGCGTCCTACTCTGCCACCATCTTGATCTGAATCCGAGCTCAAATGTGTGAAGGAATAAAACGATGAAGGAGATGATAAATCAATGGCTGAAGAATGATGTAATGTTCTGGGATTCAGGTTCTTGGATGATTGGGATCTCTTCTGGAGCAGAAAAGACATGTTCAAAAAGGATGGGTTTCACCTGCTCTAGAAAGGGACCCATATCCTAGCAGGAAGATTTGCTAATTCTATTAAGGGAGCCTCTGAACAATTAGAGGGTGTGAAGGGATCTGAAGTAGCGGAGTAAATAGAAAGATAGATGAGACTGGTTTTGAACATGAAAAGAACAAGTTTTTTTGAAAAGACAGATAAGAGCAAGTCAGTAACTCTGAAGAATTAAAATGCGTTTATTTTAATGGAAGGGGTCTTGCAGGTCAAGCTGATGAACTCTGGCATATTTGGGAACATGGGATTGGGACATGATAGCTATTACACAAACTTGGCTGAGGGATAGATGGGACTGGCAACTCAATGTTTCGGGTTTCAGATGCTATCGGAAGTATAGAAAAAGAGGCAAAAGAGTAGGGGGAATGGTGTTTTTGATTAAGGAAAACATTGCTGTAATTAGAGAAGATATTTCTATTCAGTGTTATTTCTGAAAAATTGTCCAGTGAAAAAAATGGGTTGAAATTAGAAATAAGGGAATGATCACCTTTGAAGGTATTGTACTATAGACCTTCTAATAGTCAGAGGGAAATCTAGGAACACACATATAGATCTCCAGATCTATATAACACTAATAATAAGTGATCTTAATTTTCCAAATATTGACTGACTGGGACTACCATAGTGTTAAAGGTTTAGATGGTGAAGAATTGTTCATTGTGTTCAAGAAGAATTTCTTTAGGAATATTTACATACTGATACTAGAGAAGGAGCAAAATTTGACAGGGCAAGGGACTGAAGTGATAGTAGGGGAACACATTGGCTCTAGTAATCATAAATCTATTTGTTTTAAAATAGTTATGGAAAAGAGTAAGCCTTCCATTAAAAATTAAAGTTTTTTTAAATTGGACTAAGGTAACTTTTAGTGGTGAACAAGAACTTTCAAAAATTGATTGGAGTAAACTATTTTCAGATAAAGGGATGTCTAATAAGTGGGAGGCTTTCAAAAGTGGCAGATGGAGTTTAATTTGGATAAATGTGAGGTATTGCATTTTGGTAAATCAAACAAAGGCGTGTTGTAGAAGTCTTGCCTACTATTAATTGTATAACAGAGACCTAGGGGTTCAGGTTTATTATTCTTTAAAGTTTGCATGACATATAGATATGGTGGTTAAGAAGGTGTTTAGCATACTTGCCTTCATTGCTCAGACCCTTGAGTATGAGAATTGGGACATTAGGTTTAGGTTGTACAAGATGTTGGTGGGGCTTTTTCTGGAGTACTGTGTCCGGTTCTGGTCTCGCTGTTAAATGAAAAATATTGGAAACAGTTCAGACGAATTGGGCCATAATTTTAAGGTGAAGGAAGAAAAATTTTTAAAAAGGTGAAGAAAGACATTAGGGGCGATTTTACCACAGAGTGGTTTGTGTGTGGAATGAACTTCCAGAGGAAGTAGTGGATGTGGGTACGGTTACAACATTTAAAAGGCATTTGGATAAGTACATGAATCAGAAATATTTGAAGGGACACGGGCCAAGTGCAGGCAGGTGGGATTAAGTGAGTTTGGGATTATGGTCAGCATGAACTGGTTGGACCAAAGGGTCTGTCTCTGTACTCTATGACTCTATAACTTCATATTCCATTGTCTACAGTGTTCCAGTACTAGTTCCTTAGATTATTCTTTTAAATGAGGTATCAAACCCTGGTAGAAGGAACTCAGACTTTGATTTTACCAGATGTGTTTTTAAATTCATTAATGCTCCACTTTTAGCCACTAAAATATACATTTTTCGCCTTGTATATTTTATTTGTTGAGAAGTTGCCTTCCTCTTAAGGAGCAAATGGTAAGGAACAAATCAAATTATGATTGTGGCTAATTAGGGCAGACAATTGCCCACCTAACGAACTCCTGCCCTGAGACATCTATGACTGGTGACACCCCAGCTCACCCTCTGCACTACCTAAAGCTGTTGAATAGATTGCTAACCTCAACATTGAATTATAGGGATTCCCAATTTATGAATGTCAAATTTTACAAATGCTTGTACTTACAAAGACAATCCTGTACATGGTTGTTATTTTAAAGGCCTAACATATGAGCATTTCCTGTTCTATGACCAACTGCTTTCCATTGTCCTGCATTGTGTTTCCGTTTGCAAATGGACTCCGGAAGAAAACCTATTCACAACCCACGAACTGCCTGTGTAACTTCTCCAACAATACAAATATATGTGTCTATAATTAGAAACAAAACCAGAATTGCTGAAAGTTTCATGTCTAGCAGCATCTGTCAAGAGAAATCAGTTAATGCTTTGGGTCGAGTGACCCTTGCTCAGAGCGACCCTTCCTCAAACCCCTTCCTCTATAATTAGAACTGCATTCCAACTTGGCTATGTTTATTCTGCTTTATTCAAAAAATGAGACTGAGCCAAGGTTTTGAAGTTATGTATGGTTAAACATAAATTTATACTCTCTCTCATTGTTGATTCTCCAGCCATTGAAAATACCTTCTCTTTATTTAATACATTTAAACTATTCATGATTTTGAACATCCTCATCAAATCCCCTCTTGGCCACCTGTCCCTCTAAAGAGAATCACCCTAGCTTCTGAAGTCATACGAGTTAAGAACAAGAGTAAAGCCACTTGGCCTTTGAGTCTGCTTCACCATTCAATAAAATCACGAACAATCTGATTGTAACTTCAACTCCACATTCCTGCCTACTCTCAATAACTTCCAACCCCTTGCTTACCAAGAACCTATCCACTTCTACCTTAAATAATCAATGATTCTGCTTCCACCATCTTTTTGAGGAAGAGAGTGCCAAAGACTTAAGATGCTCTGAAAGGAAAAAAGCACCTTATCTTAAAATGTTTGTTGAGTGTTCTGCAGGACATCAGCAAATGGGGGTAAAATAGCTGGGAAACTGGTGAATTGACTATGGCGGGTATTCCATTGCTCATACCACTACACCCGTCCATAGGAAGTAGAACCAGACTTTTGAAAACTTAAGGAAACATGAAGGGTAAAGGAGGCCATGAGATAGATGGGCTGATTAGCTGAAGAGGTGCTATATTATCACTCAAAGAAACGAAGCATTCTGAGTGTATTGTTGCTCACTTTTCCTCTATAGTTAGACTAAGTATGTTATTCCTTTGGTAACGTTCTCTAACTTCTATCCCCTGTTTGATGTTCATTCACCCTTCATTTTGTACAAGCTTGTTTTGTAAATGCAGTACATAAAAGACGTTTGATATTTGAGTTAAATGTGCAGTAGAGGGTGCTATCTCACTAGGATTAATACTAAGGCCAACAGAATTTATCAATTTATGCAGCAGCCATTTAACATTTGGAGAATTTGCAACTATTCTGAAATTAGCTTCAATGCCAGGCATCATGTCATAATATGTGCCCCAGAGAGAATGGAGTAGGGCAAGGATTTGGGCTGCTGTGCCCTGCATGTTGAGTTTCAATCCAGGTTAACCATCAGTAACAGGTGATTTTCTTTTTTCCCCCCTCCATCCCCACCCTTGTAGGAGGGGCATGAAAAATCAACAGATCAATAACTGCACATGTGCACTTTGGCCATTTTGATAGACAAGGTGGAAAGTGTGGTTGGGGCCATCTGCAGATCAGTGACCATATCAAATGACACAGTAGGCTCAAAGGGACAAATGGCCTAATCCTGCTCCTAGCTCCTTGATTTTGATAGTATCATAGCAAACTGTGTCCCTCTTCCATTCTAAGGAGCTGTGATGAGATAACAATGGTGTAGTGGTAGTGTCATTGGACACTAAGTTCAAATCCCAACATAGTAGCAGATAAAATTTAATTAATAATTCTAAAATTAAAAGATTATTTCCAGGGTAAAGGTATTTTTGTAGAAAACTAGATGGGTTTTATAAATATCCTTTAAGAAAGAAAATGTGCCATTTTTAGCAAATGCGCTATCATGTGGCAGACTCCCAATACACTCAAGGGCAGTCAGGAAAGATAACCAATACTATTTCTCCTTCTAAAAGTATACAGGGCACTAGTTAGACCACATCGAGATTACTGTGAATGGTTTTCGTCCCGTTACCTAAGGAAAAATATACTTGCTTTGGAGGCAGTCCAGAGAAAGTTCATTAGGTTGATGCTGGGAGGGATTTTATTATAAGAGAAGGCTATTAGTTTTGGCCTGAACGCATTCTTTTAAATTAATGAGAGGCGACTTTATTGAAACAGATATAAAATTCTTGGGTGAGCTTGACAAAATAGATACTGAGACATTTTTTTGGGGGAGGTCAGAGTACAAAATCTCAGATGATGAGTCACCCAATTAAGACAGATGAGAGAGAATTTCTTTTGAGGGTAATGAATCTGGGGAATTATTTACCACTGAAGGCTGTAAAAGCTGAGTTAAGTATATTCAAGGCTGAGAAAAACTGTTAATCAGGGAAAAGGCAGGAAACTGGAGTTGAGGATTATCAGATCAGCCGCAATCTCATTGAGTGACAGGGAAGACTTGATGGGCTGAATGGCCTATTTCTGTCCTATGTCTTAATTTTATAAAGATTGATGAGAACAGAATTGATTCAGCTGTAATGTGGTCATGGTAGAACATTGACATATGAAGAATATCCATTAATCTACTCCCCATTTTGTATCAGTAAATTCAAGGAAGGTGAGAGGAGAGACTGATATCAAGCTATAAAACTGAGTTAAAACAAAACTATAGCAATTCTGGGAAATGGCAATTTTAATCTAACCTGCATGTTGGAAACCAACAGGATGTAATGTAATGCTGATTTTTTTTTTTACACCAGAGTCTGTTTTACTCTGTTCCATTTAGTTTCTCTGCATTTCCCACAGTGTGCATTCATTCATGGGCCACTATCTTATCAGTCATCGTAGATAAGGGAGGTATTTTGATCTAGGTTGCTCAATGTTCACTAGAAAATCACAATCCTCTCCATCACAGTATTAATTGTTTGGCTCTCGAATGATTTCAGAGCTTTTTTCCCCCTTTACTCATTCACTGGATGAGGGGCATCACTGGCTAGGCAGCATTTATTGCCCATCCCTAATTGCCCGTCGGGCAGTTAAGAGTTAACCGCATTGCTGTCGGTCTGGAGTCACGTGTAGGCCTGGCCTACAAGGATGGCAGTTTCCTTCCCTAAAGGACATTAGTGAACTGCAAAAAAAAATCAGGTTTTTCCTGATAATCAACAATGGATTCAAGGTTGTTGTCAGACTCTTAATTCCAGATAGTCATTGAATTCAAATTCCACTATCTGCTATGGCGGGATTTGTACTAGGGTCTCTGGATTAACAGTCCAGCAATAATACTGTTAGGCCATTGCCTCCACACTGTATACCGCTAGGCTGTCGCCTCCCCACTAGTACCCTCTCCAGAGACTGGCCAGGTTTTACTAATTACTTAACTGAGTTGTGCTCATGATTAAATTTTCCATTCACCCAACATCTTTTAGCCTACTAAACTTCATACATGTCACAGTGTTAGATACTCCTTCTTTCCCAGAAAGTCTTATTATAAATAACTTCAACTGGCAGCGTCTCAAGTTGAATACCATGAGCCGGATCCTGGGCTAACAGCTCTGGATCCACTGACCAGAGATTTCCTCTTTTCCCCCTTATACTATTTTATCACTCCCTCTCTTTCTAGTGTTAATTCTGGTCGCTATCAGCAGAAAGACCTAGACCAAGATTAAAGTGTGTATTGTATGACAGATCTCGTAACACAGTGGGAGTTATCGCTGTGTATTCCTGGAACTTGACCACATTCAGTTTTTTTTGTTTTGGACATATGGGTTTAGTGCTTTTAAGGTGTTGTTTGCAATTCTGACTTGTGCAGTTGCCGGGAGTAAGCAAGGGAAGAGGAAAAACCAGATAGAATGCAGTATTAGATACTGCAGTCCTAGTTTCAGTTACTGTAATATCGGTTTCAAAATCTGCTTATTTGGTACTGTCATGTTTCTAAATTAGCAAACTATTAACAGTGATCAGTAACTAACACTAACAATCATGCACAATTAATTGATTAAGTTTTATAAAGTGCATATGAGAAGATTCATGTATCGATTGTATTTTGTAGATTATATTAAACTCCTGTCAACTTCTTTCCCTTCAAAATCTCTTCTTTTGCTCCTTCTCGCCCTCTCTTTCTCCCCTATGTCTCTGCCCAATCTTTGCTCCTCCATCTCTCTTTCTTTCATATTCTTTGTCTCCTTTCCTTGTTTCTCCCTCATTTTAGTCTCTAACTCTCCTTTTGGTCACTGGCTCCTAATTCTTTCTATTAGTATTCTGCTGTTTTGTCCACCTCATTCTTTCTCTTTCTTTGTGCTTTGCTAGTTTTGATTTTCAGTTTCCAAAATAAGTTGGATATTTGAAAATTCCTGGCATTTAATTTACAATTCACCACTCACTTCGGAAAAAGGTGTGCAGTCAGGCAAGCACCTATTCATGCAAGATATCAGTGGTGAAATGATTCATTGTTTTTAGTCTGTGGTGGAGCTGTGATAAGTCAGATGTGTAGGTTCTGTATTTTTATATTTATTGTCTCAAGGTGAATACAAGTTTAACGTGTAATCCCCTGGCAATTTGCAGAGGTGTTACTGATGGGAGTTGAATGTCAGCAAAGCACTTCAGGAATGTATCTGTGGAGCTTTATTCTTAAAACGCCGTCTCTGATCCTGCTTTTTGTGATTTCAGACAAAATATTAGACTGGGTGTTGATATTGGCTGCATCGCACAAAGGCATTATTAATTCAAGTCTGAATGGGCTGTCCAGATATTTCTAAAATTATATACTAGACATAAAAGGCTGAGTTTCTTTTGTCCTGTTATCCTACTTCTTTCTGTATCTCTTGAATTGGAGACTTTATTACAAAGGTTCAGTTTTTTTTCATTAAAACTCAGGCAGATGCCAGGACTCCAGGCAGGATCTTCTATCTCCACCCAACTTTATATATTTTTTTAAAAAGTCTTGTGTTTATGTGGAACTTTTTATGTCCTAAGGGCTTCCCAAAGTACTTTACAGTCAATTAAATACTTCTGAAGTGTAGTCACAGCTGTAATATAACAAGCACAGCCAATTTGTGCACAGTAAGCTCCCACAAACAGCAGTAATGTATTATGGGACCTTTTACATGCATCTGAGGAAACAATTGGGACCTCCATTTAATAACTCATCCAAATGATAGCTGAAACTCCCTCAGCACTGCACCAGGATTGGCTACTGGATTTTGTTCTGTACTCAGAGTGAGAATTGAACCTTTTTGATTCAAAATTGTGATGCTACTCACTGAAGCAGAACTAAAACGTTATCAAATGGTAGAACATCTCAGATGGAGATGAGCAGGTTAGTCAGTAGCTTGGTGACTTTGGTTGGTGAGCAGTCAAGCCCTAAAATACAGGATATCCTTCATTTAGCTCTGTCTATATTGAGTTGATTGATCGCAGCTTACAAAGTGGTTGGTGAGCAATTTGTCCTTGGTAGTGACAGACTGGGGAGAATGAGAGAGTGAAGAAAATCAATCAGCTTTCCCAGTGTGATTGGGCCCATCTCTCTCTTTTAGCTGGAGGAACACAAAGGAGTCAAGTTTGGCTGTAGTGTGCCCTAATGCTATTTGAATAGGCAAGGTAGGACCCATTGAAGGCATACAAACTGCGGGGGAGGGTGCAACAGCAGAGGGGGCATGGTGTTTTTGCTTAGGGATAATATATCTATACTTAGAGGATATTCCTGGGAGAATGTCTAGGAAAGTTATTTGGATGGAACTGAGAAATAAGAAAGGGATGATCACTTTATTGGGATCATACTATGGACCACCACCACCACCATTTCTTGGGAAATAAGGCAGGGAAGGTGATGGAGGTGTCAGTGGAGGAGTTCTTTGGGGCCAGTGATCATTATCCTATTACTTCCAAAATAGTGATGGAAAAGGATAAACTAGATCTAAATAGTAAAGTTCTAAATTGAAGGAAGGCCAGTTTTCATGGTACTCGGCAAGAGTTTTCAAAAGTTGATTGGGGTGGATATTCGTGGGTAAAGGGATGACTGGATAGTGGGAATCTTTCAAAAATAGGATGAGAGTCCTGGGAGTACGTTCCTGTTAGGGTGAAGAGCAAGGCTGGTACGTGTAGGGAATGCTGGATGACTAGAGAAATTGATGCTTTGGTCAAGAAAAAGCAAGCATAGATCAGGTGTAGACAACAGGGATTGAGTGAATCCCTAGAAGAGTATAAAGCCAGTAGAAGTATACTTAAGAGGGAAAGCAGGAGGGCAAAAAGGGGACATAAAATAGCTTTGGCAAATAGGGTTAAGGAGAACCAATAGGATTCTTCAAATTCGTTAAGGACAAAAGGGTAACTAGGGAGAGAATAGAGCCTTTAAAGATCAGCAAGGTTGCCTATGTGTGGAACTGCAGGAGGTGGGGGAGATACTAAACGAGTGTTTTCCATCAATGTTTACTGTTGAGTAGGATATGGAAGCTGGAGAACTTGGGGGGACTAAACAGGAACATCTTGAAAAATGTCCATATTACAGATGAAGTGGTGTTAGATATCTTAAAACGCATAATGGTGGATAAATTCCTGGGACCTGATCAGGTGTACCCTAGAACTTTGTGGGAAGCTGGGGGAGTGATTGCTGGGCCGTCTGCTGAGATTTATATCATCGATTCCACAGCTAAGGTGCTGGAAGACTGGAGGTTTGTTAACGTGGTGCCACTATTTTAAGAAAGGTGGTAAGGAAAAGCCAGGGAACTATAGATCAGTGAACCTGACATCAGTGGTTCGCCAAGTTATTGGAGGGGATCCTGAGGGACACGATTTGTATGTATTTGGAAAGTCGAAGACTGATTAGAGATAGTCAAAATGGCTTTGTGCGTGGGAAAGTTTGTCTCTTTAATTTGATTTTAAGAAGTAATGGGGAGAGTTGATGAAGGCAGAGTGGTGGATGTGAACTGTATGTACTTCAGTAAGGCATTTGACAAAGTTCCGCATGGTAGACTGGTTAACAAGGTTAGATCACGTAGGATACAGAGAGAACTAGCCATTTGGATACAGAACTGGGTCAAAGGTAGGAGACAGGGCGGAGGTGAACGGTTGCTTTTCAGACTGGAGGCCTCTGACCAGAGGTGTGCCACAAGGATCGGTGCCGGGTCGACTGCTTTTTGCCATTTATATAGATGATTCAGATGTGAACATAGAATGTATGGTTAGTAAGTTTGCAGATGACTCCAAAATGGGTGGTGTAGTGGAAAGCCAAGAAGGTTGCCCCTTAGTACAATAGGACCTTGATTAGATGGGTCGATGGGTGCAGGATTGGCAGATAAAGTTTAATTTAGATAAATGTGAGGTGCTGCTTTTTGGAAAGGCAAATCAGACCAGGACTTATGCACTTCTTAGGTCCTGGGGAGTGTTGCTGAACAAAGATCTTGGAGTTCAGGTTCATAGTTTTTTGCAAGTAGAGTTGCAAGTAGACAGGGTAGTGAAGAAGGCCTTTGGTATGCTTGCCTTTATTGATCAGTGAATTGAGTATGGGAGTTGGGAGGTCATGTTGAGGCTGTAGAGGATTTTGGTGAGGCCACTTTTGGAATACTGTGTTCAATTCTGGCCGTCCTGCTATAGGAAGGATGTTGTGAAATTTGAAAGGTTTTAGAAAAGATTTACAAGGATGTTGCCAGGTTTGGAGGGTTTGAACTACAGAAAGATGCTGAATAGGCTGCGGCTATTTTTCCTGGAGCACCAGAGGCTGAGGGGTGACCTTGCAGAGGCTTAAGGTGATTGGTGAAAGATTTAAAAAGGACCTGATAGGCAACTTTTTCATGCAGAGGGTGGTGTTTGTATGGAGCAAGCTGCTGGAGGAAGTGGTGTGGGTGGGTACAGTTACAGTATTTCAAAGCTATCTGGAAGGATATATGAATACAAAGGGTTTAAGAGGGATGTGCGTGGATGAGTTGGACTGAAGGCTCTGTTTCCATGCTGTATGACTCTCTTAGTTATTTTGAGATATTCACACCTTCCATGTGCCTTCGCACAAAGCTCTTGCTATGTGGTAAATTATTGGAGAGTTGCTCATTAGTGCATATGGAGCTGTACCCAATTTAAATCCAAGGCTATGGATGAAGAGAGAAAAAAATAGTGAAAAGGAGCAAAAGGAAAATGGAGAAAATTTGTTTGAACTGCAGACTAGACTCATTCACAACACGGAGCAGTGAATTCAGTATCCACTTATCTTTCTATTGCACTTCTAATGAGGAAAATGTCTAATTTTTTTTATGTAATGTCGCCATGATCCTTGGAATGAATAAAGAAAATCTCTGTTCATATATTCCCAGTCCTCTGTTATAGCAGTTTTTGTTTGGGATGAAGATAGAGGGAGAACCAATTTAGAAGGCAGTTTAGAGACTGGATTATCTGAAAGCAAAATTCAGACTGGCCCTCAAGTGCCTTAAATCCACGCAGCTGGAACTTTGCTGTCCACCAGAATTTTTAGTCCTTTAAATGACAGTCATCCACCATTAAAAGACCATTATGCACCTAGAGAAGCACTGACAGTCCCAAGCTGTCCTGTTTGGTCAAGTATGAGTCTGAATATATTAGAGAAGGGGAAGACAACACCATGATTCCCTGACAGGGACCTGGATGTCCTGGTTAAGGGGTGATGCAGAGAAGGGCTGTACTCTTCCCAGAGGACCACAAAGAAAGTCACGACACTGGACCCTGACAGCCTGGTCGAGGTTAACCACCCAGGTCAGTGCACTTTCAAAGTCTGGAAGAATGTTCTGTAAGTTGCTCAGTGGCCTTCTCTGCTCTGCTAGGGTAAGTGCCACACTTCATTTTGCAGCCTCATGGTCACTCTATCTCTGCTGCTATACCTGTATCCCACCAAAAATCATTTTCTGCCACTCTCAATTTCCTGCAGATTTTCCCTTGCTCTTGCTCCATCCACAAGCTCCCACACCACTAATCTATGTGGCCTTCTCACTACCTCATTGCCTTTCTGCACCAGCACTACCAGCTGTGCCACTTCATTTGGATCCTCGCTTTCTTTCAAATTCAGTGCCTACACATTTTCTACAGGTTGCTGCAAAGTGAACAGGCATAGGAACTCTGACTAATTTAAATGATGGAGACTGCCGCTTACTTTAGTACCCAACTGAATTCATATAACTCAGTACAGAGCAGTGATCAAAATTGGGACTTGTGTATTAAGATTTAGGACCACACTAAGAGAGATCTTCAACCCTGTAGGCCACCAGCAGTGCTGAAAGATTGATTTAATTAGGGCAAATACAAATTAGTCATTTTCAAACTGGCAACATAAAATTTCTCATCACTGGACACTGCATTAGTTCTCTGCCAAGAAATGTATGGAAGTTCAACTGTATTATACTTTGAAAGAACTAGTTTGTTTTCCAGTGTAGGCTGGATCTTGAATGTCTTGGACATGTTGGGGGTGGTGGAGTGGAGATGGTGCTTATTGCCATGGTATGTTGTCCAGGACAACTGCTTTTTTTGCAGAGGAAGAGGACACCTGTGACCCGTAGCCTTAAGATTAACCAGACCTGTTGCTGCACATTCAATTTGAACATGTTTGGCTTTACTCCAACCCTAAAGGCTATTTTCACAGGCACACAGGATATTGCTCCAATGGATTGTGTGCAGAATTTTACTGTGTATGCAAAGAGAGAGATAGGGCTGAATCTTTCTTACTTGGTTAAATGGGAGTTGTGTCAAGTTTTTTAGACAGGTTTCTGCTGCAACCCCACTAGGTTTTCTAACCATATCTTAACAAACTCCCCCTCCATTAGCTATCTACCCTGCCTCTATGGTGTCTCATGTCCGTTTCTGGCCTCATCTTACCATGTGCTGTTCCCAGAACAACTTGCCATTGGCAGATATCTGCTGATAGGTAGGTTCCCTTTGCGCTGCACTCTACAGCTAGTTGTGGAGACTAAACACCCTCATTGCAAATGTAAAAAATTGCCAACTTTTGATATCTGAACCACAATGAGAAACTCTTTGTCCAGTTAAAAAGTTGCATTGGTTAAATGATTCTGCAGCCAGATTGTGAACATAGAACATTACAGCACAGTACAGGCCCTTCGGTCCTCGATGTTGCGCCGACCTGTGAAACCAATCTGAAGCCCATCTAACCTACACTATTCCATTATCATCCATATGTTTATCTAACGACCATTCAAATACCCTTAAAGTTGGCGAGTCTACAACTGCTGCAGGCAAGGCATTCCATGCCCTTACCACTCTCTGAGTAAAGAATCTACCTCTGACATCTGTCCTATATCTATCACCCCTCAATTTAAAGCTATGTCCCCTCATGCTAGCCGTCACCATCCGAGGAAAAAGGCTCTCACAGTCCACCCTATCTAATCCTCTGATCATCTTGTATGTCTCTATTAAGTCACCTCTTAACCTTCTTCTCTCTAACGAAAACAGCCTCAAGTCCCTCAGCCTTTCCTCATAAGACCTTCCCTCCATACCAGGCAACATCCTGGTAAATCTCCTCTGCACCCTTTCCAAAGCTTCCACATCCTTCCTATAATGCGGTGACCAGAACTATGCGCAATACGCCAAGTGCGGCCGCACCAGAGCTTTGTACAGCTGCAACATGACCTCACGGCTCTGAAACTCAATCTCTCTACCAATAAAACCTAACACACCGTATGCCTTCTTAACAACCCTATCAACCTGGGTGGCAACTTTCAGGGATCTACGCACATGGACACCGAGATCTCTCTGCTCGTCCGTACTACCAAGAATCTTACCATTAGCCCAGTACTCTGTATTCCTGTTACTCCTTCCAAAGTGAATCACCTCACACTTTTCCACATTAAACTCCATTTGCCACCTCTCAGCCTAGCTCTGCAGCTTATCTATGTCCCTCTGTAACCTGCAACATCCTTCCGCACTATCCACAACTCCACCGACTTTAGTATCATCTGCAAATTTACTAACCCATCCTTCAACGCCTTCATCCAGGTCATTTATAAAAATGACAAACAGCAATGGCGCCAAAACAGATCCTTGCGGTACACCACTAGTAACTGAACTCCAGGATGAACATTTCCCATCAACCACCACCCTCTTTCTTTTTACAGCAAGCCAATTTCTGATCCAAACCGCTAAATCACCCTCAATCCCATGCCTCCGAATTTTCTGCAATAGCCTACCATGGGGAACCTTATCAAACGCTTTACTGAAATCCATATACACCACATCAACCGCTTTACCCTCATCCACCTGTTTAGTCACCTTTAGTTTAGTCAACTATGGGTACAAGTCCTTTTACTGCAACAAACAAAAAGTGGAAATTGCTGGAGAAAGTCAGCAGGTCTGTCAGCATCTGTAAAGAGTAAACAGTGTTAATGTTTCGAGTCTGGTGACCCTCCTTCCGTCACAGAAAAAGGGTGGGTAGGACGTCACATTGAATAATCTGACACCTGTGTCTCTTCACACTCTTACGGAAGGATGGTTAGCTTGGACGGCTGGTTTGTGATGTAGAGGAACACTAACAGTGTGGGTTCAATTCACACACTGGCTGAGGTTACCACGAAGGACTCTCCTTTTCAACCTCTCCCCTTGTCTGAGAAATTGTGACTCTCAGGTTAAACCACCACCAGTTGTTTATCTTTCGTCTCTTGTTTCTCTCTTTTTTTTGCTCTCTCTCTCTCGCTTTTTGCTTTTTTACTCTCACTTTTTGCTGTTTCTCTCGCTTTTTGCTGTCTCTCTCACTTTTTGCTCTTGCTTTTTGCTCTCTCTCTCTTTCTCGCATTTTGCTCTCTCTCTCTTTCTCGCATTTTGCTCTCTCTCTCGCTTTTTGTGCTCTTGCTCGCTCTCTGTCTTTTCGCACTCTCGCGTTCTCTCACTCTTGCTTTTTGCTGTCTCTCGCGCTTTTTATGGTCTCGCTCGTTCTCTCTCTTTTCATGCTCGTGTTCTCTCTCATTCTTGCTTTTTGCTCTCTCTCTCGCACTCTCTCGCTTTTTGCTCTCTCTCTCGTGCTCTCTCGCTTTTTGCTCTCTCTCTCGCGCTCTCTCGCTTTTTGCTCTCTCTCTCGCTCTCGCTTTTTGCTCTCTCTGTCTCGCGCTCGCTCGCTTTCTGCTCTCTCTCTCGCTTTTTGCTCTCTCGTTCTCTCTCGCTTTTAGCTCTCTCGCTCTCTCTCCCTCTCTTTTTGCTCTGTCTCGCTCGCTTTCTGCTCTGTCTCTCACTCGCTTTTTGCTCTCTCTGTTTCTCGCTCGCTTTTTGCGCACTCTCTCGCTCGCTTTTTGCGCACTCT
>JAHRHZ010000001.1:3706303-3731690 GCA_024137785.1 Ginglymostoma cirratum
TTTTTCTCTCTCTCGCTCTTTTTTCTCTCTCTCGCTCTTTTTTCTCTTGATTTTTGTGCTCTCGTGCTCTCTCTCTCACTCTCTCGCTTTTTGCGCGCTCTCTCTCGCTTTTTGTTCTCTCGCTCGCGGTCTCGCTCTCGTGCTCTGATCATTACCCACACTTTATTTAAAACACGGAGAAACAATTGAATAACTCATTTCAGATCATTAGACAAGGAGCTTAGTAATGCAGGAGCAAACATCCTGGCATGGAAGTTGAACCCCGGGACTTATGGCACAGAAATAGGAAACCTACTCGCAAAACCACTCCCAGTGGTGTACCAATAAACCAGATTTACTAAAGAATCAACCTTTAATGGGTAAGTCTGGGTTTCAATATTATTTGTCCAGTGATACTACCACTGTCATCAATCTCCACCAGGAATTCCAGGGTCTCATACGCTGCAAGCAAGGATGTCCTGAGGCTTGGCGTATTCGTGAAACCATGCAGACACTACGACGAAAGATGAATGGACACCATGCAATAATTGCCAGTCAGGGATGTTCCCTCCCAGTGAAGGAGCACTTCAACGATCAAGGCTATTCGGCCTTGGATTTTCAGATAAATGTCCTCCGAGGCAGACTTTGGGAAACACAACAAAGCAGATTCATTGGGCAGAGGCTGATAGCCAAGTTTGGTACCCATGAGGATGGTCTCAACAGGGATCTTGGATTCATGTCACAGTACAGGTCACCTGACCACATACAGTCTCTCGAGCATGTGAAACAATGGGGTGAATTTGTATTTGCAGATACATTCTACTTTGTTCGAAAAGAACACAATTTATAGACAGTCCATCAATATGGCGTGTTATTAATTCCTATTCTAGAAATAAAACCAGTCTGACTCCAGACTAAAACACAAACAGATTCTAAACACCTAACATGTGTTGTCTGACCTAAAATGTCACCTCTTCTTTACGCCGATAAAAACTTTTAGTTCTCTCAGGACAGTGACTTGTAAGGAATTTGGGGATTTACACATACATATTAATCAATTAAAACTTATAACTGATTGAAGATTTAACAGCATCTCTGGATTGGTTAATACATCCTGATCAATGGTATGACCCTTTGCTTTTTTACATGTAAATTCTGTGTCTGATACTATCTCTGTTACTAACACCTGAAGGAGGAGTTAGGCTCCGAAAGCCTGTGTTTTCAAATAAACCTGTTGGACTATAACCTGGTGTTGTGTGATTTCTGACCAAATCAGGATGGTGAGTGGCTTGGATGGGAATTTGAAGGTGGTGGTGTTCCCATATGTCTGCTGCCCTTGACCTTCTAGATGGAAGTGGTAGTGGGTTTGAAAGATGCTTTCTAAGGATCTTTGGTGAACTTCTGCAGTGTGTCTTGTACATAGTGCACACTGCTGCGACTGACCATTTGGGAGTGAAATGAGTGGATGGCTTGTGGATCAAAAACAGAAGTTGCTGTAAAAGCTCAGCATCTGTGAAGAAAAAAATCAGAGTTAATGTTTAGGATCTGGTGACCTTCCTCAAAACTGATGGTAGCTGGGAAAATGTCGGTTTATATGCAGAAAATAGGGAGGGGGATGGATTAGAGAGTAAACAATAGGATAGAACTCAAAGAGAGAACAGCAGTTGTATAGACAAAGGAGTTGATGATAATCTGGCTAGGAAGGTGAATACTGTGGTTGGCTCGCTTGCTGAGCTGCTTCGTTAGTTCACAGATGTTTCATTACACTGCTGGGTAACATTGTCAGTGCAGCTTCTGATGAAGCACTGTTGTGTTTTCCTGCCTGGTATTTAAACTATGGGGTCCATTGGATTTGATTACCCCATTTCCAGTTTTCCTTCACAATGGTGTGTATATATAGGGTGTTGAGGTTGGTTGGCTCGCCGAGCTGGTTTGTTGTTTCGCAGACGTTTCGTTACCATGATTGGTATATAGGGTCTAGTTCTATGTGGTTTGTTGATATCCTTCTTGGTGGAGAACCAGGCCTCTAGGAATTCCTGTGCTTGTCTCTGTTTGGCCTGTCCTCAGATCCTGGTGTTGTCCCAATTGAGCTGGTGGTTCTCCTTATCCATGTGAATAGAGATGAATGAGTATTGGTTGTGTCTTTTTGTTGCTGGTTGGTGTTCATGTGCTGTTGTGGCCAGTTTCCTTCCTGTCCAATGAGTTTAACCCAGAGTTTAAATACCAGATGGGAAAACACAACAACGCTCCATCAGAGGCTGCACTGATGATGTTACCTAGCAGGGTAATGAAACATCTGCGAACTAGTGAACCACAGCATCCACAACCTGAGCTACAAATCTACTCAAGAACCTTAGGCTGAATAGTTGTTAATTGGGACTGTTAGTGATTAACAATAGATAGTGTGTAATGGCAGACTGTGTGATAACAAGGCCTGGTGTGTAGGGTAGAAGGCTAGGACATGGGACAGTTTAGGCCATAAAATTATTGAACTTGATATCAAGTCCAGAGGGCGGCAGGGTCCCCAAGCGGAAACTGAGGTGTTGTTCTTCCAGCTTGCGTTGAGCTTCGATGGAACTCTGCAGCAAGCCAGAGACAGGTGTTGGCCAGGGAATAGGGTGGTGTGTTAAAGTGGCAGGCAACAGGTAGCTCAGGATCTTTTTTGCGAGCAGAACACAGATGTTTTGCCAAGTGATTGCCTGGTTTACGCTTTGTTTCCCCAATGTAGAGGAGACCATATTGTGAGCAGTGATGCAGTAGACTAGATTCTGTGAAGTGTAGGTGAAGTGTAGGTGAAGTGTTGCTTCACCTGGAAGGTGTATTTGGACCCTTGGATACTGGGAAAGGAGGAGGTAAATGGCAGGTATTGCACCTTCACCAGTTGCAGGGGAAGGTGCCATGGGGCTGTGTTGTGGGTGAGGGAAGAGTGGACCAGGGAATCCCAGATGGAATGGTCCTTGTGGAAGGCAGACCAGGGAGGGGAGGGGAAATATGTGTCTGGTGGTGGCATCTCACTGATGGTGGCAGAAATGGTGTCTAATCTTTTGGATGTGGCTGCTGGTGGGATGGTAGGTAAGGACAAGGGGAACCTATCGTTGTTGCGGGAGGGAAGAGAACGGGTGGGGGCGCAAGTGTGGGAGATGGATCAGACCTGGATGAGGGCCCTGTCGACAACGGTGTTGGGGAATTTTCGGTTGAGGAAGAAGGTGGACGTTTTGGAGGCTCCGTTGTCGAAGGTGGCCTCATCTGAACGTATGCTTGTGGATATAGTGCTAATCAAGTAGGCTGCTTTGTCCTGAATGGCGTCAAGTTTCTTCAGTATTTTTGGGGCTGCAGTCATCCAGGCCATTGGAGAGTATTCCATCACACTCCTGACTTGTGCCTTGTGGACAGGCTTTGAAGAGTCAGGAGGTGAGTTACTCGCCGCAGTATTCTTAGTTTCTGACCTGCTTTTATAGCCACTGTGTTTATGTGCCTGGATCTTGTTGCATTTAAACATGGACTGCTTCAGTATCTGAGGAGTCATGAATGGTGCTGAATAGTGTGCAATCATTGCCAATCTTCCCCACTTTCTGACCATTATGATGAAGGGAAGGTCATTGAAGAAGCAACTGAAGATGGTTGGGCCTACGACATAATCCTGAGGAGCTCCTGCAGAGACGTCCTGGAGCTGAGATGTCTGACCTCCAACAGGCATAAGCATCTTCCTGTGTGTCGGGTATGACTCCAACCACCGAAGAGTTTGCCTCTCATACTCATTGATTCCAGTTTTGCGAGGGCTCCAGGATGCCACACTCGGTGGAATGCAGCCTTGATGTCAAGGACTGTCATTCTCTCGTCACCTCTGAAATTCAGCTCTTTTGTCCATGTTTGGACCAAGGCTGTAATGAGGTCAGGAGTGGACGGCCCCTGATGACACCCAAACTGGGCATCACTGAGCAGGTGCTGCTGATGACACCTTCCATCACTTCACTGATGATCGATAATAGATTGATGGGGCAGTAATTGGCTGCGTTGGCTTTGTCCTGCTTTTTATGTACAGGACATAACTTGGACAATTTTCCACACTGTCACATAGATACCAGTGTTGTAACTGTACTGGAACAGCTTGGCTGGATATCGCGTAAATGAATCAAATTGGCTGACGACTGCTATCTATAATGCTGGGGACCACTGGAGGAGGCTGAGATGATGGATCATACACTCTGCACTTCTGGCTGAAGATTGCTGTGACAGCTTCAGCCTTGTCTTTTCTGCACTGATGTGCTGGACTCTTCTATCATTTGAGGATGGGGATATTTGTGGAGCTGCCTCCTCCAGTGAGTTGTTTAATTGTCCACCACCATTCATAGCTGGATGTGGCAGGACTGCAGAGCTTAGATGTGTTCCATTTGTTGTAGGATCACTTAGCTCTGTCTATCACTTGCTTCTTATGCAGTTTGGCGTGCAAGTAGTCCTGTTTGGTCACTTCACCAGGTTGACACCTCATCTTCAGGCATGCCTGGTGCTGCTCCTGACATGCCCTCGTGCAGTCTCTGTTGGACCAGGGTTGATGGTGATGGTTGAGTGGGGGAAAATACTGGGCCAAGAGCTTACAGATTGTGCTGGAGTACAGTTCTGCTGTTGATGGCCCACAGTGCCTCATAGATGCCCAGTCTTGAGTGACTAGATCTGTTTGAAGTCTGTCCCATTTGGCACGGTGATAGTGCCGCACGATATGATGGGGGTTATTCTCAATGTGAAGGCAGGACTTCGTCTCCACAAGGACTGTGCGATGGTCACTTTTACCAAATACTGTCATGGACAGATGCATCTGCAGCTGGCAAGTTGGTAAGGATGAGGTCAAGTATGATTTTCCCTCTTGTTGGTTCCCTCACCACCTACCACACACCCAGTCTAGTAGCTATGTCCTTTAGGACTTGACCGGCTCAATCTGTAGTACTGCTGCCAAGCCATTCTTGGTGGTAGACACTGAAATCCCCCACCCAGAGTACCTTTTTGTGCCCTTACCAACCTTGGTGCTTCTTCTAAATGGTGTTCAACATTTTGCAGGGAATAGAGGATTTGTGTTCATAAGAAGAAGCTGGATAGGCTGGGTCTTCTTTCACTAGAGTGTAGGGGTTTGAGGAGTGACTTTATGGATATTTATAGAATTATGAGGGGTGTAGGTAAGGTGAATAGCAAGGGTGCTTTCCCTAGGCTAGGGGAGTTCAAAACTAGGGAGCATATTTTCAAGCTAAGAGAATAAAGTTTTAAAAAGGACATGAGGGGCAACTTCTTTTTGCAGAGTGATTTGAGTGTGGAATGAACTGTCAGAGGCAGGGGCAGATGCAGGTGCAGTTACAACATATAAAAGACATTTGGATTAGTATGTGAATGGGGTTACGCAGATAGAGTGGGATGCTCTACAGAGGTTTGGTGCTGAACAGCCACTAGTTGCACTGTTGGATTCGATAGAGGTGGCACAGTGTCTCAGTGGTTAGCACTGCTGCCTCACAGTGCTAGGGACCCAGGTTCAATTCCAGCCTCAGGCAACTGTCTGTGTGGAGTTTGCACATTCTCCCTGTGTTGTGTGGGTTTCCTCCGGGTGCTCTGTTTTCTTCCCACAATCCAGAGACGTGCAGGTTAAGTGGATTAGCCATGTTCAATTGCCATAGTCTTCAGGCTAGGTGGATTAGCCATGGGAAATTCATGGTTACAGCAATGTAGCAGGCTTGATGGGCTGAATAGCCTGCTTCCACACAGTAGGAATTCTATGAATAGGAAAGACTTGGCAAGATATGGGCCAAACACAGGCAATGTGGAATTAATTTAAATTGGGAACATGGTCGGTGTGGACTAGTTGGAGTTAAGGGTCTGTTTCAGTGCTATATGATGCTGTAACCCTACGCCCCAGTCTTATGCTCATGCACATACACTTTCCTGCAGGAACCATTAGATTGCAATCAATAAAAGGAACCATGATATTTATCTTTCCAGGTAGTGAAGGTTATTATGTCAGACTGAGGAGGATATCACATTGTAGCATTTTAAGGTGAGAACATATATCTCCAAGGCTTTTTCTTCAGTGCATTTTCAGCTTTATATGACAGCTGGTTTTACCATCAGCTGTGTTATAATGCAAAACACACAGCTTACCTTGTAGTAACTTTTTGCACTGGCCAACCTTCTTTTATCGATAAATATCAGATTAGCTAGTCATTAATGGAATTTTGTGTTGCAGATATTCTCCATCTCACTTGAAGTTTGGTAAGGAACAAAGGAAATAAGATATGTATGGTTTTTGTCTACATAACAATTACAGTCCAGTATTGTTAAAAAATGCTTTAAGATGCTATGTGTAGTTTTGTATGAACTGGTATCATTCTCATTTCTGAAGTTTGTGGGTTTCATTCTCACTCCATCGATTGGATTCTTTGTTACACCAAAAGATTTAAAATGCCCACATACTCCAGGAAAGATGTTACATTGACTGAGTGCCCTTCACAGAATTAATTCATTGACTGCAAAGCGATTTAACATCTCCAACCTACTAGCCTCATCCCGCCCTCTTGACCTGTCTGTCCTCGCTGGACTGACCTATCCTCTCTCTAACTCCCCACCTACACTCACCTTTACTGGCTCCATCCCCGCCTCTTTAACCTATCTGTCTCCTCTCCACCTGTCTTCTCCTCTATCCATCTTCTATCCGCCTCCCCCTCTCTTCCTATTTATTTTAGAACTCCCTTCCCTTCCCCGATTCTGACGAAGGGTCTAGGCCCGAAACGTCAGCTTTCCTGCTCCTCTGATGCTGCTTGGCCTGCTGTGTTCATCCAGCTTTACACCTTATTGTCTTATAAGTGATGTAAAGGGTCAGGTTTGCTATATAACTGTTCTTTAACTTTTTTTAATATTTTGAGAAATTTTGCAAATATGTATACACATATAATAATTGAGGAGGATTGAACAATCTTGAAGCATTTTTAGAGTAATACTCCCATTAGGATTTTTTTTTTAAACCAGGAACAGAGTAAATTCCAGATAGCATGTGTCTTTTGGAAAGTAGTATTTTGGAATAGGTTATACATATAATCATCAGACATGCTACATGCTGAACGTGGCAAACTTTGGAGGGTAAAGATGAGTTAGAAGCTGTGGTTCCCAAACCCTCCGCTGTTGGGGTTTTTCATGCTTCACTTGCAGGTCTGCATGGCTTTCATTAATGGAAATTGATTGATTGATTGTCATGATCATTCAACAGCTGTCATTGTTACAGTATCATGTGGCTACAAAGACAAACTAGATGGACAGTTTTTTTTCCACTCAGCAATTACTATGACCCAGAAGAGGAAGGAAAAATTGAGAAAAATGTCACCTGAGAATCTCAGTTGTGCACCTGTCAGCAGCCATTTCAGAAACGTAGTGCTGGAGACTTGAATTGGAGATGCGAATGTTGGACTGGGGTGGACAGGGTCAAAAATCACATTACACCAGGTTATAGTCCAACAGGTTTATTAAAAGACACAAGCTTTCAGTGTCTCACTTCTTCCTCAGAAGAAGCAGTGAGACACTGAAAGCTTCAAATAAACCTGTTGGACTACAACCTGGTGTCATGTAATTTTTGACCTGGAGACTTGAAAGCAGAACAATTGGTGTGGAGAACAACAGGAAACATAATACAATTCATACCAAGTAGCAGGCTGCAAAAATTAACATCAACTTTATAAAATTACACTTAATTCTGTTGGCCCTACTAGAAAACAGTACACTAGATTAGGATCTATGAAGGTACAAAGGGAAAATTTGGAATATTTGTACCTTGGCTCAATGGTTAGACTCCATTTCAGCATTATTTCTGTACTGGAGCTCATATTATAACTACAAAAATGTGTTGTTTTATCTATTGATGCACAAAATGAAGTATGAATTACCTAGGACAGGAGTAGCAAAGCCCAATTCAGATTTTCTAAAAGATAATTATTTTTCAAGAGTGACCTGTCCTTTTTATCTACAGATACTACCTCAGAAAGCAGAGAAAGTGAAGGTGATTGTTTAATAATTTTGTGGCTTGCATCATCTGTAAGAAATGCTCAGAATGCTTCAGTAAAATTAATTATGTAGAGTAGTGATGTTGGATAAATACAACAGCCAATTTGCTTACATTGAATCTTCACAAAGTAGTGAATGTAATGGCAGATTAATCAGTTTTTGTTTGTGGCATTGGTGGAGTCAAGAATATTAAGATGCTAACCATACTGTTCAATTTTAAATACTCTAATTTTCATTTTCATATATTTTTCAGCTCAGTGCACTTTTTTTAACCTTTGTGTCAGAATGTTGTGGGTTTAAGCTCTACCTTGGAGATTTGATACCATATTTTAGGCTTATACTAAAAGGGTACTGAAATATAGAGCAGGTGCTGACCTTTGGGTGAGATATTAAACTAAATACCTGTCTGCTTTCTCGGGTGTGTAAACAATTCCCAGTGTGTCGGAAAATGTTAGCACATCAAACAGTATATATAAAAACACTATTTGGTCTTTCCTACACTGCAACAGTGACTATGCTTCAACAGTACTTCATTGTCTGAAAGGCAGCTTTGGACACCCTGAAGTCATAGATGATACAATTTAATGCAAATCTTTTATTTCAAAGACATAAACAAGGGAGACGCTGAGACAAAATAATTAGGATGAGAGATCCAAAAGATAGCAATTGATTATGAAGTAGAGAGAATAGAACATTTGAAGGGTCTATGGTTGAAGCTGAACAAGATGTTGCCAGCTTTGTTAACATTCAGTTGTAGGAAATTGCTCTTCATTTAAGATAGCGTCGAAAAATCTAAAGCTGAAATAAGGTAATTTCATTGCTCGGAATCCATCTGTCGTATTATAATTGTTTTATAATGGAAATTTTAAATTACCCCTGATATTCTTTCCTGTACTATCCCACTCTTAGCTGAATTAGAATAATAATTTTAACCTATCAATTTTTCAGTTATTTTGCATTTATTTATGGCCTTTAGTCCTGTTTTGCTGTGCCTTTATGAAGCAACTTCGGGATGTAACTTATTTAATATATCACTCTCAGGTTTTTCTCATGTGTAGACTTGTCTTTCCACATTGCTCATTGCTTTTAGGCTTTGGATTAGTCTTGTTGGATGTCTCTGCATGCATCTCATATATCTGCTTCTTGTAGCATGGTGAACGGAACAATAGAGTGGGGGACTGTATGCCAGATAAGGTCCAACTTTCATGTTGGGAAGCTCAAATGGCTTCCAAAAACTTACACTGAACTATCTGATTATTCTATTTGCCTGGATATATGTCTACATTCACTCTGGATCCTTTTCTAATCTCTCCGTTTTTTCCTCTGGATACCAACAGAGAATGCTAATTTTTAAAAAAAAATGTTACCTGTTTTCTAATCAACCTGTTCAGAGATCATAGAATCCCTACAGGGTGGAAACAGGCCCTTCGGCCCAACAAATCCACACAGACTCTCAGACCATCCCACCCAGACTCATTCCCCTATAACACACCTAACCTACACATCCCTGAACACTATGGGCAATTTAGCATATCCAATCCACCTAACCTGCACATCTTTGGACTGTGGTAGGAAACTGGTGTTATTACACACCTCTGGAACAGGTGAGACTTGAACCTGGGCCTCCAGGCTCAAAGGTAGGATACTGTCAGGCCACCACAAAAGTTCAGCAGAAAATGCTACAGTCTTATTGGTAAAGCATTTCAGCTGCCAATTATCTGTCTAATTAGACATTTTAATTTGAATTATTTTGCACAATCCCTTAATCTTGCTGCTCTCCCTTCTTGGTCATTCCTGTTATGACACCCATTTACTCCATTGAACTGCTGAAACAAGAGCTATTGTTTGAAGGGTGAGTTGAATTTCAGGAGGTGACTTTTGCAACAATATTCTGGCCAAAAAAACTTGTTCATAATAGCATGCAGGCATCAGGTCAAACGGTGTTGGTGCCTATGTTTGTGATGTCTTGTCAGTATAAAAAAAAAGTTGAGTTTTATTTGATGTTCCAAATGGAAGCAATATTGCAAGTCCGTACTAAGCTTGGCCTTGATATATTTTTAAACATTGTGTTGCATTTGTTGTAGTCTGTGTTTAAAAGTGTGATTTGCAAACAACAGAATTACTGCCCAGAAAAGCTTAACTAAGTGTTATTTTTCTTTGCTGTTGCTACACAGCATGTTAATGAATGGCATTGTTTAATTTTTGGGAAGATGGCTACAGTAGAAGCACCAGAAACGACAATGCTAATGTCGGATTGGCAGAGTCTTTAGACCCTGAACGCCATGAGCCACGGTGACAAATCTAGTACAGTCGCATGAGAGCCCAGCGAAGCTTTTTTTTTGTCAGGGGGAGCAACGATTGATATTTTCCAACAGAGTTCCTGGCCTCAAGATGAGAATCTTGCTAGGCTTGTTGTGAGATGCCTATTGACAAGAATTATTGCTCGCTTTTGTCCTTAAACAGCATCAAATCTCACCTCCCTAATATGTAGGTTTCTACTCTGAGATTTTCCAGATAGAAATAGGTACTGAGAATTCCTGACATTGAAAGTCAAAAGTGTGTACTAGTTGACTGCAGCTTGTTGTTTGCTCCCAACCTGTATCTTTGACACTCTGCACCAGTATCTCAAAGCACACACTATGGGGAGCAGCTGCATGCACACTATGACCTTGGCATCTGACATATGCAGCCTGTTCACAACATCATGATACATCTCCAATCTTCTTACAGTACAGTTCTGCATTGTAATGCAGCATTTTGGCATGCCCCTGCTCTTTTCATTGCAATTTGTATGCTTTGACAGTCACCCAACTCATGGATTCGACCAGGCCCCATCTCTGGGCTGTTCACACGTTCTCCTACAGCTCGCTCACCTTACACCTGCCTGGATGTTCACAGCATCCCTACCTCTTCCTGCCTTTCCTTGCCATGCCTTGCCTTTTAGCGCAGACATTCAGAGGACAAGGTCCAAACTATCGTTGATGCATTTACATTGGCTAAATATCTGGGAGACAAACATCCTCTACTAGCCTGTTTTCAGGCACGACACTCACCCGATCCATGCCGTGCCACGCTGTGAAGTAGAGAGTTACTAGATAATATGGAACAATTTTCACATTTTAGGAGCCTTATCTCAGCGAAAGCAACCACTGATTGTGAAATTCAGCATTGCCTGTCGTGTGCCAGCTCAGCTTTTGGCTGTCTGAAGAGCAAATGGTGACAATGGTGACAAAGACCTCATGCCTGACACCAACTTCATAGCCTGTAGCACAAGTGCAAAAGTGTTATCTACCCTTGGTGTTTGAGGGGTGGACAATAAAGAGCAAATATCGCAAATCCATTGTGAAATATCACCAGCAAAGCCTCTGCAAAACCCTGGAAATCCACTGATAGGATAGATGCACCAACATTAGCGCTTTTTTTCAGGCTAAAATTCCCTGTATTGAAGTGTTGGTTGCAGTCAATTCAGCATTGTGCGGGCCACATCATCCGAATGTCTGACACTAGACTTCCAAAACAAAATCTTCACTCGTGGTTTGGTGTGGTGTGGTTGGCGATGGCCTAGTGGTATTATTGCTAGGCTATTAATCCAGAAACCCAGCTGATGTTCTGGGGACCCGGGTTCGAATCCTACCACGGCAGATGGTTGAATTGGAATTCTACATGTGACTCCAGACCCACAGCATTGTGGTTAACTCTCAACTGCTCTCTGAAATGGCCTAGCAAGCCACTCAGTTGTACCAATCGCGACAAAGATTCAAAGAAATGAAACTGGACAGATCACATGGCATCGACCTAGGCCTTCACTGTTGCTGGGTCAAAATCCTGGCATTACGGATCAATCCACAGTAGGAGGAATGCAGCGGTTCAGAAGGCAGCTCACCACCACCGTCTCAAGTGCAACTAAGGATGGGCACGAAATGCTGGCCAGCCAGTGAACCCACATCCCATAAAAATGAATAGAGGAAAAAAAGCCTCATGGCAAGTGGTTACCAACAAGACAGAGGAAACACTTCAATGACATTTTCCAAGTCTCAATGGAAAAAAGAATGCAATATCTCCAGGACTTGTGGGAATCACCACCCAAGACTGCTGCCACTGCAGAATTAGTAATACGTAAGGACACCAACAGTTTTAAGCGTTTCCAACAAAAAGGTGTGAGCCCCTCATTTTCACCACTTTCTGGCTGAACAACTTTCCTCTGAATCCCTATTGGATTTTTGTATTTTGGTGACTATCTTATTTGGTAGTTTCCAGTCATGATCTTTCCCACAACAGCAAACATTCTGTTTGCATCCTCTATATCAAAACATCTCATAATTTTAAACACCTGCACTAGGTTAGCCCAATCTTCTTCTAAAGATAAAAGATTTACAAAGATGTCACTGGGTATGGAGGGTTTGAGCTATATGGAGAAGCTGAATAGGCTGGGGCTATTTTCTCTGGAACATCGGAGGCTGAGGGGTAACCTTTATAGAGGTTTATAAAATCACGAGGGGCATGGATAGGGTGAATTGTCAAGGTCTTTTCCCTAGGGTGGGGGAGTCCAAAACTAGAGGGCATAGGTTTAAGGTGAGATGGGAAAGAATTAAAAGGGACTTAAGGGGCAACTTGTTCACGCAGAGGGTGGTGCATGTATGGAATGAGTTGCCAGAGGAAGTGGTGGAGGCTAGTACAATTACAATGTTTAAAAGACATCTGGATGGGTACATAAGTAGGAAGGGTTTAGAGGGATATGGGCCTAATGCTGATAAATGGGACTAGCTTAATTTAGGATATCTGATTGGCATGGACGAGTTGGTCCAAAGGATCTGTTTCCATGTTATACAACTCTATGACACTATGACTGTATAAATCTAGATGAAGGCCAAATAGCAGGAGGAGCACGCAGAAGCCTGAGCATCCTACCACCCAATCCAGCAAAAACTGTGTGTCCCCTGACATCAAGGCACCCTAGCAAAACTGGAATCAGTGAGCATCAGGGGCAAACTCTCCACTGGTTGGAGTCATAGCTGGCACATAGGAAGATGGTTGCGGTTGTTGAAGATCAGTCATCTCAGCTCCAGGATAGCTTTGCAGGAGTTCACCAGGGTAATATCCTGGCCCCAGCCTCCTTCAGCTGCTTCATCAATGACGTTCCCTCTATCATAAGGTCAGAAGCGGGGATATTTGCTGATAATTGCGCAATATTATGAGCATAGAACAATACAACACAGGAACAGGCCCTTTGGCCCACCATGTCTGTGCCAACCATGATGCTATTCTAAACTAATTCAAACTGCCTGCTCGTGGTCTGTGACCCACTCGGCCTGTTCACTTATCTGTCTAAGTGCTTCTTAAACTTTACTTCATATTTGCTTCTGCCACCTCCTTGGTAGCACATTCCGGCCACCTACTACCCTCTGTGTTTAAAAAGCTTCCCTCACATCTCCTTTAAACTACCCCCCCCATCCCCCTTCACCTTAAATCTATGCCGCCTAGCATTTGACATTTTCATCCTGGGGAAAGAGACTGACTATCCACCTATTCATGCCCCTCATAATTTTATATACTTCTATCAGGTCACCCCTCGGCTTCCAACCCTCTAGCGAAAACAATCAAAGTTTGTCCGACCTCTCCTAGTTCAGCACCATTCACAACTCCTCAGATACTAAAGCAGTCCATATTCAAATGCATCAAGACCTGGAGACAAGTGGTAAGTAACATTTGTGCCACACAAATGTCAGGCAATGACCATCTCCAATAATATCTAACCACTGGTCTTTGAGGAATCAATGATGGTAACACCACTGAATGTCAATGTCAACATCCTGGGGTTTACCATTCAGTTGTGCACAAACCTGGAATGTGATGGAAAGCTCCCTGCTTGCCTGTAGGACTACAGTTCCAACAACATTCAAGAAGCTTGACACCATCCAGACCAAAGCATCCCACTTGGTACCACACTGAGAAGCATCCACTCTCTTCACCACTGACTCAGTAGCAGTAGTATGTACTATCTACAAGATGCACTGCAGAAATTCACCAAAAAAACAGAGTTAACGTTTCGAGTCCGGTGACCCTTCCTCGGAGGAGGAAAGGGTCACTGGATCCGAAACGTTAACTCTGTTTGTTCCTTCACAGATGCTGCCAGACCTGCTGAGCTTTTACAGCAACTTTGTTTTTGTTCCACAACACTTCTGTCTAGAAATACAAGTCAGCAGATATATGATAAAACCACCACCTGCAAGTTCCCCTCCAAGCCACTCACCATCCTAACTTAGAAATATAATACCATTCCTTCACTGATGTTGGATCAAGGTTCTGAAATCCCCTCTCTAAGGACATTATGCTTCAACTTACATGGACCGCAGCGGTTCAAGAAGGCAGCTCATCATCACCTTCTCAAGGCAGGACAGGCAATAAATACTGGCCAGCAAGTAGTGCCCACAAACCACGAGTGAATTAATAAAAACTGTGACAGATTTTGCATATCCAGCATTGGACTACATAGTCACCTCAGAGCCCACAAGACCAGAGAAGAAGAAAGTCATCCTCAATTCTGAGGCATTGACTAAGAAGAAGACTGATAAATGTACAAAACAATAACAATATCTTAAAAGAAATAAGTAACTTGTGACCTTTATTAAGAGGGATGGGTATGTTATTGTGGAAGATGATGCAAAGGCAGATATGGACATTAAAGATGTAGCCGCAGTTTGAAAATAATGTAACGATCTCAATAGGCAAAAGCTTTTAACATTGTCATGAATTCTCAAATCATAATTGTAGCATTTTAACCCTGTCTGATCATGGAGATGTTGCTATTTATTTTCAGACAACTTACTATGAGACAGGAGAGTATGAAAAAAACCCCTCAGCTATGCTTGCTGGAGGACAAGAGTTGACATATTTCTAATGTGAGTTATTATTTTGGAAAGATTTATTTAGACACCTCTTGATTATGGCCAGAGGTGGTGTGTTCAACCTGTCAAGGCTCTGAGGAGAAGGAGCAGGCAGTTAACCCTGATCATTCACACCTGGCTTGTGTATATATTATGTGAAATTCCATCAAATGTAAGATAAATATTCCAAGTCATATTTTCTGTTCTTGTCACAGTATTTATTGAAGCAATTTTCATGATCGTTAATTAATATACTTTTTTCTAAATTGGCCACCAACTCCCACAACTCATCCCTCTGCTCTCAGAGGTCTTAATCCATTCCATGTTTCCACAATTGTCAGCCTCCTTTTAAAACCAATCTACATGTGTGAATCTGAGCAAGACTGTTAGTAGGCTATTTAACTATTGAGGGTATCACATTTTTTCTCTGGGAATTGAGTGGAGGAGGAAATCTGTCCAAATTTTCCCCTGTTTCTAGTAGAGATGCCTGTATTTTTGATGCTGTACAGCAATAATAAAAATATCTTTAGTGTAGTCAAAAGCCCCAAGAAAATGTCATCCATTCATAATTAGCCACAGTACAGAGGGCCCCGAATACATCTCTCTTTGTTCACTGCTGGTGTATTTCGTTCCCCTATCTAGTTCCGATGTTGTCCACTCATCTCTTCCATCTCTGACCTGACTTATTCTTTTAATCGTGACCATTTCCATTTTATTGTTGCCAACACAAGACTCTCACCGTCTTTTCCAATAACCAGACATTCTCAATTTCCATTTCTGCACTGCAGATAAAGGTGTGCAAGATATTGGAGTCTGATATTTCCTGTGGTACCTGACTCAAATGAACTAATTCTTCACTCAGTCCAGCTGATTCTAAGGGTCCTTAGCCACATTTTAAGAACTGTAATCCTCCTCTGATTGCTCTATTTAGGGTCCTGTCCTCACACCCATATGATGCAATACTCCAAACCAGGGAATTTGCAAATTGCTTTCCTGACTTTAGGCTGATGTTGGGTGAACGGGAGCATTATCAAACAAAATTTGACAGCCAGCCACATAAGGAGTATTAGCACAAGTGACCAAAATCTTGACTGAGAGGTTGATAGTAAGGAGCAATTTCAGGACCGATAGAAGTGAAGAGATATGGATAGAAAGTTTAGATTTTTGGGTCTAGACAGCTGAAGGCACAGACAGCAATAGGAGGACAATAAAAATAATAGATGCAGTAGAATTAGAGAAATTAAGATGTCAAAGTAGTAGAAAAATTAGAAAAGTAGGAATAGACAAGGCTATGGAAAAATTTCAGTAATGGCATTAAAATTTTAAAATCAAGTTGCTGCTGGACTTGGAGATATTCGAAGTCAGTGTACACTTTGATTTATGGGTGAATGGCACTGGATTTGAATTTAGGATCTTTATATGGTATTGTCATCAAAGAAAGTATGAAAATCCTAGTGCTACCAAATGACTGATGTTTATTGACAACTAGAACTTTGCCTTTCTTTAACCCAGTTTCATATTTTAGGTGCATCTTGATTTTGGAGATTTCTTTGCTGCATGTGGGATATTTGTTCATCTCTTGTATCTAAGTATTGAGCAGTCCTGACGAAGGTCCAGTTGATGTTAAGGGAGAAATAGCAAGGCATCTCGATAGAAATTGTCCTGTTGGGCAGACGCAGCATGGGTTCATGAAGGGCAGGTCATGCTTGAAAAATCTTTTGGAATTCTATGAAGACAATACGAGCAAGATGGACAATGGGGACCCAGTGGATGTGGTGTACCTGGATTTCCAAAAGGCCTTCGACAAGGTGCCGCACAAGAGGCTTCTGCATAAGATAAGGATGCATGGCGTTAGGGGTAAAGTATTAGCATGGATAGAGGATTGGTTGACTAACAGGAAGCAAAGAGTGGGGATAAATGAGCGCTATTCTGGCTGGCAATCAGTGACTAGTGGTGTGCGTCAGGGATCGGTGTTGGGACTGCAATTATTTACAATTTATATAGATGATTTGGAGCTGGGGACCACGTGTAGGGTGTCAAAGTTTGCAGATGACACTAAGGTGAGTGGCAGAGCAAAGTGTGCAGAGAACTGTGAAACCTTACAGAGGAACATAGGTACATTGAGTGAGTGGGCAAAGGTCTGGCAGATGGAGTACAATGTAAATAAATGTGAAGTCATACATTTTCGTAGGAGTAATAGTAAAAAGGATTATTACTTGAATGGTAAAAAGTTGCAGCAGGCTGCTATGCAGAGGGACCTGGGTGTCCTTGTGCATGAATCACAGAAGGTTGGTCTGCAGGTACAACAAGTAATTAGGAAGGCAAATGGAATTTTGTCCTTCATTGCTAAAGGGATTGAGTTTAAAAGCAGAGAGGTTATGTTGCAGCTGTACAAGGTGCTGGTGAGGCCACACCTGGAGTACTGTGTGCAGTTTTGGTCTCCTTACTTGAAAAAGGATATACTGGCACTGGAGGGGGTACAGAGGAGGTTCACTAGGTTGATTCCGGAGTTGAGGGGGTTGGCTTATGAGGAGAGACTGAGTAGATTGGGATTATATTCATTGGAATTCAGAAGATTGAAGGGGGATCTTATACTAACATATAAAATTATGAAGGGAATAGATAAGATAGAAGTAGAGAGGATGTTCCCACTGACAGGTGAAGCTAGGACAAGAGGGCATAGCTTCAAGATTAGAGGGAGCAGATTTAGGACTGAATTGAGAAGGAACTTCTTCACCCAGAGGGTTGTTAATCTATGGAATTCCTTGCTCTGAAGTAGTTGATGCTACTTCAGTAAATGTTTTTAAAGCTAAGGTAGATTTTTTTTTTGAACAATAAAGGAATTAAGGGATCCGGTGAGAGCACGGTTAAGTGGATCTGAGTCCACAGAAATATCAGCCATGATCTTATTGAATGGCAGAGCAGGCTCGAAGGGCCGGGCGGCCTACTCCTGCTCCTAGTTCTTATGTTCTTTATGTTAGGGGCACCTCCCAGTCTAGCCCAAGCATATTTCATATCTCAACAGTCAAAGAAGTTTTGCCTCCAGTGTGACATTTTCAATCCCAATCTAAATACTCTTGTGACCCTGTCTGAAAGATGTTCAAAGATGGGATATGTCCAGGACAATCGGCACTGAGCCTGCTGAGATTTGTGGATTCGGATGAAAGTCTTTTCATTGCGATGTCAATGATGGATATTGCTTTTCAACAGGCATCTATTGCTCCAGAAGCTGTGAACCCCAGCAGAAGTAGGCCAAAGAGGTTGAGCTTCAGGGCTCCTTCCTAAAAGATTACTGTACAAGATTGTCAAATTACTGTCCACCCTGTGTTATTTGATATGATGAAATTGAAAAAAAAATTGGCATTCCAAGCCTAAATGTATGCCGCCAGGGCGGCCTCCACCTATACCATTCAGTTAACCAGCAGTCTTGGTCTCATTTTCTAAGGATCTGCTGGGACTGTGGTAGGTCAAGGATGTGGGATCGCTTGGGCTTGGGAGTAATTGGCCACCACACCCCTTTACCACACAACAGACCTTGTTTAGGGTGGATAGAGTCTCTCCTTACAAGGTCTCACAGAATCCCTGGAGTTTGCCAGAAAGGCTTCAAATTTCTGATCCCTATGAATTAAGTGCAAAACAATATTGTACTAATAGTAATCATCTTTTTCCTCCAACCGTTAGGAACAGAATAGTGGCTATCCAAACTAGTTAGTTACTTCTGGCAAAAAAATGTTGATTTCAGTTGGTTAGTTCGGGATAGATTCCAGAATGTCTGTATATTTTTTTTTGGCAAGTTGTGCAAGTTAAATCTTGAACTGTGCTGTCTGGACTCACTTGGATTACTTCTGCTCCTAATTCATATTTTTATGTTTAAACCTGATTACTTAGATTATGTATTTAAGAAGTTGGATATCATTCTTTAATCTTACACTTCAGTATAGTACTGAGGAAACGCTGTATTGTTGGAAGTGCCACCTACAGATGCGATGTCAAGCATTGTTGCCATCATTTTTTCCTGTGGTTTGATTGAACATTTTAAGATTCTGGAATGCCATTCAAAGAACAGTGGAATGAAGTACATCTTGGCCAACATTCCTTCCTCAAGTGGTACCACACATCATTTGGTCAATCATCTCATTGCTGTTTGTGGACTCCTGCTGCGTAGAAAAGTGCTGCCATGTTTACCTACATCATAGAAATCTCTGCATTTCAAAGGAGGAGCCCTGTCCTTAAAACTGATCTCTTTTTAATCTAATTCTTATTTACTTTGTCTAATATTTCCTCTTTGGCATAGGGTCCATTTTATAAAAAATGATGACAATGTAAGAGACATTCAGACAGCTTTGTATTAAAGTCAACATAGAAACAAAATGGCTGGAAGCTTATAAGGGCCTGAATGATGTGGACTATTGCAGAAAATATGGCAGAATTACACAAAAAGCCCAGCAAGGCCTATCTCATGGTCGACAGCAACTCTGTGCACCTTTTAAGTAAGTTTCAAGTGTCAAGGTACAACTTGCTGTTAAGGGGGATTATTTCTGGTTATCAACCTTAATAACTGTATATCTCACCTCATTAATGTGCCTCTTTCTATCCTACAACTTGCTGCAAGCAAACTAAACGTCAAGAATTCTCAACGTGGAAGTCAAAGCGGGTACCCACCCGGTGACTTCGGCTTGTCATTTGATCCACAGGATCTCCATGTTTGACACCAGGCATCAGCATCTCAGGACATGCTCCATGGACACCATTCACATGCTCCCCATGTCCATGGACACTGAAATCCAACATAAGCTAGCCTTTAAGAAACCTCAGGGTGCATCTTACCGTATGTTTCTGCACTTCAGTTCTGCACCTGAAAATGCAAGGACAACTATCATTGTAATGCTGCAACAAGGACACTTTACACTGGGGTGCATCTCTGGTCTGTACATTTGCTCTGTTAGTGCTCACTCACTTTGAACTTTCCTGAATGCTCACAACATCCCTGCTTTATCATAACTTGCCTTCTCTTTTTGTACCTTGCTCCTGAGATACCAGGCTCTCACTATTGCTCTATTTCGTATGTTTAGTGCATTCATAATGTCAGGAACCTTATACAGCCAGACACTTCAATCCAATTCATCCATGCCGACCAGGTTCCCCAAACTAAACCAATCCCATTTGGTTGCATTGGTCCATATCCCTCTAAACCTTTCCTATTCACATACCTGTCCCAATGACTTTTAAATATTGTAACTGTACCTGCATCTACTACTTCCTCTGATAGTTCATTTCCACCCTCTGTGTGAGAAGATTGCCCCTCGAGTTCCTTTTAAATCTTTTTCTGCACATCTTAAAATTATGCTTTCTGTTTTAAACCCCCAGCCATGCTTCACTCGAACCCAAGTGAGTTTTTCTTATATTAGTTCGTGGGATGTGGGTCTTGTGGATCAGGCCAGTACTTGTTGCCCATTCCTAATTTTCCTGAGATAGTGGTGAGTCGCCTTCTTGAATTGCTGCAGTCCTTGAAGTGTATGTAAACCCACAGTACTGTTAGTGAAGGAAGTGAGGAAACAGCGATACAGTTCCAAATCAGGGTGCTACGTCAACAGGCTTGGGAGAGTCAGGAGGTGATTTATTCGCCACAGTATTCTATATTCTGATCTGTTCTTGTAGCCAGTGTTTATGTGGCAAGTATAGTGGAATGGTAAATGGTAACCCCAAGGATGTTGATGGTGTGGGTTTAGTGATGTAAACCCTATTGAATGTCAACGGACAGTGGTAAAATGGTCTGTTATTGGAATGGTCATTGCCTTGCATTGTATGGCACGAACGCTCATCAACCGTAGCCTGAATATTGCCCAGATTTACTTGCATTTGAACATGCACTGCTTTGGCATCAGAGGAGTCAGGAGTGGCACTGAACATTACACAATCATTGGTGAACATCCCCACTTCTGACCTTATGATGGAGGGAAAGTCATTGATGAAGCAGCTAAAGATGGTTGGCCCTAAGACACTACCCCGAGGAACTCCCAAAGGATAACCTGGAGCTGAGATGAATGAACTCCAAAAACCACAACCATCTTCTTACATGCCATGTACGACTGCAACCAATGGAAATTTTCTCCCAATTCCCACTGATTCCAGTTTTGCTAGGGCTCCTTGATGGGACACTCTGTCGAATGTGACCTTGATGTCACGGGCTGTCACTCTCATCTCACCTTTGGAATTCAGCTCTTGTGTCCATGTTTGTTCAAGGCTGTAATGCAGTCAGAAGCCAAGTGGCCCTGATGAGTCCTAAACGGGACTCACCTTTTGTCACTTTACTGATGATCAAGAGTAGAATGATGGAATGATAATCGGCCATCTTTGGATGTCAAAGAAGGACCGCTTCAAGAGAGCCTGGTGAGGACTGACAAACAGTATCATATGTTCAGCCTGTACTCAAACATTAATAACCAACTGTGCAAGAGATCAGACAGCTTTCAGTAGCCATATATATGTATCTTAATAGAAGCCCTCAACTGAGGGAAGAAAAGGAAACGTTCACAAGTTCAAAAGATAAGAAATCCAACCAAACACCATACAAAGTTCCCTCCATATGACAAATGATTTTTTTTAAAAATTGAATTCTGGTTGTAGGTACTAGCCTTGACAAATGATTTTTTTAAAAAATTGAATTCTGGTTGTAGGTACTAGCCTTGACAAATTGAACCCACTGAACACACTGATCACTTTGTTTGACCTACTGCCTTGATTTACATTATCTAAATTACTTACCAATTTATAAAACTTTACACAAGATGACTTTTCAGCAAATAATCAAAGCACTAAATGTGAAAGCCAATCATTCTAACATGTGGTTTATGCAACCAAATTGAATATTTTAGTCAGGATTGGAATTAAAAAGCAATTAACGGTTTAATTTTAGGTGAGATAGGTTTTAATATGGAACTGACAAAGTATGCATTCCAGACTTTTCAATATTTTAACTAGAGAATGCATAAAAACCAGTTACATTGCCCTGTAATATTATAAATCTGACAGCTAATTTCTGTAATGCTACTTCTCTTCTATCACATATATTAAAAGATATATGGTACTCCTCAACTGAAAGCTGAACTACATTGAACTGCTACAATGCTCCTACATGGAAACATGGAAAAGGAAAATTTGATAATAAAATTAATCCAAACCCCTCACCATTGTGAGGAGCTCTTTGTAGGATACGTGGAACAATCCCTCTTCCGAAGGTACACTGGCCCTATCCCCCACCTCTTCCTCCGTTACATCAGTGACTGTATCGGTGCCGCCTCGTGCTCCCATGAGGAGCTTGAACAGTTCATCCACTTCACTAACACGTTCCACCCCAACCTTAAGTTCACCTGGACCATCTCTGATATCTCTCTCTCCTTCCTGGACCTCTCTATTTCCATCTCTGGCAATCACCTGGAAACCGATATCCATTTCAAGCCTACAGACCCCCCAGCTACCTAAGGGTACACCTCCTCTCACCCACCTTCCTGCAAAAAGGCCATCCCCTATTCCCAATTCCTTCGCCTCCGCCGCATCTGCTCCCGAGATGAGGTATTCCACTCCCGGACATCCCAGATGTCCTCGTTTTTCAAGGACTGTAACTTCCCCTCCACAGTGGTCGAAAACGCCCTCGACCGGGTCTCTCTCATTTTCCGCAACTCATCCCTCACACTCCCTGCCGGCAATAACAACCAAAACATAATCCCCCTCGTCCTCACGTACCACCCCAACAACCTCCGGATCCAATGCATCATCCTCCAACACTTTCGACATCTGCAATCCGACCCCACTACCAAAGACATTTTTCCCTCCCTACCCTTACCTGCTTTCTGGAGGGACCGCTTTCTGGAGGGACCACTCTCTGCGTGACTCCCGTGTCAGCTCCACACTCCCCACCAGCCCCACCACACCCGGCACTTTTCCCTGCAACCGCAGGAAGTGCTACACCTGCCCCTACACCACCTCCCCCACCCCCATCCCTCCCTCACCCCCATCCCAGGCCCTAAGAAGACCTTCCACATCAAACAGATGTTCACCTGCACATCTGCTAATGTGGTGTACTATAACCGCTGTTCCTGTTGTAGCCTCCTCTACATCGGGGGAACCAAACGGAGGCTTGGGGACCGCTTTGTGGAATACCTACGATCGGTTCGCAACAAACAACTGCACCTCCCAATCGTGAACCATTTCAACTCCCCCTCCCACTCCTTGAACAACATGTCCATACTGGGCCTCCTGCAGTGCCACAACGATGCCACCCAAAGGTTGCAAGAACAGCATTTCATATTTCGCTTGGGAACCCTGCAGCCCAATGGTATCAATGTGGACTTCACAAGCTTCAAAATCTCCCCTCCCCCGACCGCATCCCAAAACCAGCACAGCCCGTACCTGCCTCCCTAACCAGTCCTCCCACCCATCCACTCCTCCCACCTCAAGCCCCACCCCCATCTCCTACCTACTAGCCCCATCCCGCCTCCTTGACCTGTCCATCCTCCCTGGACCGACCTATCCCCTCCCTAACTCCCCATCTACACTCACCTTTATTGGTTCCAGCCCTGCCTCCTTGACCTGTCTCCCCTCCACCTATCTTCTCCTTTATCCATCTTCTATCTGCTTCCCCCTTTCTCCCTATTTATTTCAGAATCCCCTTCCCCTCCCCAATTTCTGAAGAGGGGTCTAGACCCAAAACATCAGCTTTCCTGCTCCTCTGATGCTGCTTGGCCTGCTGTGTTCATCCAGCTCCACAACTTGTTATCTCAGATTTTCCAGCATCTGTAGTTCCTACTATCTCTGGACTGTTTACATATTGTGTCAAGAAACCCTCCTGAATAGTCCTTACAAATTCTGCTCTTCGTGCCAAGCCCTTAGCACAAAGTGACTCCTAGTCAATACAGGGAAGGTTAAAATCACCCACCACAATAACCCTGCTGTTTTTACAACTTTCTAAAATCTCTCTGCATATTATCTCCTCTATCTCCCGCTGGCTGTTGGGACGCCTGTAGTATACCCCAGCACTGTGATTTCACGTTTCCTATTCCTGAGTTCCACCCATACTTCCTAGCTGCACAAGTCCTCTGATGTATCCTCCCACAGTACAGCTGTGAGATACTCCTTTACCAGTAATGCAACCCCGCCAACCCCTTTTATATCCCTTTCCAACACATCTGAAACATCTAAATCCTGAGACATTCAGCTGCCAGTCCTGTCCCTCTTTCAGTCAAGTTTCCTTAATTGCAATAACATCATAGTTCCAAGTGCTAACCAACGCTCTGAGTTTATCTACCTTAACAATAATACTTCTGCATTTAAACAAATGCATTTCAGACCACCTCCCCTGCTGTTTTCAACAGCATTTCCCTGCCTGTTCTTAAAGATGATTGCCCTGGTTTCTACCTCTCCCTCAATTTCTGCATCTACTGCCCTACTCCTCTGGTTCCCACCCCCTACCACACCATTTTAAACCCTCCCAAATCATTCCAACAAGTCCTGCCCCGGTGTAACCTGTCCAGTTTGTACAGGTTCTATCTCTCCCAGAACTGGTCCCACCTCTCCGAGAACCAGTCCTAATGCTCCACGAATCTGAAATCCTCCCCCTCATGTCATCTTTTCAGCCACATGTTTTCGGCTACTGGGACTTGAACCCAGATCTCCTGGCCCAGAGGTAGGGGCACAACAACTATGCTATAAAAGTCCCAGACCGCTGGTCTAGACAGCTGCTGGAAAAGTCCCGTTAGCCTATAACAATCTGTCTTAATAGGCCATTTACACCGCTTAATTGGGTACCTGCCAGTTACAAGTGGCGAGCCCTGCTGATCACCATCTCATCTCTGGCAAGATGGTACAGGAGCAGATGGCACTGCCACACTTTCAGACAAATTTTTGCAATCACCATCCTCCATACTTGACCTTATCTTGGGGCATAAATCCTGCCCAAAGTCTCAGCTCAGTTCAGTTGTACGGTAGTCTCACCTGTATCAGAAGGTTGTGGGTTCAAGAGCCTTAAGCACAAAATCTGGGCAAACACTTCCTTTTAGCCCTATACCACCCAATTTCCTCAACTAACTTTTCAAGTAACATTATTTCTCTTGCTGATGGGCAGACCACCAACATTTTCCAATTAAATGTTAATTGCTTTTAGCACAATAAGAGCAGATTAAGATGTAATGGATACATGCAGCAGTATTTAACTCTGTGCCAAGTTTAATTATGTAAAAACAAAGTTTACATTTTTATGATGTAAAGACATAAGTAACGGCATATTTAATGACAATGAATAGCTTGGTAGTCCACACCTAGTTTTAGTTTCTTGGTCTTCAGTAATGCTACAAAAGGGCCAGTTAATACACAATTTTCCTCGAGCAGTTCAATAAGCAATATCTCAAGTAGATAGCAAGAACTGCAGATGCTGGAGTCAGACATAACAAAGTGTGGAGCTAGAGGAACACAGCAGGCCAGGCAGCATCAGAGGAACAGGA
>JAHRHZ010000001.1:3732090-3784630 GCA_024137785.1 Ginglymostoma cirratum
CAGCTTTCCTGTTCCTCTGGTGCTGCCTGGCCTGCTGTGTTCCTCCAGCCCCACACTTTGTTATCTCAACTTGATAGGTACACCAAGATCCTTTCAAAGCCGGACAGTAGTAAACTGGTTGTATTTTAGAACAAACCATCAACTTTAGTGGTCATTTCTTTCTCGTGCCAGAATTTCAATTACACAGTTTCCCATAGTGGAATTGGAACTTACATCTGATAATCACTACACAACAATGGGAGTGGTGCAGTTGTAATACCACTGTGACAAAGGTTCAGTTTGCACCACAGGAACTAGCGAAATTTAAATTCAATTCATCAATAAAAATCTGGAAATCAAAGCTGCTTTCATTAATGGTGGTTACAAAACTACCATTGATTGTTTGGTTAACTAATGCCCTTTGTGGAAGACAATTTGTTGTCCTACTTGCTTTAGCTGTGGAGCCAGATCTAGGCCAAACCAATCTGGTTGACTATTAACTGTCATCTGAAATGGCCTAGCAGTTCAGTTATATCAATGCTACAGAATCATGGAAGCCTTGCACATTGTTTCCATTTAAATAATGCCCTCTTGAAATCCCTAATTCAACCTGTCTTCGTCACACTTCCAGGCTGTGCATTCCATTAACTACTCACTGCATGAAAAAATATTTTTCTCACCTTGCATTTGCTTCTTTTGCAAAGTACTTTAAAACGTCTCCTCTGGTTCTCCATCTGGGTGGGAACAGTTTCTCCGTATCTACTCTATTCTGACCTCATGATTTTGAAAACTTCTATCAAATCTTCTGATTGTCTTCTCAACTCCAAGGAAAACAGCCTTTCTTCATAACTGAAGTGTCTCATCCCTAGAACCGTTCTTGTGAACTTTTTCTACACTCTCTCTAATGCAAAAAAGGACCGAAAGAGATTGGATAATCTGGCATCGACCTGGTCACTGGAAATAACAATGTAAGCCTGGCTGTCGACTTTGCAAAGTCCTTCGTACTAACAGCTGGGGGCTTTTGCAAAACTAGGGGCATAGTCAATCCATATGATATCATATCAAATGCAAGAGAGCATTGTCACCTCCTGTGTGTGTGCTCTTGGTCCAGGATATATATTCTCCAGTGGTGACATTGCAGTATGGTATATAGCTGTGATCTGTGTCATGGTCCTCGGACAGACAAATGTCCTGCTGATTACCATCTACTGCACCCCACTTCCTATCTCAGCAAATTAATCAGTGTCCTTCATGTTGAACATGCTCTGGAAGAAACATCAAGGGTCAAAAGGCATCAATGTATTCTTAATGGGGGACAACAAATGCATCATCAGGAGTAGCTCAATAATACCACTGACCGAGTTAGTTGAGTCCTGAGAGTGTGGATTTAGAGCACATTTCGAACAATTCAAAACTGAGCATCCATGAGGCATCAAATTGTATTCAACCAAACAGGAAACAAAGGGTAGGAAGAAACTGGTGTTTGATTAGTGGGGTACCACAGGGATTAGTGCTAGGACCCAGCTATTCACAATATATACTGATGGGATGAACTGTGAGAGGGCTACCGAGATGCTTCAGTGTGATTTGGACAAGTTGAATAGGTGGGCAAATGCATGGCAGATGAAATATATTGTGGATATATGTGAGGTTATCTATTTTGTAAGCAAAAGCAGGAAGGCTGATTGTTATCTGAATGGGTAGTAGATTGGGTAAGGGGGAGTACAACAAAACCTGGATATCTTCACCACCAGCCACTGTAAGTAAGCATATGGATGCAGCAGGTGCTGAAGAAGGCCAATGATAAGATAGCGAGAGGAAGCAGGATGTTTTACTGCAGTTGTAGAGGGGCTTGGTGAAACCACACCTGGAGTACTTTGTGTGGTTTTAGTCTCCTTATTTGAGGAAGGACGTTCTGGCTATGGAGGGAGTGTAACAAAAGTTTACTAGTCCAGTTGCTGGAATGGCAGGACTGACATGAAGGGAAACTGGATTGATAAGAACTATATTAACTGGGTTGGAAGAGTGAGGGGGAGGATCTCATTGAAACCAATACAATTTTAAAATACGGAAGTGATGTTCTTAATGACCAGAGAGTCCTGAACCCGGGGTCACAGTTTAAGTATACAGGCAGGCTATTTGGGACTGAATTAGAAATTTCTTCACCCAGAGTGTGGTTATCCTGTGGAATTCTCTGCCACAGAAAGCAGTTGAGGCAAAAGCATTGAATGTTTTCAAGAAGGAATTAAATATAGTTTTTAGGGCTGAAGACATAAAAGGGTATAGGGAGAAAAGCAGGAACAAGGTACTGAGTTGGATGATCAGCCATGATCATGTTGAATGGTGGAGCAGGCTCAAAGGGTTCATTGGCCTACTCTTGCTCCTATTTTCTGTGTTTCTAACTGCAATCTTTAATTTATGGATTAATCCTGGCCAGTGTAGAAGGAGGAGCACCAGGAATATATAAAAATGAGGCGTCCGTCAGTACTTCCTGCTTACCAAGCAACAGAAGCCACCTTTGATGGACAGAGCTAAGCAATCTGACAATCAGTGATCAGATAAAGCTATGCAGATCATCAGCAACCATCATAAATGTTGATTAATAATTAAGTAACTAACCAGAAGAGGAAAAGAGAAGGTGCTGGAGGTTCTAAAATGCAAAAAAGGTAGATAAATCCCCAGGACCTGATCAAGTGTATTCCAGGACATTTTGGAAAGCTAGGGAAAAAATAGTGGGGCCTCTAGCAGAAATGTTTGTATCATCAACAGCCGCAGGTAAGGTGCCAGGTGATTGGTGGATGGCTAATGTTGTGCCATTTTTTAAGAAAGGCTCCAAGGAAAAGCTAGGGAAATACCCTAATGTCAGTGGTGGGTAAGTTGATGGCGGGGATTCTGACAGACAGGATTTACATGCTTTGGAAAAGCAAGGACTGATTAGGGAGAGTCATCATGGCTTTGTGATGAGAAATCATGTCTCACAAATTTGATTTGAGTTCTTTGAAGAGGCCACCAAGAAGATTGATGAAGGCAGTGCAATAGATGTTGTCATCATGGACTTAAACGAGGCCTTTGACAAGGTGCTTCTTGGTAAACTGGTTAGTAAGGTTAGATCACATGAGATCCATGGTGAGCTAGCCAATTGAATACAAAATTGGCTTGAAGTTAGGAGACAGAGAGTGGTAGTAGAGGGTTGTTTTTCAGTTTGGAGGGCTGTGTCCAGCGGTGTGCCTCAAGGATCCATGCTGGGTCCACTGTTGTTCATCATTTATATAAAGTATTTGGATGAGAATATAGGAGAATATGGTTACTAAGTTAGATGACACCAAAATTGATAGTCTGGTGGACAGTAAGGAATATTATCTAAGAGTACAATTGGATCTTGACCAGCTGGGCCAGTGCACCAAGGAATGGCAGGTGGAGTTTAAAGCAGATAAATGTGAGATGTTGCATTAGTAAGATGAACACGAGCAGGACTTACTCAGTTAATGGTAGGGCCCTGGGGAGTGTTGTCAAACAGGGAGACCTAGGGATGCAGGTACATAGTTCTTTGAAAGTGGTATCACAGGTAAACAGGGTGGTAAAGAAAATGTTTAGCACGCTTTCCTTCATTGGTCAGAGTATTGAGTACAGGAGTTGGGACGTCATGTTACAGCTGTACAAGACATTGATAAAGTCACATTGGAGTACTGCGTACAATCCTGGTCACCTGCCTATAGGAAGGATGTTATTAAGGGTGCAAAAAACATTTACCAGGATGTTACTGAGGCTGGATGGTTTGAGTTATAAAAGAGAGGCTAGATAGGCTGGGACTTTTTTCCTGGAGCATAGGAAGCTGAGGGGTGACCTTATAGAGGTTTATAAAATCATGAGAGGCAATGATAAGGTGAGTATCCAAGGTCTTTTCACCAGGGTAGGGGAGTCCAAAGTTAGATGGCAGAGGTATGGGGTGTGACAGGAAAGATTTAAAAAGGACCTGAGAAGCAACTTTTTCACACAGCATATATGGAATGAGCTGCCAGAGGAAGTGGTAGAGGCAGCTACAATTACAACATTTAAAAGACATAGTTCCTAGGAGTGGCGATTACCAACAATCTGTCCTGGATTTCCCACGCAGGGAGTCAAGAAGGCACACACCTCTTCTTTTTCAGGCTTAGGAAATTCAGCACATCCATAAGGACCCTCACCAACTTTTACAGACGCACTTTTGAAAACATTCTATCTGGGTGCATAACAGCTTAGTACAACAGCTGCTGTGCCCAGGACTGGAAGAAACTGCAGAAATTTGTGTACACAGACCATCATGGAGGCCATCCCCCCATCCATGGACTCCATGTACACTTCTTATTGCTGCAGAAAGGCTGTCAACATCATCAAAGATCCCTCCAACCCAGTAATACTCTATTCCAACCTCTTCCATCAAGCAGAAGATACAGAAAGCTTGAACACGTACCAACAGGGTCAAGAACAGCTTCTTCCCTGTTGTTATTAGATTTGTGAATGGACCTCTCTAATTTCAAATCTAATGTTGATCTTACTTTTGGCATTTCCTATGCAGCCGTAACCCTGTATGCCTTGCTCTGTCTAAGTACCCTGTGATCTGTGTGTCCTTGTATGTTATGATCTGCCTGTACCGTTCACAAAGCAAAAAACTTTTCACTGTACTCAGGTACATGTGACAATAATAAATCAAATCAATATTTAGGGCGGCACAGTGGCTCAGTGGTTAGCACTGCAGCCTCACAGCACCAGGGACCCAGATTCGATTCCAGCCTCAGGTGACTGTCTGTGCGGAGTTTGCACATTCTCCCCGTGTCTGCGTGGGTTTTCTCCGGGTGCTCCGGTTTCCTCCCACAGTCCAAAGATGTGCAGGCTAGGTGGATTGGCCATGCTAAATTGCCCACGGTGTTCAGGGGTGTGTGGGTTATAGGGGGATGGGTCTGGGTGGGATGCTCCAAGGGTCGGTGTGGACTTGTTGGGCCGAAGGACCTGTTCCTTCACTGTAAGGATTCTAATATTAACAGGTACATGAGTAGGAAGGATTAGAGGCATATGGGCCAAAGGCAGGCAAACAGGACTAGTTCATTTTAGGTAACCTGGTTGAACTGGACAAGTTGGGCCAAAGGGGTGCTGTATATCTCTATGATTCTAAGTTTCTTCAAATGATGGAGGATCCCAGTACTTAAGTGCAAAAGACAAGGCTGGAGCATTTGTAACTATCCTCAGCCACACACGCTGATCCATAACACCATTCTAAGGTACAGAGAGATATGGGTGTCCTTGTGTATGAATTGCAGAAGGTTAGTGTGCAGGTACAGCAAGTATTCAAGAAAGCTACTAGAATGTTATGTTTTATTGTGAGGGGAATTTAGTGCAATCATTCTTCAGTTTCAGTTATACACGGCTTTGGTGAGACCGTGTCTGGAGTACTATGTACTGTACTGGTCACTGTGCTTATAGAAGGATGTTAGTGCAGTGGAAGCAGTTTAGAGAAAGTTTACTACATTAATAGCTGGAACGAGTGAATTGCTATGTGAGGAAAGTCTGGACAGGCTGAGCCTGTATCACCTGGAGTTCAGAAGAATCAGAGGTGATTTAATTGAAACATAAAAGATCCTCAGGATCTTGACTGGGTGGATATGGAAAGGACATTTCCTCTTGTGGGAGAATCTAGGACTAGGGATCATAGTTTAAAATAAAGGAGTTGCCCATTTAAGATAGAAGGGAGAACAAAACTCCACAGGTTGTGAGGCTTTGGAATTCCCTTCCTCAAAAAGGCAGGGATAGATGGATTCTTGATTGCCAAGGGGATGAAAAATTATGCAGGTATGCAGGAATTTAGAGTTGAGGTTAAAATCAGATCACATATGATCTTATTGAATGGTACAAATCGAAGGGCCAATTGGCTGACTCTTGATCTTTGTTCATATGTTCCCTTGAGCTCTCCATCATCACAAATGCCCCTATTCAGATCATTCAATTCATTCAACAGGATATTCAACAGGATATGAAGGAACAGCCAAAGGCACTCAATACCACAGTCTAAGGGCCCTAACAATATTCTGGCAGTAGGGGATGTGTTTCCCGAAAATGTTGCAATTAGTGACCTTAATAAATGGTGAACTTACGCACTGCACATATGCAATACGCGCCACATGCATAATGAACATTTTTACTCGAGGAAGCAGATGTTTTTCTTCAAACCCCAACATAAATTAGGTTAGATTTGTAGTGGGTGGAAAGTAAATATTGCACACATAGGCAAATTCATGAAGGATAGACACATGACTGTAATACAGACCTATGCTCCAGAACCAGCCACACGCCTAGCCAAGCTGTTCCCAGTGCACCTACATACTGGCATTTAGTGACCTCTTTTTATCCACTTATGAGATGTGGGTGTCGCTGACTGGCCAGCATTTATTGCCCATCCCTTGTTATCCTTGAGAAGGTGATGGTGAGCTGCCTTCTTGAACCGTTGCAGTCCACGTGCTGTAGGTAGACCTAACAATGCCATTAGTGAGTAAATTCCAAGACTTTTAGCAACACTCATGGAATGGTGATATATTTCCAAGTCTGGATGGTGTGTTGCTTGGAGAGAAACTTGCTGGTGGTGGTGTTCCCACATATCTGCTGACCTTCTAGACGGAATTGGTTGTAGTTTTGGAAGCTGCTGTCTTAGGAGCTTTCGTGAATTCCTGCAGTGTTGGTGTCAATTTTCTTGAGTTGTAAGAGCTGTACTCATCCAGGCAAGTGGGGAGTATTTCAGCATATTCCTCACTTGTGTCATGTAGATGGTGAAACAAGCTTTGGAGAGTCAGGAGATGAGTTGTTGCCACAGTAATCCTAGCCTCTGACTCACTCTTATAGCCACTGTATTTATGTGGTGAGTCCAGGTGAGTTTCTAGTCAATGGTAACCACAGAATGTTGATCATGGGGGATTCAGTGATGGTAACACTATTGAATCTCAAGGTGTGGTGACTTAATTATCTCTTATTGGAGATGGCCATTGCCTAACACTTGTGTGATGCAAATATTACTCGACACTTGTCAAACCATGAAGCTTGGATATTGTCCAAATCTTGTTGCATTTGAACATGGACTGCTTCAGTATCTGAGGGGCCATGAATGGTGCTGATCATTGTGCAATCATCGGTGACATCCCCTTTCCAGACCTTATGATGGAGGGAAGATTAATGAAGCAGCTGAAGATGCTTGGGTCTAGGACACTGCCCTGAGGAGCTCCTGCAGAGATGTTCTGGACCTGAGATGAGTGATCTCCAATAACCACAACCATCTTCCCATGTGCCAGGTATGAGTCCAATCACCATTCAGCCCATCGAGTGTGCTCTGTCATTCAGTCATTACTGATATGTTTCTTAACCCCATTCTGTTGCCTTCTCCCCATAATCTTTGATATCCTTACTAATCAATAACGTTTCTTTCCCAGTCTTAAAGACAGTCAATGACTCGGGCAATGTGTTTCACAGATTGACCACCCGCTGGTTGAAGACATTCCTCCTCATCTCAGCCCTAAAGGATCATCTCTTCCTTCTGATGTTGTGCCGTCGGTGTATTGATTGTAATGAGGTCAGCCAGGTGGACCTCATAGAATATAAGTTCCCTGATTAGGGCTGTTAGCCTGGTCCAATCGGAGAATCCTGGCTGGCAGATATAAACAGGAATGTCAGAGGTTCTACTCACTCTGAGAGCTCTGAGGTAGCTGGACCAGTATCAAGCACTATGCATGTGTAAATAAAGGATGACTTGGTGAAGTGGTACAGGCCTCTGTGGAGTTATTTCAGTTGGATATATGGAAAATTACCCAGGTATGTCTGTCCACAAAAAATGCACAACCTGGACAATTGCTGATCATCAGTCTACTCTCAATCATCAGCGAAGTGAAGGAAGATGTCATCAACAATACTGCCAAGCAGCACTTACACAGCAATAACCCACTCACTGATGCTCATGATGGTTTCTGATTGGGCCATTAAGCTCTTTTACCTCATTACAGCATTGGCTAATACGCAGCAAACAATAATCATGTGACACAAGTGCCAAGCAGTAACCATTTCCAGCAAAATAAAATTTAACCGTCCATCCTTGACATTCAATGACATTACTATTGCTGAATGCCCTAATATCAACATCTTGGGCATCACTGTTGACCAGAAACTTACCTGGATTAGTCTATATATATGTGGCTACAATAGCAGGCAAGAAGCTTGAAATTGAAATGTTTAACTCACCTTCTGACATTCCAAAATCTGTTCATCATCTACAAGGCACAAGTCAGGAGTGTGATGTGATACTCTCCACTTAGCTGGAATAGTACTGCTCCAACAAAATCAAGAAGCCCCACTTCATCCACAAATCCAAACATTCATTCCTTCCATCACTCATAAAGTGGCAGCAATGTACCTATCCAGTGGTACTCTGGATGTACATACACCACATGGACTGCAACAGTTCACAAATATGGCTGCTCACACCTTCTCAAGGCAATCATGGATGGGCAATGAATGCTGCCATGAAATAATGCAAAGAAACTGTAGCCCTCATATGAAACAGTGTCGACATCTTTGGACTAAAATAAACATCAGGAAACTTTGTGCTGCAGTAGCTACTCAGTGGAATGTGAGAAATAGGTGTGAGAGTAGACTATTCAGCCCTTTAAATGTGCACCCTCATTCAATATTTCAGTCTGATTTGTGGCCTTTACTCACTTTCCTGATTGTTCTCACATAACCCTTAATCCTCTTGTCAATCAAAACACTGTCTAACCTCAGCAAAGCTACTTTAAAGTGTATGTTTGATGAAGTTACAATCAGATCTGGTTGGATGCCCAGTTCCCCACATTCCCCTCTCATCATGTCATCCCTAGAGGGCCATACAAGTCTCTGCTCCTGGACAATGACACCACTTTAATTACTGTAAGGAAATACAAAAAAAGTGTGTGAAAACTGCGCCATAATGGCCTCACAGTTCAAACCTATAATTATTTCTTTGCTTGCTGCAAAAATGAAAGATCTGGGGGCCATTTGGACCAAATTTACAAAGAGTTGTGTCTGCTTGAGTATTTTCCACTAAGACATAATTCTGTTTAAATAATTATGTTTTAATAATCTCTTAATTGATCTCTTTGGCATACATCTGCTCTTTTAGAAAGGTTATCACCTGCCCTATTATTTCAAATATTTGGAGCATTTTAGCTTTATTAGACAAGGCTCTTAAACAAAAATTGTCAAACGTTACTCAAGACAAAAGTCAACATTAAATCCACATGTTGTTCTCTAAGCCTATTCTCTACAATCAAAACCGTAGAAGAGTTTTGTAAATAATGGCTTCCAAAGAAGACGTGAAATCAGTAATTACCCTCCCAGGTAGTGCATTCCAGACCCACACCAGTCTCTGAGTGAAAAAACTTTTCCTCAAATCCCCTGTAAACTTTCTGCTTTTCACTTTAATATAATGCCTACTTGTTATTGACCATCTACTAAGGCACTAATCAGGAGTGTGATGGAATATCGTCCACAGCAGCTTCAACAACACAAGAAACTCAACATCATCCAGAACAGAGCAACTTGCTTAATTGACACTCCATTCACCACATTAAACATTCACTTACTACAATCACTATGTGCTGATGGTGAACTGTCTAGCATCTCAATGAAGTATGCAGCTTGCTTTGACAGTACTTTCCAAACCAGTGCGCTCTGTCACTTAGAATGACAAGGGCAGCAGATAAATCGGAATTACAGTACCTGCAAGAACCCCTTCTAGCCACACATCAGTGTGACTTGGGACCTGCATTGTTGTTCAAAAGCTTGGAATCCCTTCCTAAGACCACTATGCATGTATCTACACCAAAAGGACAAATAAGGATGGGCATCAAATTCTGGCCTTGCTGGCAATGAATCCATGTCATTAACAAAATAAAAGCCGAAGGCCCACTCAGAGATGGATTGCATCTCTAATAATATTGGACTCCCTACACTGAAGCATCTGGCTAACAATGCAAAGATGTAATAGTGTGTTTAACACCTGTATGCGAGACTGCTCAATTAACTATAGAACATTTCAATATTTTTACTTCTAGCTTTCTTGCTCTTTCAAAGGCAGAAACTCATGCTGGCAGGTGCTAGCTGTTCAATACAGTGTGGAGCAGGAAGAACACAGCAAGTCAGGCATCATCAGTGGAGCAGGAAACACCTGAAGAAGGAGTGAGGCTATGAAAGCTTGTGTTTTCAAATAAACCTGTTGGACTAGAACCTGGTGTTGTATGATTTCTGACCTTGTTCACACAATAAAAATGCCATGATGTTCTCTCTTTCCCCACACTAGTCCTTATGACATCATTAGATTGGGTGGAGTTTAGTATAAACTCCAGAATTAATCCTTCCAGAACTAATGCCATATACAACACCTGGGACTTTCGAATACATTTGGTTTAATATTACACAATGCAATCAGCAAGCTTGCCCAAGCAAGAACAAAGGTAATTTGACAGAAGGTTTTGAATACTTCTGTTCACTGAGGAATAGACGACAAGATTGCAGGATTGGAGAATTAGAGTCATACAGACTGTGCTACAAAAATGTGAGGTGACTGCCAATAACAGAATCTCTTGTTGACCTCAAAGAAAGAATAGCTTCTACCAACTGCATTGGCCATAGCACGCTACATGAGCTTTCCTTTGACACATCTTTGGCACAAGTGCAGGCGACAACTAAGATCACGCAGTTGTTGAGTCTCTGATAATCCCTGAAAATAGTTGGCGAGAAATTCTTGGATCAGGATCTCTCAAAATTTCAAACATAAGAGAATTGGGCAATTATTACCAATCTAGGAATCTCTGTACCTTCGTTATTAATCATCCGGTACAAAATGGGGAGGGTAAAAATAATTTTGTTTTACCAACAATTATTACATTGTTGAACTGTTTCTGGGTCCCATATGGCAGAAGGCCATTTATGTTATGTCCAGCGATTGTTTATAATTATTCAACTTATAATTCTGTATAACTGTAAAAAGGTAAAGTAATTTGATATGCTGCAACTTTTCATGTCCCCTGAAATTTACCCTCCCTTTTCATAATTGAGTTTGGCTATGTAAGTGCCAGAGACCTTTATAATGATTCCTATTACTTGCTATATGGCAGCTAAATTTCCCCTACCTTTTAATAACATTTTCTTATACTGATTTGTGGAAAACAAGGAAAGCAGTGACAATTCCTCTGAATTGCAACATTGCACAGTTAGGAAGGTCATCAAAAGAGACCCAGAGACAAGAATCTGGAGGAATGAACTTTTTACCTGGAGATGACATTTAGGTGCGGTGGGGGGGCTTAAATCAGGCAAAAATGTGACTGTGAAGAAGCAGGTGTCTACTTGCCAACACCCATGTTAAACTCAGCATGTAAGGCTGATTATGCATGACCCCTTCGGTGCTCATAATTAAAGCAAGAATCGGTCATTCGTCTCTTGAGCCTACTTAATATGTATTGTGACATTAATCTACTTTTCTGACTGTTCCCCACAACTCCGAACTCTGCAGTGAAATAACACCACAGAGGCCAGTATCCCGTCACCAATGGCAGAGGCTGATGGTACCTCAAATGATGGTGTCGTTTATTGGTACAAACCTCAAGGGTGTTATTAATAGCATACTCCTGAGAATTTTCATCTAACCCAATTGCAGGTATGCATGGGTCATGTCCAGCTTCATGAAGTATAGCCCCCAACACACGTGCCAGCATTGTGTATAATTCCTCTATGCGAGGGATTGGGTATTTATTCAGCTATGAAAGCAGTTATGAAATACCTACAAGGGCAAACCGATCCATTGGGCTTCATAATCGGTACGATTAGCGCTGCCCATTCTGCAAACTGTACTGGCTGATGATTCCTTCGCTTTCCAGCCTTCTGATTTCGCCCCTACTTTTGAACGTAAAGTAAATGGCACTGCAGATTTGTGAAATTGCTTCCTGATTAACATGTAAGGTGGCCTTTGCTCCTTTGATAGACCTTCCTGAAAAACTTCCATGTATTTAATTAGGACTTCACTTAGGCAGCCATTTCCTGATCAAAAAATGTTGAGCAAATAAGGTGAATCTTTCTCAACTAATTTCGCCACATCAGGCTTGGGCCCAAGCTTTTTACTACAATCAGTGGTAACTGAACCAGCTGCTTCTCATACGAGATAGGAGCTGAAGTTGTATCCGCAATCTGTAGGGCTTACCTGGTATAGGTTCTCAGGCTGGCCAAGGTCTTACGCAAACTTAAGAGTTGAAGTCCATAGCAAATTTTCTTAAAGACGGGCTCTGCAATCACTGATACAGCCACGCTGGAATCAACCTCTATTAGTACCATGACCATTTAACCAGATGTTTATTTTCTGATTTGGATGGTGCAAAGCTATTTAACTATTCCAAGCCAGATGTAGGTGAGCTTTCCAAGGTGTTCATTCTCCTGGATACCAGCCTATGTGTTCTGTTACTGATTTTAGGCCTGGTAGGACTCTTTTGATGTCTCAAGTCCGCACGCTGGCAGCAACTACAATAGTTTACTGGCCGGGATCCTGAAGAAAATGTTAACCATTTGGCTGAGGCTTGGCTTTGTTTTGAGGTTTTGCTGTGGGCTGACCTACAGCCTCTCTTCAGGAAATGTCCTGAGTGAGGCTATGCAATTCCCTTCACTCAAGTGGTGTCCCCCAAGCTCAGTCAGCCTGGCAAGGATGTCGTTGTCCACTTCCATCAGCATACCCTGTAACTCGTATGCTCCATTTGCCATTTTCTAATGACAAAGTCAGTTCTAATGCCTGTTTAAAGTCCAGTTGGTTTTCAGCTAATAAGTGCTTTTACATTGTTATATCATTAATCCCACATACCAAATGGTCTCTTAGCATTTCATCAAGGGTTAAACCAAAGTCACATGCCTCTGCCAGTCATCTTAATCTCGTCAAAAATCCTGATGTAGGTTCCAGTGGATCTCGAACTCCCGAGTAAAAATGATAGCATCTCCGAATTAGAGGCAGCTTGGGGCTCATAATATTCCTTTACTAAGTCTCTCAACTCTTAAAAGGTTTTAGTGTCTGGTGCCTCAGAAAACATTGGGCTCCTAAAAACTAAAATTTGTGGGTCCACAAACTGTCAGGAGAATTTCTCATTGCTTTTCATCTGCCCCAATGTTATTTGCCTTGAAAAAAAAAACATTCTTTCCACAAACTGGACCCAGTCTTGAACAGCAGGATCAAACGGTCAAGCTTCCAAATAACAGCATGATGCCAGAAATGCTTACCCCAACTAAAAGGCGACTGTTGCAAATGAATTTCTTCAGGAGCGTAATTTTTTTCTCTCACCGCTACTGAAACATTTCCACACTGGCCAGTATCCCATCACCAAGTCACCCTTTATTTACACATCCGTTCCCTTTGATACTGGTCCGGCTTCCTCAGAGCCAGTTGTCAGAGTAAACAATATCTCTGACACTCCTGTGTATATCTGTCAACCAGGGTTCCCTGATTGACCCAGGTTAACAGACCCACTCAGGGAACTCACATTCTATGAAGTCCATCTGCTGACCTCGTTACAATCACTACACACAGCTGATCAAAAATCTGTTTAACTGAGCCTTGAAAATGTCTTTTCAAATTCAAGTTTTCGCTACTGTCTGTGAAAGAGAACTCCAAAAAAAGAAAAGAAATTCTCTCTTTCCTCCATCTTAAATAAAATAGTTCACGTTCTGGATTTCCCCACAAAAGGAAACATCCTCTTAGCAGCTAACCTGTTAAACCCCTTGTTGAAGATATTAATTTAGTCACACACCGGAGCTCTGGACTTTGAGGTAAAGAGGCTTTATTCATGATACCATGGGAGCCAACACTGACAAAAGGTCAGGTCCGTAGTCTCCGAAGAGTACAAAAACAAGGCAATACTTATACACGTAGTTATAGATTGAGACAGTTGTTATAAGCAGATAAGCCTGAATGGTTTATCACATCCCCTTAAGGCAGGTCATATGAAATGTCAATCGTCATGGTTCCACAACTTGTGGTTGCTGATACGTTATCTTTAGGTGGTACATGTCTTAAGCTATAGGTCAACTTTGAATCAGCAATTCTGAGCTTTCTACGGATGTGCAACAATTTGTTGCATATCTCTTACTTGACCTATTTTCCCATCATTCCAACCTCTAATTCTAAGTTTAAGCTACTTTCTACATCTAATTGCTCTTGACACTTTAATTATTCTTCCACACCCCTTTAGAATCTTACACTTGAATGATATCATCTTTCATTCATTTAAGCTCCAATTGGCAAAGCTTCATCCAGCTAAACTTTCCTCTTAAAATAAGCCTTCATCCCAGGACTCAGCCTACTGAACCTTCTGTCAATTGTTTCTAATACAGGTACATCTCTTTTTAAATAAGGAGACCAAAACTGCACACACAGTATTTCAGATGCTGTCTCAGCAATGTCCTGTACTGCAGTAGTAAAATTTTCCTTACTTTTATACTTCACCCCTTTGCAATAAAGACCAATGTTCCTTTTTGCTTTTCTAGTTACTTCCTGTACCTGCACGCTAACCTTTTTGTGATCCACGCACAAGAATTGGTGATTCAAATCCCCTGTACTGCAGCATTGTCTAGTTTCTCTTTGTTTAATTAATTTTCAACTGATCTGCTACCATGGAAAAACTCATTTTCCCACATTGTGCTCACCGTAACATATTTTTCCCCAATTATGTAACTTGATTATACCCCTTTGAAGATTGTTTGCATTTGCTACAATACAATATTTTCCTTTGTCTGGTATTATAGATGATAAATATTTGGGACTCTAGCCTGTTGTACTCCACTACTTACAGTTTGATCCAATTCTTGGTTTCCTGTTAGTTATCCAATCTTCTATGCTGCCAAAACATCATTCCCAATGCAACAAACTCTAGTCTTGGGCAGTTACCTTTTATGTGGCACATTATCTAATGCATTTTGGAATTAAAACATGCTATATCTACTACTTCCCCTTTACCTATTGCGTTTGTTACGTCCTCAAACACGTAAAATAACTTTGTCAAACAGTATTTCCCTTTCATAAAACCATGTTAACTCTGCCTGAATGTATTAATTTATAAATGCCCTTCTATTGCCTCTTTAATAATGAATTCTAGCATATTCACAAATGTGTTCGACTAATTGCATGGTCCATAGTTCTTTGCTTTCTGTCTCTCTACTTTCTTGAATATTGGGGGTTACATTTGAGGTTTTCCTGTGTTGTACGCTGGGACATTTCCTAAATCTAGGGAATTTTGGAAGAATGGAACCAATGTATCAACCACCTCTGCACCGACTCCAAATTTCAGCTTTGGATTAGTTTTTAAGGACTACATTTGAGATCACATCATCTGGGCACACATTAGTGCTGCTTCTTTGTTACCAATATGAATTCAGAAGTAAAATGATAAAGAAGTGACTATTTTCAAATGTGCTCATCTTCCTCTTGTGTTTTCAATACAATATCAGATCCATAATTGAGCGCAGTTAGGGTAAAGGCTACAGGTAAAGGGCAGACAGTTTAAAAATGGCTCTCAAGAAATATGAATAACATTGACCCAGTGTTAAATTTATGATCGTTGTCTTAGTGTCTTACAAAGCTATTAACTGATAAGAATTGCAATGCCACAGTGATGCCACCCGAAGTCTGCAGGAACAGCAAATCATATTCAGCCTGGGAACCCTGGTATCAATGTGGATTTCACAAGCTTCAAAATCTCCCCTCCCCCAACCGCATCCCAAAACCAGCCCAGCTCATCTCTGCCTCCCTAACCTGTCCTTCCTCTCACCTACCCCTCCTCCCACCTCAAGCCCCACCCCCATCTCCTATCTACTAACCTCATCCCGCCCCCTTGACCTGTCCGTCCTCCCTGGACTGACCTATCTCCTCCCTACCCCCCCCCCCCCAACCCACACTCACCTTTACTGGCTCCATCCCTGCCTCTTCGACTTGTCTGCCACTTCTCCACTTATCCTCTCTTCTATCCATCTTCTATCCGCCTCCCCCTCTCTCCCTATTTATTTCAGAACCCTCTTCCCCTCCCCCATTTCTGATGAAGGGTCTAGGCCCGAAACGTCAAGCTTTACTGCTCCTATGATGCTGCTTGGCCTGCTGTGTTTATCCAACCCCACACCTTGTTATAACTGATAAGAATTCCTGACTTTTAAAGTTGATTACTTTGCCTATTTAAAAGGCTTCACTCTGGAATCCTTTCAAAAACTTGGCCAGATTAGGTCGTCAATTTGGCTACCATTGAAAAAATCAACTCTAACTTTTAATTAATTTTATCCTCTTCCCATCATGGCATTGATACCTGTGCCATTGTAACAAAAACAGAAGTTGCTGGAAAAGCTCGGCAGGTCTGGCAGCATCTGTGAAGAAAAAGTCAGAGTTATTGTTTTGAGTTCAGTGACCCTTCCTCTGAACTGATGGTAGCTGGAAAAATGTTGGTTTATATGCAGAAAATAGCCAGGGGGGAGAAGAGGTAGGGAGTAAATGATAGGATAAAGAATAAAACCCAAAGAGAGAGACGAGCAGTTGGATAGACAAAGAAGTTGATAACGATCTGGCTACAAGGGTGAATAGCTGTTAATGAGGACTGTTAGTAACTAACATTGAGAAGTATGTAATGGCAGGCTATATGATAACAAGGCCTGGTGTGTTGGGTAGGGGCCTAGGACATGGGAGAGGTCAGGCCCTAAAATTATTAAACTTGATATTGAGTCTGGAGGGCTGCAGGGTCCCCAAGTGGACAATGCGTTGAGCTTCACTGGAACACTGCAGCAAGCCAGAAACAGAGATGTCGGCCAGGGAACAGGGTGGTGTGTAAAAGTTGCAGGCGACTGGAAGCTCAGGGTCATTTTTGCAAGCACAATGTAGATATTTTGTGAAGTGGTTGCCCAGTTTATGCTTTGTTTCCCCCGTGTAGAGGAGACTACATTGTGAGCAACGAATGCAGTAGATTCTAGGAAGTGCAGGTAAAGTGTTGCTTCACCAGGAAGGTATGTTTGGGCCCTTGGATAGTGGGGAGGGAGGTGTTGCACCTTTGCCAGTTGCAGGGGAAGGTCTCATGGGGCTGTGTGGGGACGGAACAGGGGTTTGTTGGGAGTGAAGGAAGAGTGGACCAGAGTGCCACGGAGGGAACAGTCCCTGTGGAAAGCAAACAAGGGAGGGGAGGGGAATATGTGTCTGGTGGTGGCATCTTGTTGGAGGTGGCGGAAATGGCGTCTGATGATCTTCTGGATGTGGATGCTAGTGGGATGGTAGGTAAGGATAAGGGGAACCCTATTGCTGTTGTGGGAGGGAAGAGAGGGGCAGAAGTGCGGGAGATGGGTCAGACTCAGTTGAGGGCCCTGTCGACAACGGTGCTGGGGAATCCTTGGTTGATGAAGATGGTGGACATTTTCAGAGGCTCCCTTGTCGAAGTTGGCCTCGCCTGACCGTATGCAATAGAGACGAAGGAACTGAGAGAATGGGATGGAGCCTTTACAGGAAGCAGCACGTGAGGATGCATAGTCCAGGTAGCTGTGGGAGTCAGTGGGTTTATAGTGGATATTAGTGGCTAGTCTATCCCCAGAAATGGAAACGGAGATGTCGAGGAAGGGAAAGGAGGAGTCAGAGATAGGTGAAAGTGAGGACAGGATAGAAACGGGAAGCGAAATTGATGAACTTTTCCAATGCCATTGTAATCTTAGTTAAATAAATACATTTTCATTGTAACAGCCTTACAATAGGTAATTATTAAAGTAATGGCTCTGTGACAAGTGGAGATAAGTCACTTCAGTATGCACGACATCGATATTGAATAGAACTGTGGTTTATTGCACTGAAGCTTGGGTTTGCAACTGTAGCTGGGTAATGGAAGGAACATCTCTATTTGTTGGCTGAAAGGTCCTATGGGAAATGAATTTGGGTAATCTCAAAATTTGGAAAAGCCTATGGGAGGTCTAGTGTGAGAATTTGAATTTGGCACACTGGTGAATGTGGTAATAGTGCTGTTATAATACTGGTATCAAGGGAAGTCGTTGTAACAGGGAGAGCTTTATTTACCTGACCTAGAGGCACAAAAGACTGATAGTGAGTATTCAAAATAAAGAAGTGTTCCATTTCTTAATGCAAGCATTTTTCATCTTGAACAGAACCAAATGCATGGTATAAGTTGATTAAAATATTTCGTCTGGGATATGGGTCATCTTCATGGGGTAATCTTGAGGTATTAATTAATGTTTTGAATGAAATCAAAGAAAACAGATTAAAATAAGTTCACCCAAACCTTTCATTGAATTCTAGTTATGATAGAAAGCTGACTTTCTGGAGGGTGTCTCACATTCAGGGCCCCTTAGCCATTGGAGTGAATCTTGGTGGATTGGAATGTTGAACTGTAGAGCAACCTGGTCACAAGTTATGTTCCATTCTGCTGGGATCTGAATTTATTATTGCAAGAAAAAGACGGAAATCAGAAAGATTATTTACTCAACAGATAACTCTTGAGCATTCTATTGACTGGAGAGTGGTTTTGTTGAAGGTTTGGGAAAAGGCCATCTGCTTACTACTGTCTTGGATGCAACAAGTGAAACGCAAGACAGAAAAATAATAGAGAAAAACATTATCCTGTAAAATAAACTTCACCACAGTCTCTATTTTGTACAAAAATGGCTTCCTTTTAAGGAGGTAAAAATGCATGTCGTTTTTTTAAAAAAATCAACCATTCACTTTCCATTTAATTTTCTTTGCATCTCGTGACTTGGCAGAAATGAGTTAATGACAGTAAGTAGAGTGCTGGCTTGTTATGTGTAATCCGCCTTCTTCCCATTGTTGAATCAAAACTTCCAACAGCAATTTCAAAAGAAAGAAAGGAAATAATTATGTTTATATAACACATTAACATATGATGGAAGTATCTCAAACTACTTCACACAGTGAATTAATTTTATCAAATGCAGCAACTATTGTTGTGTAGGTAGATATGGCATCGCTTCTGTAAGACCACACGACATAGGACAAGACGTAGGCTATTCAGCCCATTGAGTCTGCTCCTCCAATGTGTTCATGACTGAGCTGATAATTCTCAACTCCACTTTCCTGCCTTTTTCCCATACTCCTTTATTCCCTTCCTAATTAAAAATTTCTCTATCTCAGCTCTGTATATGCTGAATGACCATTGTGGGAAAGTATTTCACAGACTCACCAACCCCCGTGAAAAGATATTCCTCCTCATCTATGTCTTGAATGTGTAACCCCTCATTCTGAGGTTATGCCCTCTGGTCCTAGATTTCTCTGCAAAGGTAAAAAGCCTTCCTGCAACAACCATGCAAACCCAAAGAACTTTGTATGTTTTATGTGGAGGTGATGACCTACCGGTATTATTGCTAGACTATTAATCCAGAGACCCAGGTAATGTTGTTGGGACCTGGATTTGAATCCCACCTTGGCAGATGGTGAAATTTGAATTTGATAAAACAAATCTGAAATTAAGTGCCAAATGATGACCATGAAATGATTGTTAGAAAAGCCAACCTGGTTCACTTTATGCCCTTTAGGGGAGGAAATCTGCCTTGCCTGTCTGGCCTGCATGTGACTTCAGACCCACAGCAACGTGGCTGTCTCTTTACTGCCCTCTGGTAATAAATGCTGGCCTGGTCAGCAATGCCAAAATCCTGTGAATGAATTTTTTAAAAATTAGGTTGCCTCTCATTCCTATGAATTACGATGTGTACAGCACTGAGCTGGATGCCTGCTTAATCTGTTCCTTTAGTGGTGTTGATACTGATGGGAGGAATTTTGGAGTGAATAAAAGTTGTTGTATGATTTTTAGTATTCATCTGTCCAGGCAGACAGGACTATCAGTGAACTTTTTAGCTATTTCTGGTGACAGTGATAAATAGCATAAAATATTAGAATTGATCAAAGATAACAAGGTGTAGAGCTGGATGAACACAGCAGGCCGAGCAGCATCAGAGGAGCAGGAAAGCTGACGTTTCTGATCAAATTTTTTTGAAAATGGATACTATTTCCCAAGTGTCCCAGTGTTGATGGTTGGTACTTTATTGGGATTCAATGGCAAGATCTCTTTATATCTTTAACAAAGAGTTAGGGGGCAGAGCTGAGTATGGTGGCCACCACCAAGGAAAAGGTGCTAGTAAAACTGATCGGCCTGAAGGTGGAAAAATCACCTGGACCAGATGGACTACACCCCAGAGTTATAAAGGGGACAGCTGAAGAGATAGTGGAAGCGTTAGTGGTGATCTTTCAGGAATTGCTAGAATCAGGGAGGGTCCCAGAGGACTGGAAAATCGCTAACGTGACACCCCTGTTTAAAAAGGGAATAAGGCAAAAGACGGAAAATTACAGGCCGATTAGCCTAATCTCAGTCGTGGGTAAGATTTTGGAGTCCATTGTAAAGGATGAGATTTCTGAATATTTGGAAGTGTATAGTAAAATAGGGCAAAGTCAGCATGATTTCATCAAGGGGAGGTCATACCTGATAAAACTGCTAGAATTCTTTGAGGAAGTAATGAGCAGGGTAGACCAAGGAGAGACAATGGATGTTATTTACCTGGACTTCAAAAAGGCCTTGGATAAGGTGCCACACAGGAGGCTGCTGAGTAAGATAAGGGCCCATGATGCTAGCATGGATAGAAGATTGGCTGTCTGGCAGAAAGCAGAGAGCGAGGATAAAGGGGTCTTTCTCAGAATGGCAGCCAGTGACAAGTGGTGTTCCGCAAGGGTCAGTGTTGGGACCACAACTTTTCACTTTATACATTAATGATCTATATGAAGGAACTATGGGCATTCTGGCTAAGTTTGTAGATGATGCAAACATAGGTGGAGGGACAGGTAGTATTGAGGAGGTGGGCAGGCTGCAGAACGATTTGGACAGATTAGGAAAGTGGGCAAAGAAGTGGCAGATGGAGTACAATGTGGGAAAGTGTGAGGTCATGCACTTTGATAAGAAGAAAAAAAGCATAGACTATTTTCTAAATGGGGAGAAAATTCAGAAGTCTGAAGTGTAAAGAGATTTGGGAGTTCTAGTCCAGGATTCTCTCAAGGTAAACTTGCAGGTTGAGTCAGTAGTCAGGAAAGCAAAAGCAATGTTGGCATTTATTTTGAGAGGACTTGAACATAAAAGCAAGGATGTACTACTGAGGCTTTATAAGGCTCTGGTCAGGCTACATTTGGAGTATTGTGTGCAGTTTTGGGCCCCATATCTCAGGAAGGATGTACTGGCCCTAGAGCGAATTCAGAGGAGGTTCACGAGAATGGTCCCAGGAATGGAAAGCTCAACATATGAGGAACGTTTGAGGACTCTGGGACTATACTCATTGGAGTTTAGAAGGAAGAGAGGGGAATCTAATTGAAACCTGCAGAATACTGAATGGCCTGTACAGAGTAGATGTTGGGAAGATGCTTCCATTGTAGGAGGGACTAGGACCCGAGGGCACTGCCTTAGAGTAAAGGGAAGACCTTTTAGAACAGAGATAAGGAGGAACTTCTTCAGCCAGAAAGTAGTGAATCTATGGAATTCACTACCACAGAAGGCTGTGGAGGCCAGGTCATTGAATACATTTAAGACTGAGATAGATAGGTTCTTGATTATCAAGGGTTACGGGGAGAAAGCAGGAGAATGGGGTTGAGGAACTTATCAGCCATGATTGAATGATGAAGCAGACTCGATGGGCTGAATGGCCTAATTACTGCTCCCATGTCTTATGGTATATCACAATCACCATGAATATGTAAACACAGCATTCAACAGTGATATCTTTCCACTTTTGCACATGTTTGGAGCTTCCTATTGTTAATGGAGCTTCAAAATCTCTGTATAACAGTTCCATTTTAGACAAAGATCTTGAATTCTGTAATGATTGGATCAAGAGCAAGGTGGACCTCATTGACTATGAGATCCCTGATTGGGGTTGTTAATCAGGACCAATCAAGGAGCCCTGGCTGATAGATATAAACAGGAGATTCAGAGAGTCTCCTCATTCTAGGGACTGGCTGTAAGCTGACTGGTCAGAGCCCATGTACTAGGCGACTTGGTGACGGGATACTGGCCTCTGTGCAATTATTTCAGTGGCGACAAGAGTGGGACTTTCTCTGAGGCATCAGATACTAGAATCTTTCATTGGGTTGACAGATTTAATTAAGGAATATTATGACCCCAAGCCTCCCCTAATTCTGAGGCACTATTGGTTTAATTCAGCTAGTGAAGAACCAGGGGAATCTGTATCGGGATTTTTGATGAGGTTAAGGTGATGGACAGAGGCATGTGATTTTGGGTTAACCTTGAATGAAATCCACCTGGCCTTCGTTCCAATCACTACAAATTCACATCCCAACTTTCTGTTTAGTTAACTGAATATAGCTAGTAACTGGTTTCTGTTCCCCTAAACTGGGAAGAGAAGAATATAAGACTTCTTAAAATGTAGAACATCCTCAGGAATCTCAAATTATTGTGCTGACTTTCAATTAAATTTTTGAAGAAGAAAGTCCCACAATAGCAGTGAAATAACTGACTAATTAATCTGATTTGGGAGGGGCCAAGGTATTGGGAAGCTTTAATATTTTCTAAATAATTCCATGGGATTATCTGAATAGGCAGATGGGGCCTTAATTTGACATCTTTTCTAAAAGACCATTCCTCCAACAGTGCAGTATTTTTCATCCAAAATAGTGTCATATTTAGATTATGTGCTTCAAACCAAGAAGAGGACACATAGAACATACAATCTTCAAGACTCTATCATAAATCAGAACGACTGACACTTAATTTGACCAGTCCACCTATTAGTGTCCCCTCTAATTATTTTGCACAATTTCTTCATTTCTACGTGCAACACCATTAAATTACATTACACACATGCAACATCTCAAATGTGAATGGTCTATATGGTATCTTGTTGGTTGCTGCTCAGTTAAGCCTATGCGGCTTAGAGGGTGACCCTACTTGTTGAAGAGCAGAACTGGGCTTAGCTGGAAAGCACTAGGAATACTCAATTTCTGGGTTCATATATGATGAAGAACAACTTGCAACAAAACAATATAAATGAATTAGATTCAGCAAGAGACAATGTTTTCATGAAAAGAGAGAACAAAATTGTTTAAATGTAGGTGTGAGAAGCCATCCATTTCCTTAAGTCTCCAGAACCAGTTATTAGAAAAATATTGATATCTGCCAAACAATAGGAAAAGAAAGAACTTGCATTTATGATGGCCCATTTCACAGCCTCAGGATGCCTAAAAGTGTTTTAGGACTTTTAAAGTACATATGAACATTTCAAAATAGTGTTTTAGGATTTTTTACATTCACCTAATAGGTTAGAGCCTCAATTTAATCATTGAAATAGATTGCATCTAAGTCAATGCAGCACTCCATCAGTACTGATGTGTCAATCTTGATTTTAATGCTCAGCTCTCTGAAGTGGGAGTCAAACAGAAAATCATAACTTAGAGGCAGAAACTTTCCTGTTGATCAATGGCTCACATATTGTTATCCCTTTAATATTGATTCAAACTACATATTTTCTAATCAGTCTGCTCAGAGATGTTACTACACACCTCTGGTGGACTTGAATTCAAAAGAAGGTCCCAACCCGAAACGTCAACTTTCCTGCCCCTCTGATGCTCCTCCAACTCCACACTGTGTTATCTCTGATTGAGTTATAACCCCACTGAGAAGCCTCTTCTAGGGATGACCACCTTGAAGAAGTTATCCTCCTCCCTCCGGAAAGACCTCACTGGATCTCTCTCCCACTGCAACCCTCTGGTAATCTCTTTGGCCCTGAAACTCTTCGAACACATACTCAAGCAAACCAGGTACTACAACTACATCATCTTTCTCAGTACTTGCCTATGGAACTGGATCATCCCCAATGGACTAGAGTCTACATTCAGGCCATCCCAATTTGGCCCTGACCGTGACAACCTGTACAAAAATAATATCCAGATCCTCCAAAAACAGTTTTCTCTGTGCCTCCTCAAGCACACGCTCTCAGCAATGCGCCGGCCTCTTCTGGCACTACAATCAACCCTACCCCAGCTCACAGCCTCCCTTTCCCAGACCTGCAAAGGACCCCTTCTGTTTTTCATTCTTTGCAGGATCCACAACCTCAACTAACATTGCCCCATTTCTGAAGAAGGGTCCCAACCCGAAATGTCAACTTTCCTGCTCCTCTGATGCCGCCTTGCCTGCTGTGTTCCTCCAGCTCCACACTGTGTTATCTCTGACTCCTACATCAGCAGTTCTTACTATCTCTTTGAAATGCAGTGAGTCTGTTTGGCCTGGAGGTTGAGTTTGACCCTCAGTTAGTAGTGGCTTTCTCTGAACTGGGCTAATGACACATACTATATTTCACACTGTACGGTTAACATTTAATCTGATTTGTAGTGGGCTACTAGGCTTCTCAATTGTTCATGATATCTAGGAATGTGCAATGAATGTGTCTTTGCCATGTTAACTGCACTCTGAAAAACAACTTGTAGAATGTAGGTACAATGGTGAAAGGGATGTGCAAGATGAAGATAGGGACAAGAAAGGTAGAAATGGCGACAAAAGACAGGAGATGGGAACATGGGGAGAGGCAGGGTTGGGGGTTGGAAAAAAGGGGGAGGAAGAGAAAGAACTAGATGTTGAGGCAGAGACTTGCAATGACGGGGAGAACAAGAGGCAAGGTAAGAGTTTGATTTATTTTGAATGTTGAATTTGTTCGTTCATTTGCATCTTGCTAACACCACAGTATAAGTAAATGCTGAAAAAGGTAGCTGGAGAATGTCACTGCACAATGAGATTAGTTTGCAAATGCTAAACATTTGGACTAATTAATGTTGAGGTATTCAACTGAGATTTGGCCAAGGAAAATTGTAATCACAAAATCATTAATCCCTGTAGTGAGACAAAATTATATTAAATTTAAAATTAATATTTTTAATTGTTTTGTATAAATAAATGAGAAGAAAAAAGCACAGCATTCATGTTGCACCGTTGACAACCCCAGGGTGCCCTAAAACACTTCACAACCAATTGAATACTTTTGAAGTATAGTCATTGTTAGAAGTAGGAACCTGGGCAGCTAATTTGTGAACAGCATGATCCCATGAACAGCAATATCACTATATAATCTGTTACAGTGATGTTGGTTGAGGGATAAATATTGTCAAAGTTACCAAAAGGACTCCTTATTCTTTGCAATACTGTCATTGGATCTTTTTCATTTATCTAATAGGGCAAATTGGTTTAATATCTAATTTGAAAGATAGCACCTCTCATAGTGGAGTCTACCTTCAGTACTGCACAAGGAATGGCTGTGTTGATTTTGTGTTCAAGTCTTTGGAATGCATAACTTGACTTGAAGGTAAGAGTGCTACTACTGAGTCATGTCTGACACCTTTTCACTGGTTCAATCATAGTGTGAAACTAATAATTTGAAATATAGATGAAATAATGTCAACAAAGAAAAATTCTTTCATTTGACGTTACTTTCAAAACTCGTTAAAGTCAGCAGAATTTCCAGATTTCAAATCCATTCTCCAGGAACAAAAATAGAAACTTCCTTGATTTTGTTTTCTTGTTGGTTATCAAAAGATTTACAGAGAGCAGAGCTAAGTGATGTTGACCTGATTGAGCCTGTCTCTCTTTGAGCTTTAAGGTTACAAACCAAGCCTGAATGGTCTTGTTAGACCTAAAGAGCATTCCTTTTCTTTTCAGCTTTCTCTTAACTGCTCCGAAAAATGTTTGTTCTTGCTGAGTTGCACAGGTGCTTATGACGCTCTGGTACTGTGCCCAAGTACCCATTTACCTAGCAGGAACTTAGACCAGTTAGTTCAAGTAGGTTATTATATTGTGCAGGATAGGGCAAGCAAGTGTAATCCTGCCCTCACTGAATATCCAAAACATAGCCACTTCCCAGTATAGCAATCAGGATTCCTGAAGAACATTTAATTTTTGTTGCCTCTATTATTGAGAGGATTCTAGGGTCTCTAGTACCTCCCTCAGTTGAGGTTTAGCAGTGATTGGTTATCTTTGACCTACAGATCAGTCTTCATACTTCAAAGCATTAACTGTGCTAACAAGCTTTAAATGAGAAGGTTTGAGAAGAATACAAAGTTTTTATCCTTTGTTTATTCTTATTTAACTAGAGATTCATTTCAGTTCATCGCTACCATCATTGTATTTCAAATTGCTGCATTATGCCGTATAAAACTGTCAAAAGAATATTTCTTGCAACTACTCCCTGCACTGAAACACACACATACTTGCACACACTTGCGAAAATGCACATTAAGTACATGTAAAACTACCTATATGCACAAACACAACTCAATACATATGAATAGTTGCACACAAGCGCAGTAGCATAAAAACATGTAAACCCATGAAACCCCAAATAACTGATGAATTAATGAATGTGTGTATATCATGGCCCCACACATAAATGTAGCTAAGTTTATGAATGAGTATTTTCACACGATGCCAAATTGCTGCTCATGGTGTCCCTACAGTGATTAATGAGAATAGTAATGATAAATCTTCATGTTTATAATGTTAATAATAAGAAGACAGTAGGCTTGGGGGTGTCCAGTGTCACAGAAATCTCTGCATTGCAGTTAGCTAGGTCACTAGAATTAATTTCCACTTTCCCGTCCTTTCCCCGTCCTTTCCCCATAACCTTTGATTCCCATACTGATCAAGAATCTTTCTATCTCAGCTTCACATATGCACAAGGACTGCACTCTCACAGCACTCTGTGTGGCAAGGAGTTCCAAAGACTCACTATCCTCTAAGAGAAGAAATTCCTCCTCATTTCAGTTTGAAGTTGGCACCCCTCTTTTTTGAGGCTATGCCCTCTGGTCCTAGACTCTCCTACGAGGGAAAACATCCTCTCAGTATTTACCGTGTAAAACTTCTTAAGAATCCTATCTGTTTCAATGAGATCACTTCTCATTTTTCTGAACTCCAGTGAGTAGAGTCCCGACCTGTTTAGCCTTTGCTCATAACATAATTCTCCCATGTTGCTGAGTTAACTTTGAAAGTCAGAGCAGGATTCCCTGGCAGGTGTAGCTTGCTGCTTGCTTTACGAGGCCTCCTTGGTAAGGTCCATTCACAATTATCACATTTCACACTCCATAGGCAGCAACTGCCTCCAGCTTTTGACCACAGAAGCCAACATTAGTGAAACAGCAGCGTCACCACATCATCATTATTAGACTAATTCATAATATACTATACCACTGCAATTTGGAGCTCACAGTCAACTTACTTTGGAATGCTCTTGCCAGATTGCTCTATGCACAGAAACACATATAGGATGCACTTTATGGCTCTTAGATTGCTTTCACAGCAGTCACTCATGGCATGTTGGTTGGATACTCACAGCATTGCTGGTTTGTCTTGCCTTTTAGAGCGTCGCCACATCAATGAGAACTTACAGGGTAAAAGCAACTTTGGCTTGACTTGCTTTTTAGCACAAACCGAAAGGTAGGAAGCTTGTCTTATTTGCCAGTACTAGTTAGTCAAGGGAGTGGACATAGTGTGTCATGGTCACACCTACAGCATGTGCCAGCACCCTATGTGCCAAACTCATCTGCATGTGCTTCACCGAAAGATCATGTCTGAAAGTCAAAAGAGAACAGTCCTTATTGACTAAGTAAGGTTTGTTGAGATTATCACCGTTTTTCTTTATTTTTCTCATTTTTCATTTGGAGCTGCAAGCCAAAGTTGAATATCGAACTTTGAACTTTGAGCAGCGGTTTGTTTTGGAAAGAAGGAAAGAGCAAACAAAGTGATGTTTGTGTATGGGAACTGGCCTGGAAAGATAATTGCAGGTTAATCATTGTTTTAAGAACATTGCAGACAATTCGGCACCAGAATGTGTTAACTCAGACTTGCAGTTGGTTGGACGTTGCTTTGGTCAATCAAGGGGAGATGAATACTTGCCAGCTAACCGCCGAAAATGTTGAAAAAGAAACAGAAACAATCGATTGAACTGTTTTTAAACTGTGATTTTGGGCAGAGGGCTGTGTACTCAGAAGCTGCTGGACTGTGAAGCTCCATTTGAGTTTTATTCTCTAGCTTCATATCCAGTTCAAGAATTATAGAATATTTTGGAAAAAAAGCATCCTGGTTTATAAGAAATATGTGAATATTCCTTGGAGCCTGCTGGAAGATGTTGCACTGACTGGTGACTTTGGAATTCAACCAAGATACAATCTTATGTGCGTGTAATACAACTTTTACAAGAATTTTGTAAAGGCTTGGTACTCATTCTTGAAATGGTCATCAAACTGGCCACTTAGAACTCTATTGTTTTCTTTTTAATTTACCCCTTAACTGTGTCTGTCCATGTGCACGAGTGGGGTTGCAATCAAAGAAGATTCGTTTTTTTTATATCATAGACATTAATTAGATAACTTTGATGTTTAGCTTTTCCTTGCTAAAGATATATATAATAATATATAGTCAAATTTTGTTTAATTTATAAATTTAGTGTCTGATATCTGTTATTCTTAAGCTCTGGCTAGGAACAATTGGGCAATTTTAAGGTTCATTGAATGTTTTAATTTCACTGTGTTGCAAATACAGTGTTAGCAAGTCAGATTTGGTCTGGCTTGCTATCCCTGTGTCGTAACAGGCTACAGTCAATCAGGGATTGTCGCAACACTTAGCCAAAGACATTGTCCTATCTCAGTACAGGGAGTTGGCCACAGTCAGTCAGGTTTTGATGTGACCATAGTCCAGTGATCTGTATCCCTGCAGTCTGTAACTGGGCTATGGTCAGTCACACAGATCAATTATAACCAGTTTGGGGATTGTAGGTAAGTCAGTTGGGGAGCTGTGGAGACATCAGTTTGGGGCCATCCAAGTCAATCCTGGAGTGTGCCACGGTCAATCCTTGGGGTTTGGACAGAAAATGTCAAGAGGGCTTCTCAATGACAGTCCATGCATTGTAATGTAAAAGGGAAAAATGCAAGTCTGGGATTGGGATACAGGATGCTGTGATGCTAAGGGGACGACGACGCTGAAGGGGGACAACTCCACAATATGGAGTGGAATATGATAAAGCATAGGAGGGCATGGAGTTCTGTGGAAGGGTGAATTTAGAAGTCACCACCACTCTGACTTCATTGAGCAGACAGTGGATAGGTATTTGGGCCAATGGCTGAGGGGGAATATTGAGGAGATTAACTGTTAAATAAAAAAGCTGGATGGGAACATGATGAGCCTGAAAGTTCATAGGGTTGACAAGGTCGGCAACACAAAACAATACATGAGTGGGGTTGTGGGGGTGGGTGTCTTGACTATCAGGTGGAGCTGGAACTCACCCATAGGAGCGCGACTTGAACAGTGTGCCATCTTGAACCTAATCTAAATAATCAACTACACAGTAGGGAAGAAGGTTTTTTTTTAAAAAATCCATCTATAGGATATGTGCTTCATTAGCTGTGCCAGCATTTATTACTCTTATTTAATTGCCCATGAGAAGGTGATGAATTTAATATAGATACAGTCATAGTGTGGTTAGGAAGACAGTCCCAGTATTTTGATCCAGCGGCAGTGAAAGAATGGTGACACATGAGGTTGTAGACATGCTCACTGAGCTGGTGGGTTTGGTTGCAAATGTTTCATCACCCTGCTAGGTAACATTGTCAGTGAACCTCCGGTGAAGTGTTGGTGTTCTGTCCCCCTTGTTATTTATATGCCTCAGTTTGTTGGGGTGTTTGGTACCACTTCCAGTTCTTTTTCTCAGTGGTTTGTACACAGGGTCTAATTCAATGTGTTTGTTGATGGAGTTCCAGTTAGAATGCCAGGCCTCCAGGAATGTCTCTGTTTGGCTTGTGCGATTATGGATGTGTTGTCCCAGCCGAATTCGTGTCCCTCATTGTCATTGTGTAGTGAGACAGATGAGAATTGCCTGTGTCTCTTGGTGGCTAGTTGGTGTTCGTGTATCCGTATTGTAAATTTTCTTCTGGCTTGGCCTATGTAAGGTTTTTCACAGTCCTTGCATGGTATTTTGTATATTAAACTGGTTTTGCTGGCCATGGGTATGGGATCCTTTACATTTGTCAGTAGCTGTCGTAGGGTGGTTGTTGGTTTGTGGGCTGCCCTGCTACCTAGGGATCTGAGTAGTCTTGTCGTCATCTCTAAAATGTCTTTGATGTACGGTAGAGTGATTAATGAGTCTGGTTGTGTTATGTCTTCCTATTGTGATCTGTCTCGGAGGCAATGGAGAATTGCGCTTTTGGGTATTCATTCCTTTTGAAGACTCCGTGTAGGTGGTCCTGTTCTGCTTTGCATAGTTGCTGCAATGTGTTGTGGCTCATTTAAATGGTGTCCTGATGCAGCTCCGTTTATGAGCGTTGGGGTATTTAAACAACATTAAAGTAGAGTCAATAGATGTGACATATTTGGATTTTCAGAAGGCTCCAAAGGTTCCCCTTTGGAGATTAGTTGACAAAACTCGGCCTGAAACGTCAAGCTTTCCTGCTCCTATGATGCTGCTTGGCCTGCTGTGTTCATCCAGCTCCACACCTTGTTACACTGGGTATAGGTGGTAATTTAGTGACATGAATTGAGGATTGACTACAGACAGAAGACACAGACTGAATAAATGGGCCATTCTGGGCTTCAGAAATGAGGGACACAAGCTATGCAGGTCACTCAATAGCAGGCTTTTTCTCTACCTGAAAACCAAATCAATATCCAGATGGCAAAACACTGTTCAAGGAGAACAGTTATAAAACCCAGTCAGGTGTTTTCCCTGAACTGAGTGCAAGCAATCAATACCAGCAATTATCTGAAACCATGTGTTTTCCACAAAACACATTTTTAAAAAAAATCCAAGCTGTCTTTTCGTTGATTTTTTAAAAAATATTAATGAATATATAACCTAGGTATCTCCATAATCCTTCAAACTCAAGACCATAAAAATTATTGAATGTGAAGCTTTTGTATCAATAACTAGGATGTTGGAATATATAGCAAAATTTCAAAATTTGTCAATGATTCCAAATCTTGACAAATGACAAGCACTGAGAATTATACAAATTCATTGCAACTGGAAGTAAACGGGCTCACAGAATGGATAGACAAGTGGCAGGTGGATTTTAAGATAGAGAAATGTGATGATGCAATATTGCCTTATAGGCAAAGATCCAAATTTCTTGTTCAGACATAGGGATCTTGGGGCATACTTACATAGTCCTTTGAAGGTTACAGGACATTTTGAGAGCACGGTTAGCGAACTAAATAGGATCTTGGGCTTCATGAATAGAGGTATCAAGCACAAAAGCAGGGACGTTTTACAGAATCTTTATAGATCTCTAGTTAGTCTTTAACAAAGAGCCTTGTGTCTGGCTGCAACATTTTACAAAAAAGATGTGAGAATCTTTGAGAGGTACAGAAGAGATTTAGCCAAATGGTTTCAGGAATTGATAAATTTACTGACAAGCTTAGGTTGGAAAAGTGAGGGTTGATTTCCTTGGAGTAAAGAAAAATGAGGAATTATTTGAGAGAGATACACAAGATTATAACAGGTCTGGCCAAGATTGACAAGGTAAACCATGTTTCCATTAGTTTATGATACAGAGACAAGGAGACACATTTGAGGTTTAGAGTAAGGAATACATGGGAATGTTGAACAGTGATTAGTAATGAGTAGAAATTCATGAGGGTGGTGGATGCAGAACAAATTAATAGTTTCAAAAGGACATTGGATGAACACTTGAAGGAAATAATCTTGCTGGTCTAAGGAGATTAAAAAGAGAGGGAATGAGACTGACTGGTTTGCTCTGCAAATTCAAAATGAACTTGATGGTTGAATAATGTGCGATAGTGCCTCTATGACTTTATGATGGACTATGTAATTGGATTCTTATTCTGCTGATCATTTATAAAACTATACATCTTATCCAATAGCAACATACTTCCAGGTACCTAGTAATGAGTAAAGAGATGTGTCTCTGATCATTTGGTGATACTTATAACTGTGCTTCGAGGATGGGGATATATTCCATTCACCGTATTGTTTAGCAGCAAATGTACATGTATGAAAGCTAACGAAAAAGTCCCTCTAATGCTGTCATCATTGTCTGGCATGCACAGGTATCTCTAATGGGTAAGGTTCATATCCCGTCCTTGATGGTTTAATGTTGATACAGACATAGCACTACTTGTTCCAAAGCATTCCTCTTTCTCTCTTCTGAGCATCTTGTATCTTATTGAGGTATATAGATGCCAGTCTTTGTTGTAGAATTATGAACCAATAAAAAGAGTCAAGACGAAGTACCTACTAGACCAAATAGTTTGCCATAAGTAATCATGATGCTTAGTGCATCACAGTACATATATTCTCCACTCCTCCCAGAATCTCCTTGGGAGTTTTGAAAACCAGATACAGGCAAATAACAGTTAGGGCAATCAAGTGAATCCTTAGTATGAATGTCAGCAAGTTTTTTTTTAATCCATGGTTGGCATTATATGCTGTCCAATTCTGTTTTTTTTTGCTTGTTCATCCAAACCCTATTTTCAAAGGCATCATGCTATCTCCTACTCTTAGCAGTACAGCATTTTAGAATTTCTTTTCTTCCTCTATCTTTGCTTCCTCATATCAGTTGTAACCTATTCACCTCTACCCTGGAGCCACCTGACTACTATGCTCAATTTATCCCATCTTTCTCACCGTGATGTTTTACACTCCAGATCTTGGCCATCACTTTGAATTCTAACGAACAGATTTCGTTCCACTGCATACACAACACCCTCAAACTTTCATCAGTAGGTTATACTCTGTTTCTTAAGCTGAAATTATTTTGAAATCTTCCATTACAGAGTTTGCTGTAAGTGAAGTATGCAGCTTTGTCTGGAGCCCTCACACATGTATACTTGACAAATTGTATTTGTACCTGAGGCTCTCTGCCTTCAATTTCCTCAGCTGCATCCAAAGCCTCAGCTTGTTATGTAATACTAGAAGATAAAGAACTCATTCAGATAAAAACAGAGAATGAGCGGGGTTGAGGGTCTATGAAAATGCCTAGCAGCACATCCGGTGCTTTGAATTGATCTTTGAATTCTTACAAACTGAAAAAAAATCATGCCAACCCATATACAATAAATCACAACTCAACATGTCTGAAACCTGAGACCTATACAGAAAACAAGACAGTTTCTCCCAGTGCCTGATTTGGATCATATTACAATTTAATTTGTGACCATTTTTAAATCTCTATTCAACTCACTTATGCTATGGTGAAGCCTGTAAGTGGCTAGAAAGAAAACTCAAGTGACAGCAGAATGCTTTCAATGTTGATTCATGTTTAATGTTTCATGTTTAATGCTATATTGAAATCTGAAAATTCATTTGATAATCCACTTTATATTACTTTGCACTGGGGTGATTTGGAAATCTAATCAAAGTAAATAAATTATAGCATATTGGTTCAAGATCTTGACGTATTGAGTTTTCATAGAGAAAATAACATTCAAGTGTGAATGCTTACGGTATATGATCCTACCACAGCGGCAATATCTTCTATTGAAAAGGTATTTGATAAGGTCCCACATGGGAGACCGACAGTGAAGGTAAGAATTTATGGGATTCGAGGAAGTTTTGCACATTGAATGCATAAATGGCTGCCTGGAATAAAGCAAAGGGTGATGGTCGAGGGTGTATTTGTGACTTGAAGCTATGTCCAGTGAAGTTTTGCAGGGATCAATGTTAGACCATTACTGTTTGCGGTATGTATAAACAATTTAGACTTCAATGTAGGAGGGTTGACCAGTAAGCTTGTGAATGATAATGGAAATTGATGGGATGGTAAATAGAGTGAGGAGGTTAGCCTTAGATTACAGGATGATATAGACAGTCTGATCAGATGGGTTGATCAGGAGCAAATGGAATTCAATCCAGATAAACCTGATAACATTGAAAAACTATTTAGATGTATGCCAAGGCATACAAGGCTAATAACGAAGTCTTGGAAATGGGATTAGAATAATTAGGTGGCTGATATTGACTGATGCAGACTTGATGGGTTGAAGGGCCTTTTGCTGTGCTGTAGACCTCCATGGCAAAAATTGCTACCAGTTGTTCTGAAACACATTTTGAGCTGGAAATCACTTTGGATTTCTTTATTCTGGTTGTTTTGTTTAGTTCTAAATTTACCCATAGTTCAATAGTATGAGGATCCAGCCACCCAACTAGTACTGCGCTGTGTCTATTTCAAGATACAGCCTGGTACCAATTAGGAAATAGTCTGACCACAGGTAAACATATTTAAACATACCCTTTTTGATAGCAGTAAAGACTACTTCATCTATCACAAACAAAAACAGAAATTGCTGTCAAAACACAGCAAGTCTGGCAGTATCTGTGGGGAGTCCAGTGACTGCTCGAAATGTTAACTTTGCTTTCTCTCCTCAAACACTGCCAAACCTGCTGAGTTTTGCCAGCAATTTCTGTTTTTGTTTCAGATCTCCAGCATCTGCAGTTCTTTATTTTACTACATCCATCTGAAGCAGGTATTCCTTCTTCTTAGGTTACCTTCATACACTACAAACAGGAACAATGAGTAGTGAGGATTGCATATGCAGTTGAATGGCCTGTATTTTTGTGTCCATTAACAAGTGTAATAAAGGAAAATATACCCTAACAAGTTGAAACAAGTAGCCTACAAAAGCTCATTGACCAAAACTCCTGCTTTCCCAATGCAACATTTTTTTTACCTACATGTCTTTGTTTCTAAGATTTCGCCTAATAGTTATTCCTGACCTGCCTCATTCTTTTATTAGAAAGTTTCCTTACTAAACCTGTTTTGAAGTTCGCCCTACTATTCTGATTGAACATTAAATAATGGTGTTGATTTATCTTATCTCCCTGTATGCTTCATTTTTTAAAAATATACACTGACCAAGTTCACTATCAACCACCAATCCAGACAATAAAGTAAAAACATTTGTAATTTACTTCAGGCCGCATCCTCACTATCCTTAAGATCAATTTTGTATCTCTCCATAGGCCCTTCTCCAGTGTTCATATATATTGTGACATGTTAATTAGAATTAAACACAATTGTCTATGGATTGACAATGCATTATAAGGCCCTATATTTAGACACCTCTGGTTTTCTGCCTATATTTTAATATTTATGACAATAGTGTTTTTGTTAGGATGTGAGTGAAACTGCAAGAGTCAACCTGAGAAGGTCAGCAATATACATTTCTGGTAGTTATGGTTCTGCTGTTACGGAGGGACATCAAGGATTTTAACCCAGTAATTGATTAAAAAAAACCAATATATACCCAAATCAAGATGGCTTGTGACTTGGATACTTGGAGGAGATTGAGTTCTGATGGTTTATTGCTGTTTTGTATCTTGGTGGCAAAACTGTTGGGAGCAAATTTAATGAGTTATTGAGTCCTGCACCCTAGAACATATTGCAACCACACTGGTAGTGATGATGATGGGTTACTGAGTCCAGCTGTAGGAACACGTAGAGTCATACAGCACGGAAACAGATCCTTCGGTCCAACAGGTCCATGCCGAACATAATCTCAAAATAAACTAGTCCCACCTGCCTGTTCCTGGCCCACATCCCTCCAAACCTTTCCTATTCATATATCCATCCAAAAGTCTTTTAAATGTTGTCATTGTACCGGCATCCACCAAATCATCAGGAAGTTCATTCTGTACGCGAACCACCGTCTGTGCAAAAAATTTGCCTCATGTCTTTTTTAAATACCTCTCCTCTCACCTTAAAAATGTGCCCCCTAGGCTTGAAATTCCCCATCTTAAGGAAAAGACAGCTACCATCAACTCTATCTATACTCCTCATTGTTTTATAAACTTCTATCAGGTCACCTCTCAACCTCCTACATTCCAATGAATATGTCCCAGCCTATCCAGCCTTTCCTTATAACTCAAATCTTCCATACCTGGCAACATCCTGGTAAATCTCTTCTGAACCCTCTCCAGCCTGAAATATCCTTCCTATAGCTGGGCGACCAGAACTAGACACAGTATTCCAGAAGAGGCCTCACAACCTCAACATAACGGCCCAACTTCCATACTCAAACGACTAAGCAATCAAGCGTGCCAAAACGTCTTTTTAACCATCCTGCCTATATGTGTTGCAAACTTTAAAGAATTATGTACCTGCACCCCTAGGTCCCTCTGTTCTACAACACTACCCAAGGCCCCACCATTAATCATATAAGCCCTACCCTTGTTTGTTGTACCAAAATGGAATGCCTTGCATTTATCCAGATTGAACTCCATCTGCCGTTTTTCAGCCCATTGACCCATTTGATCAAGATCCCTTTGTAATTCAATGTCTACAATGCCAGCAATTTTGGTGTCACCTGCCACCTTACCAACCATACCTTCTATATTCTCATCCAAATCATTTCTATAAATGACAAACAAAAGAGGACCCCGAACCGACCCCTGTGGAACATCACTGGTCACAGGCCTCAGTCTGAAAGGCAACTCTCCACCATTACTCTCTGTCTCCTGCCATTAAGCCAATTATGTAATCAATTGGCAAGCTCACACTGAATCCCATGTGACCTATCTTTACTAATTAGTCTACCATGCGGAATCTTGTCAAAGGCTTTACTAAAATCCAAATAAACAATGACTACTGATCTGTCATCATCAACCTTTTTGGTAACTTCCTCAAAAAGCTCAATCAAGTTTGTGAGACACGATTTTCCTCATATAAAACCATGCCGACTAGCCCTAATCAATTTGCCTCTTAAAATGTCCATAAATCCTATCTTTTATAATCACTTCCAACAATCTACCTACAACCAAAGGTCAGACTTATAGGTTTATAGTTCCCCAGTTTCTCCTGACAATCTTTCCTAAACAAAGATACAACATTAGCCACCCTCAAGTCATCAGGCACCTCACCCATAGTTATAGATGATGCAAATATTTCTGCAAGGGGTCTCATTATTTCCTCCCTTACTTTCCACAACATTCTGGGATACATTGGATCAGGTTCCAGAGACTTATCCACCTTTATATTCTTGAAGACCTCCCGAACTTCCTCTTCTGTAATGTGGACCGTTTTAAAAACTGTTTTTAAGTTTATTTCTCTGCATTCCCTAGGCTTCATTTCTTTCTTCACAGTAAAAACTGACATGAAATATTAATTTGTATCTCTCACATCTCCTGGGGTTCAACACAAGATGATCTCCTCAAATTTTAAGGGGCCTAGCCCTCTCTCTAATTACCCTCTTGCTCTTAATATATTTGTAGAATCTCTTTGGATTACCCTTAACCTTATCTGCCAATGCTATCTCATATTCCTCTTTGCCTTCCTGATTTGTCTCTTAAGAATTCCCCTACACTCTTTGCATTGATTAAGAGATTCAATTGAACCAAGTTGTCTATATCTATAAAAATATTCTCTTTTATTCTTGACTAGAACATCAATATCTTTATTCATCCATTGTTTCTTAATCTTACCAGAGTTACCCTTCACTCGAACAGGAACAAAATGCCTCTGAACTCTCATCATCACACTCTTGAATGCATTCGACTTGCCATGGTGTCCTTTTACCCACAAACAGTCTACTCCAATTAACTTTTGAAAGTTCTTGTCTCACACCATTAAAATTTACCTTAATTCAATTAAAATCTTTAACTTTTATGGAAGACTTATCCTTTTCCATAACCATTTTGAAACGAATAGAATTATGATCACTAGACTCAGAGTGTTCCCCCACTTTTACTTCATTCATCTATCTGCCTTATCGCCCAAAAGAAGGTCAGTCTTCAAAATCTTCCGTCCCCCTACCGCATCCCAAAACCAGCCCAGCTCGTCCCCGCCTCCCTAACCTGTCCTTCCTCCCACCTATCCCCTCCGCCCACCTCAAGCCCCACCCAAATCTCCTACCTACCATCCTCATCCCGCCCCCTTGACCTGTCCGTCATCCCTGGACTGACCTATCTCCTCCCTGCCTCCCCACCTACACTCACCTTTACTGGCTCCATCCCCACCTCTTTAACCTGTCTGTCTCCTCTCCACCTGTCTTTTCCTCTATCCATCTTCTATCCACCTCCCCCTCTCTCCCTATTTATTTCAGAACCCTCTTCCCCTCCCCCATTTCTGATGAAGGGTCTAGGCCTGAAACGTCAGCCTCCCTGCTCCTCTGATGCTGCTTGGCCTGCTGTGTTCATCCAGTTTACACCTTGTTATCTCAGATTCTCCAGCATCTGCAGTTCCTACTATCTCTGAAAGTCTAGCTTTGCTCCTTTTCTAAAAGGAGCATCCACATGTTGATAAAGACTTGACAAGCAAATGGAGTAAACAGGTTATGTGGCAGATGAGGTTCCATGCAGAGAAATGTGAGGTAATATACTTTGGCTGGAAGAAGATTGAAAGACAATTAAAAAAAAGGGGATATAATTTTACAATTGACTTCAGCTTTATTAATAGGGACGTAGAATACAAGAGGAAGGAGGTGGTGATGTTGAACTTGAATAAGACACTTGTTAGCTGTAGCTACTCAGCTGGAGTATTGCGTACAGATGTGGTTGTTAAATTCGGGGAAAGATGTGAACGCATTGGAAACAATGCCGAAATAATTTACAAGAATGGTTCCAAGAATGAGAAATTTTAATTATGAGGATAGTTTGAAGAAGTTGGGACTGTTCTTCTTGGTGAGAAGAATGCGGAGAGGAATTTGATGCAGGTTTTCAAAACTATGATTGGGCAAGATAGAGTAGATAGGGAGAAGTAGGACCTGCTTGCAGAAGGAACTAGAACAAGAAGGCATAGATTTAAAATGATCCGCAAAAGAATCAAGGGTGATGTGACAACAATCTTTTTCTCACAAGTAGTTACAGTTTGGAGATGTGGAGGAAGCAGGTTTAATTGACGCATTGAATGATTGGATAGAAGTAGTGTACAAAGGATATAGGGATAAAACAGGAGACTGGGACTAGGTAGTGATGCTCATTTGAAGAGCCAGTGCATGCACGATGGGTTAAATGACTTCCTGTGCTGTAACAATTCTGTGATTCTGTGAAGCAGACTGGTAAACCTTTTGAAAATTGTGAATGTCATCATAACCTTCTAAATCTTGGAGAGGAGATGTGCTTGATGATGCTGTAGATTTACATCTGTCATCAATTTGCTAATAATTTGAAGGAGCTTAATAGTTTTGGAATTTGTCCTACCTTTTGTGTATAGGATACACCTGGCCAATTGTACATGCTATCATGTAATGCTAGTGTTATTGATGCACAAGAATAGTATGACTGTCAATTCATACAAAGTTCAGTCCCTAGTTGGATCCTCATTGATCTCAGATAAGACTGCTATAGTACATCTGTTGGAGGTAGGAACTGGGGGGAGAAAAACAGCCATATTACTGATAACCTATGACTCTTGCAGAAAATTGTGGTTTTTAATCATTTCAAATTTCACCACTCGCAACGGTGGGATTTGTACTCATGTTCCCAGTTCTTGGGACTCTGGATTACAAGTCCACTGACACAACATGACTCAACACAACACGACACAAGCCTCTCCCCTTGTAGGAAATTGTGAATGTTGTGTGAGGATTGGGCTCAGTTCTGATCTATCCCTTCATGTCTGAATAAATTCACACAGAATTACTGGATACTTAGGTGTGGTATCAGAGGGCATCCAGTTCTAATGACGACATGACAACAAGGAGCAGCTATCTCTCAGAGAGGACGAGAAAAAACTGGAGGATGGAAAGAGAACTACCAACATTAACAAAAGTAATTTTTGCAGCTTATCTTTATGGACAATATGTTCCTTTCTTTTGGATTTGAACAAATACATTTCCTCTCATAGCTATCCATTCTCTATGCCTCTTTATCAGTCAGTTTGCAAGATAGCCCATTTCATAGCTATTTCTACAGATCAACAATGCAAGTTTTAATTTGACCTACTGGAAGACATACAGAGTTTGACAAATACTTTGAGCGAATCATCTCAAGTTCCTTCTATTCATTCTTGGCTGACAAGAGATGACCTAAATGTGAATGCCAGCTGAATGCAAGATTTTCTATTTGCATGAGGAAACTAGTTAAATTGCAACCAATAAGAATTCGGTTTTCCATTCTTTTTCCAAAATTTACAAGTTTTTCAGATTGTCAAGTCACCACTGTAAACAGTCACCTGCTAAATTTAGTCTTCAGATGCGATATCTTTTCTTGTTTTTGTATTTTCAATCTATAACTTGATTAAAAAAAAACTACTGACAATTAACTAGAAGCTGTAACAAAAATACAAAGCACACATATTGCATGCAGTTTTCTCTAAACTACGTTAGCAGTAATGCCTCAAGTATGCCAGTACCTTACAATTCAGTGGCCAACAGAAGACTGGGTTATATATCTCTGATTGTTTTGCCAACTATAAAGATTTTTTTACAATTATTCTACAATTCAGTGCAAATCTCAGCCAAGGAAAGGTGTGACTGAAGTGTTCAATCCAATTACTCTGTTGTTGGACCTTTATTGGATTCACATAAGCTCAAGCTCGTTTTTCATGGGTTGTCTGCTACAAAAAGATTAAAAGATGAACATTTCAGAAAAATGACTTCATTCTACTAGTTTTATTCTTCATCTGCTATAAAGTCGTGTTCACAGCCTGAAATAGTGGAACAACTAATCTGCCCTCAGACTACAACCAGCCTTCCCCTTGGTCAGTGATTAGCAGGTGCATTAAAATAGACCAGCCTCTGCTTGATGTTACTCTGCATAAAACAACTTGTTTGCAAGGAAAACAACATTTAGATAAATAAACAGTTAAACCAAAACAAAGAAGATTAAATATCTGACTACTTCCCATTCATTTCCAATGTATATAATTACAATGGACAAAACTCTTTCCCACTCACTCTCAATCCCAATGGAACAGTCTATTTCCTATTTATTCCATCATACAAAATATCAATTTATTTCCATTATAGAATTACAATAAATATAAGTCTTCCCCATTAATTCCAATTGGGTAGAATTCCAATGAATTAAAGCCATTTCCATTCACATTCGACATAAACACAATGCATTCCTTTAATAATGCTTTTACTTGATAACCTCTCTCCCTCAGTTCAGAACCCTCCTACAGATTCATCTCTTTAAGTATGTCTCCAGTGTTCAAGAATCTCTTCTGGGTGGTCAGCTGTATCTCTGAGGTGCTTATCTGATTGAGGAATGGTATATAAAATTGTGAGATGTGGCTTTAACAATTTCTAAACTTGTAGCACACTAAATACAGTAAACTCATTGACGGACATCCCTGAAGACAGCAACACATTTGAGAAATGTAATAATTTATATGCAATAAATATATTTTAGTTTAGTATTTCCTGTTTTTCTTTAGACCAACTAGCTGAATGAATGATTGAATGCCCCGCAGTACACATTGGCAGTTTAAATGCTGGTTTATGGAATTCTTCATTGAAGCCTAACATTTCTTGGCAATATTCTAAACTTTATTAGGTTTCCAGTGTTATTAACGTTTATTGCAAAGTTATTTTGAACTATTTAGAAACACTTAGCATACTAGGGGCTCATTTGGCACAAGATGGTGCCAAGTGCTAAACTTATTATTACATTTCACCACTCACTCGGAGGTGAGAGAGTCTATGAGTGCATAAGAGAGAAAAAGATAAATAATACAGTACCAGATGATTGAAGGTGAAACTTATCTCATAATGAAAAATGAACAAGCAGGATACATTCTTTATAGAGACAGTAGGAACTGCAGATGCTGAAGAATCTGAGATAACAAGGTGTAGAGCTGGATGAACACAGCAGGCCAAGCAGCATCAGAGGAGCAGGAAGATTGACGTTTCGGGCCTAGACCCTTCTTCAGAAATGGGGGAGGGGAAGGGGGTTCTGAAATAAATAGGGCGAGAGGGGGAGGCATCTTTGGAAGTATTACAATGTTAAAGCCATTATATAAATCCAAACAGTTGTCTGTATGCAAGATCAAGCTTTGATGTATTAGGCATCATAATTGAATAGGTGCAGAGATTCACTAAAGAATAGCCACTTGGATTACTTTTCCTCTATGAACCCTAACTAAGTGCTGCTGGTTTCCAACCAGCACATGGAACCAGTTATGACCCATCTTACTGTAATTTGTTAAGGTGTCCAGTGGGTTTACTTTTTGGCTGTCATCTAGAGTATGGTAGCTGAGCACTGTGTACAGTTCTGAGTGCCACTCTATAGGATGGATATAAGCGTATTGGAGAAAGTGCAGAAAATATTTATATGAGTAATTCCAGGGATGAGAAATTTCAGCAATGAGGATAGATTGGAGAGACTAGGATTGTACTCCTTGGAAAGAAGGTGGCTCAGAGGAGATCTGACAGAGCTTTTCAATTTAATGAGGGGGAATTGATACAGTAAATAGGGAGAAACTGTTCCCACTCATAAAAAGGATCGAAACCAAGAAGGCACACATTTAAACTGATTTGCAAAAGAAGCAATATAATGTGAGAAAAACCGTTTTCTGATGATGAACGGTTTGTGTCTGGAATGCAGGTTAAATTGAGGCATTCAAGAGGGCATTAAAAGAATGTGCAATAGTAGATGAAAAGTATAGGAGATTGGCACTAAGTCTTGGTGCTAATTTGGGCAAGCAGTGCAGACACAAATAGAATAGAATATCCTTTATAGTCATGTGTACTCAAGTGCAGAAGTATAGGAGTGAAAAGTTCACAATGTCGCCCCTCATGGCGCCATCTTAGGCAAAAGTACCTAGGTACAAATCTTAGATACAAAATGGGGAATAAAAAAGAAATTCATAGTGATTTGTGGTATCAGTTAGAAATAAGGCATAGTTAAAAGGATAAACATTATCATTAGATAAACAAATTATAGATAAACATTACATTGCAGTAGCTTAGCACAGGGGCTTCTACACATGGTCAGACTGGCCTCGAAAGCTGTTGATCGTCCTTGCAAGACGCCAGTCCAATGACCACTCTGTTCCATGCCTCCAGCCCGCAGCATTCCAGTTCTCAGCTGCTCCAGCCTGATCTGCTCCAGCTCTCAACTGCTCCATGCTGCTCTGGGCCTCCACTTTGCTTTGGCTCTCAGCTGCTCCACATTCCAGCCCGCTCCGCTTTGCTTTCAGCCACTCTGGATCTCAGCTATTCTGTGCCACTCCAAGCCTCCAGCCCACTTCGCTCTGACACTCAGCTGCTCCAACATAAGTTTTCTTACCAGAAAAAAAGACACTTTAAAATCTTAAAAAATAAAAGGAGAGGAAGAAAAGGAGGGGTAGAAAAGTGGACAGATTGATGAGCCCCGGGCTGAGGAGCCCAAATGCTGTCTACTCCGCTGCCACCATCTTGCCCAATTGCAGTGGGCCACATGGTCTCCTTGTGTGCCATAACACTTTTGTGACTGTAACTGTGATCAGCTGTGTGCAACCCATTCACCTCATACAGTATTAAAAACACTCTAAATATCTGAAGAAGTGTATCTTGTACAACCTCCGGGCTTTCTGAAAAGAAGATGTATAAGCAAAGAATAAGAAGTAGCTAAAAGTATGTTGCAAAAACATAAAGCTTTAAGATATAAATTGTAGAGAGTAATAGAATTGTAGCAATATACAGGGGAATTGGTTTAAACTTGTGTAGGTTACAAAAGGTTAACATTTGAGAACACAATACGTAAATTACATGAAGAATTTGCCAACTTACAAGTTCGTAAAACCTTAATTTGCCATCCTGAAACACCTCTTCTATTTATTTTGCATTCCCTCATATCCTTTTCCAGCACAAAGTGTTCCAAACTGTACCTTGGTCCTTTTCAGGTTCCTTATTTTACAATTTTAAAAACCGTCCAATTATTAGATAGAGATACCAAACTTTTGGAAATGAATTAAGGAGCCTTTCATGCTTGAAAGAGAAGGAATTGCAATTTTTAATAACTGAGAGATCTCATTGTTCCCATTTGTTTAGGATTATCTCTGCTTAAGAAGATCTTAAATCATTTCATCAAAATCAATGATGTACCATGGCCTGTGGCCTTTTCTAGAGCAATGAAGCAGTGAACCTGGACTTACTTACTGACTTGGGAATTGCAGTTTCAACTGGGAGATTTGATATTTCAAGATAGCAATTTTAGATTTCTATTTTAAACTTTGATAATGGCCTCTTGAGAATTCCCAATTTTAATTGTTCCACCATTGGCAACTGTGCCTTCAACTACCGAGACCTCAAGCTCTGGAATTCCTCCCTAAACCTCTTCCTGTTCCTTTTCGTTTTTTCTTTGTCTTCTTCTCCCCCACCGCCCCTCATCCTTTTAACTACCTATTTAAGGAGTTGGGTCGCGAAGGAAAACCGCGTGGTGGGAGCTGAGCGCGTGGGCTGAGTCCTGCAGCAACAGCGAATCAAGTACGGGCTGGAGCGACGTCAGTGGCGAGAGTGAGCTGGTGAGGCAGTGGCAGCAGCAGCGAGAGCAGGCCGATGAGGAAGCCGCGGTCAGCAGCAAGAGCAGGCTGATAAGGTGGCGATCCATCGCAACCGAAGATAATGTCAAAGCACTTTATTATCCATGAAATATTTCTGAAGTAGCAACTGTTGTAGTAACATAAATATGGATGCCCATTTTCACACACCAGTTCCATAAACAGTGATGTGAGAATGACTAAGATAGTAGGAACTGCAGATGCTGGAGAATCTGAGATAACAAGGTGTAGAGCTGGATGAACACAGCAGGCCAAGCAGCAGCAGAGGAGCAGGAAAGCTAATGTGAGAATGACCACTTTGTTAGTGGTGATAGTTGGAATAACTATTGTCCAGAGGGCCAGGTGGATTCCCCTGATGTTTTTTGAATAGTGACATGGTATCATTTACATCTAGTTGATAAGGCGTTGGTTTAAAGTCATATTTGAAAGATAGCAGCTCTGAGAAGGGTCTCTCCTGGAGTGTCATTTAGTGACAGGCTCTGCTGGTGTTGTCTTGAGATGAGTCAATGAGTCATTGAGTTAGGTGGCCTGAAAAAGTTGAATGAACTGAATGAATACAGTTACATAGTCATAGAGCACAGAAACAGACCCTTCAGTCCAACTCATCCATGCTGCCCAGACAGTCTAAATTAATCTAGTCCCATTTGCCAGCATTTGGCCCATATACCTCCATAGTTACATACTATTACAACATGTAAAAGGCATCTGGATGGGTAACCGCCTCCACCACTTCCTCTGGCCATTCATTCCTTAAAGCTGATGACTGACTGCAACTTTATTGGTGTTGTCATTTTCCTCTTGTTGTCAGGTTCAGTAACTATGCTAAACTATAACAGCTGACCAACTTGATTGTGCTCATTAAGAGTGTCTCAGTGTTGGTGCTGAAATCCTATATCCCTCAGCTTTTCTAAGCACCTTTAAGCTTTCATAGAAACTTGCCTCAAACCTGTTCTAATTAGCAATTTAGGACATGTTTCCCAGCACAAGTGAATTGAATCAAACAGTGAGTTACCAGACTTAGTGGATGAACTTTTCCCCTCCTTTTCAGCAGCATGTGTAATGATAAGCAAGCAGGGAAAAGGTGGAAAAATCAGGGTTTTGACACTAAGCAATAATTTCTGATTTCTTCCCCTTAGGATAAGTTCAGAATTTCACTAGTAAGTAGCAACTACTTCTTTTCCATGCATTTGCATCTCATTAGCTAAACTCACCTTATTTCTACGCAGCTTTCGATTCTCCTTTCCTTTCTGGAGAAGCTAGATGATGCCATTTTCTGTCATGAAAGTCAAGACCAGTAACCTGGCAACAATACCTCACCACATGCTTCTCCAGGCCTTAATCTAACTCTGCCTTCACCATAATGTCACTGCATACTCCATGGACGTGATCCTCTTCCACCCTTTGGGCAAAAATGTCAACAATGGCAGACCACCAGCCTCATCAGTCATTATGCATGCTTTTGGTCCAATTCAGCCTTTCACAACATCATTTTGAAGCTCAGGTCGTTTTGCGCATAGGTACACAAACACATAGAATGCATCTACACAGGATGTATCTTATGGTTCTTGTCTTCATTTCTTAAATTCACTCATTCAATTTGCACATACAGGGAGGTTGCCAGCATCTGTGACTTACAATGCTTTTTAGTGCATAGGGAGAAGCAACAGTTGGTTATGGCTTGGAGGACTGAACTGTCAAGGGGATGGACATGTCACTTTACCACCATCAGATTTGCAGCATGTGCCAGCAGCTTACGTGACAAACATACTGCATGCAATCAATAACCAAAAAAACGTCAAATGGGAGTAGTCTTTAGTGGGGTCAAGGGAGATTGCAGACAGTCAGAGGGTACCACATCATCTGTCAAGGACTCGTCCGATTCCAGTTCAGAAGTGTGGCCATGATCAGTTTTGGTGATTATAAGTACGTCAATTTGAGGAGTATTAAAACATCACTGTACAGGTGGACCAGTTTTTCCTTCAATGAAACAAAGATGACGACTGTGGATGGAAGAGTAGTTAGTGGTGATGCAGGACATGAACAGCGATAAAGTGTGCACTGTAAATGCATCGGAAGTGCACAGGGGAGGAAGGTTAGTATTTTGGGAGAACGAGGTGGTGAAAACTGTTGAGTGAACATGTCCTTCTTTCCATCATGCCATCCACCAGCACCTCCAGGTCTCCATTAACAAACTGAGGAGTTAACTTGCGTTTCTGGATCTTTTCATCAGGAATAATGCTGGAACACCACAGTCAGTTCCAAGCTTGCATTGTCTGAAGTGCTGCAGCTAGGATTTACATATGGTGCCAGTGACATAATCATCGCAAAGTTCTGGTAGCATCAAGTACTTCTGTATCTCCTGTTGCAGAATTCCACGAAACGGCCACTGAAGAGACCAGATGCAAATTAAATGAGATGGACAGCATTAGATTGTGTGAGCAAAGTCAGCATGGGCCAAGACAGATTGGTCACTGTAAGTCTCACTCAAAAAAGTACTTTGGTGGGGAAAAAAGGGAAAATTCAGCCCGGTACATTGACATTCTATCTGCTTGATGTGAAGCAGTGTTTGATCAGAGATGCTACTTAAAGATAAAAACATGACAAAACATTAAAAATTTTGGAGACACTGTAAACAATCAACTTGCTATTTCTTTGTTTAAACTTGTATGAATTGATCCAAAATCATTTAACATTTAAACCAGAGCGCAAATACTAGACCTAAAACAGGATCAACAACACTGACAGGAAAAGATTTTTCTTAATAAGTACGTTTCTTTGACCTATCCATTTGACCCTAGCACCAATGGGAAAAGATGCTTGTAAACGTATTTGAGAATATTAAAAAAAATTGGAAATAAAAATTTAAATTCATTCATTGATTTTTCAAAATATAGTGCATAACAGTAAAAAAAATTGCCACAGAAACAGATGAACACTTCCAGTAAAAAAATAAACTCAGCAAATTTATTCCATGGTTGTGAGTACTACCAGGAAATAAATTATTTATATTTATTTAGCTCATCAATATCTCTCAGGATTTCCCAAAATGCTTCTCATATTATTGATTAACTTTGAAATATAATTACTTGCTTTTATATCAGCAAATGTTGCAGCAAAGTGATAAAGCAAGATTCTATGAAAATTAATTACATGAATTAATCTGTTATGAAAACAAACAACTTTCAATTCAGATCTGCATCAGAGATAGCTAATCTTCAATAGCCTCTTTAGGGTGTTGAACAAACTGAATTCAGAAGTCCAAGCTGAAATAACTTTGAAACTCGGCTAAGCATTCATAATGACATAATCATAATCCTTGGAGAAATGTCAACAAATAGTTTTGTTTAAAGTACACAATCATTACTTTTTTTATAGGCTATGCCTATCCATCAAAGCAATCAGCTGTGGGTTTTTTAAACACTGGCTGACAGCTGCAGCCTGTTTGTTCCTCAGGTTTCATTGTACTGGTAATGCAACTATCAACAGTAATGCCAATAAAGGCCCATGTTTAAATTCCTGGTCAATGTTAAGGTAACAAATCCCAGCAAGATCAGCAGCTGGCTTTGTTGGAATCAGTCAGAGAGAAGTTGGTGAGACCTTGACTGAGCATAATTAGGCTTGTAAAAATATGTTCCCCTAACTGAAGTAATAAAGGTAACAGATTTAAAAAGGAATTGGATTAATACTTGAAGGGAAACTGATCAAATAGGTTTTGCAAAGAGCTGGCATATGCAAAATAGGCTAGTCTACACAATCTAGTCTACTGCATTCGCTGCTCACAATGTGGCCTCCTCTACATTGGGGAAATGAAGCATAGACTGGGCGATCGCTTCACAGAACATCTAAGTTCTGCCTGCAAAAATGACCCCGAGCTTCAGTTGCCTGCCACTTTAACATACCACCCTGTTCTTTGGCTAACATCTCTGTCTCAGGGTTGCTGCAATGTTCCAGCAAAGCTGGAAGAACAATACCTCATTTTCTGCTTGGGGACCATGCAGCTCTCCAGACTCAATATCAAGTTCAATCATTTTAGGGCCTGAACTCTCCCATGTCCTAGCCCCCTACCCCACACACCAAGCCTTGGTATCATATAGTCTGCCATTATACACTGCCTATTGTTTGCCATTAATAGTCTCCATTAACAGCTATTCACCTCCTAGCCAGATCTTTATCTAGTCCTTTGTCTGTCCAACTGTTCTTCTCTCTTTGGGCTCTACCCCCACCTATCATTGACTCCTTACCCCCTATTTTCTGTTATAAAAACAAACAACTTTCAATTCAGATCTACATCAGAGATAGCTAATCTTCAATAGCCTCTTTAGGGTGTTGAACAAACTGAATTCAGAAGTCCAAGCTGAAATAACTTTGAAACTCGGCTAAGCATTCATAATGACATAATCATAATCCTTGGAGAAATGTCAACAAATAGTTTCATTTAAAGTGCACAATCATTACTTTTTTTTATAGGCTATGCCTATCCATCAAAGCAATCAGCTGTGGGTTTTTTAAACACTGGCTGACAGCTGCAGCCTGTTTGTTCCTCAGATTTCATTGTACTGGTAATGCAACTATTAACAGTAATGCCAATAAAGGCCCATGTTTAAATTCCTGGTCAATGTTAAGGTAACAAATCCCAGCAGGATCAGCAGCTGACTTTGTTGGAATCAGTCAGAGAGAAGTTGGTGAGACCTTGACTGAGTAATTAGGCTCGTAAAAATATGTTCCCCCTACACCTATCTTCTGCATATCAATCAACATTTTCCTAGCTACCATCAATTCTGAGGAGGGGTGACCGGATCCAAAATGTTAACTCTGATTTCTCTTCACGGATGTTGCCAGACCTACTGAGCTTTTCTAGCAACTTCTGTTTTTGTGCAAGATAGGCTAAGTGCTTTTCTTTTGTATTGTAACATTCCCCAAAAAGCGCTGACTAGAAAAATACAAGAAACAAACAGTTACTTCAAAAGAGGTGGGAAGAGAATTGTTGTAGATTATGGATGAGATCAAAATGAAATAAGATCGTGACTATGCCCTGGCCCTCATCCACACAGAAGGAATTATCCACATCCAGTACATTCACATATACCTGGGTATGTTGTCAGCAAGGATAGATTTACAAGTTGCCTGAAGCTTCATCTCCTCCTCCATTCCTCAAATGCTGCTTGAGTTGTAAAGCTGTATTTATTCTCAGGGGCACTATGGATAACCTTCACCACACCTGATGTGATGAATCACAGCCATGAAATTAAATGTGGTAATTCACTGCAATAAATTTGTACTTGGTATCAGTGCTATGCTCAAAATTCCCTTCAAGGATTTCCCCACTTTGGGGAATGCTTGCAGCAAAGATGTGGGTCTTACCAGTGGCTGGTTGTCTTTTCAGCTTTAATGACCTGTGGTGGTTTATTTATCCTTGCATTTCTGAGAACAACTGCTAACTTTGTTAATTTTTGGCCATCACCCATGTCTTCACCCACCTACAATGGCTTCCCATCACCCAGCATCTCGAATTAGCAAATTAACCAGTTTTGACGAAGCGTCACTGGACTCAAAACATTAACTCTGTTTTCCTCTCTACAGATGCTGCCAGATCTGCTGAGCTTCTCCTGCACTTTGTTTTTGTTTCAGATCTTCAGTGTCCACAGTTCTTCATTTTATTTTACCTCAAACTATCATCCTTACTTTTAAGTCTCTCCATGGCCTTATTTTTTCCTGTAATTTTCTCCAGCTCTATCAATTTCTCAAACCTCACTTCCTTCAACGTCGCTGCACTCATTTGACTCCACCCTCTCATGTGCCATGTCCCTCCACCTCCCTCACCATTGGCATCTCTGCCTTAATTCAACTGTCTGGGCCCTCAATGCTGGAATTTATTTCCTACTAGGCCTGGTTGTCTCAATACAAAAACAATCTTGCTGTTATTGAAAAATACAGGAGAGCAATTTTTTAAAAAAAATTTGAGAGTTAACTACTGTTGCTGCTTCAGGTTTACATTAAACTTTCAAAAAAAAGACTGGAAATGTTGTTAGAGGTTAATCAAAAACTATAAATGTTTAAACCCTTGGCTGATTATAATTCAATTTGGCTGTTCTGAGCATTTTTTGAAATACTTTTGATCCTCTGGAACGTTTTCAGAATGGCAGCTCCATTGATGTGTAAACCTTTTACCTACAAATAAGAATATTTGGTTTGTAAAGATTGAGTACTGCTCCCTTATTATTTTATCTCATTCCTCGATTTTTTTTCTGAAATAAGCACTTCTCAAACCACCTGCAAATCATTTTGTTGCAATCTGGGCTGAATAAAAAGCATTTTTTTTCCCTTCAATTTTCAGTATTTGCCAGGAACCCTTGAGATTGTTGCGGCACTAATGAACTCGCTGACTGTCTGGCGCCCATGTTTTCATGAATGTTTACACATTGCATTTGTTAAAATTCCTCAGTGTGTGCACTTCACTGGGCTTAACATGTGACTGTGTGTACATATGTATGTCCCTATAAATTTGTGAATCTATTCTTGTGTTTGTTGTATGCGAAATTCTCTGTAGCCTTTCCCTATGTAAGTACATTTCATTATGTATATACGTTCTTTGTAACATGTGTCTTCAGCGGAAATCTTGAACTCTCTCTTCCCCCAAAAAGCTGTTAAGTCTCTGGACAAGATTAATAAATGGCGTTGGCACACAAATCAGCCACGATCTAACAATTGCAGAACAGACTTGATGTGCTGAATGGCCTATTCCAATTCCAATAAATGATCTTTCATTGAATAGTACCATAGGATTTATAGACAGAAACTCTGGTTTTCTCCTCTAAACAGGAGATTTACAAGACAATTGGTATAATGAAAATTGCAGCAATGATGAAATATTGGATAAACTAGGGTTGTATTTCTAAATGAGAAGAAGCTGTGTGGTAACTTAATTGAGGTGTACAAGATTATGAAGGGCCTAGAGGGAGAGTAGACAGAAAAGACCTATTTCCCGTAATGGAAAGTTCAATTACCACAGGGCACAGATTTAAAGTGATTCGTAGAAAAACTAGAGAGAACATGAGCAATTTTTTTTCATCCAGAGGGTAGAAGGTATCTGGAATGTTGCCTAGCTTGCTGGTGGAGACAGAAACATTTAAAAGGCACCTGAAGCGCTGTAACGTGCAAGTTTACAGACCAAGTGCTGGAAGATGGAATTAGTATGGGTTTCTAGTTTTTTAAAACTTTTTTGACCAGCGTAGTCATGATGAGATGAATGGTCTCTTTCTGTGCCTTAACATTTCTGTAATTTTAAATTTTGATTTCACCTCTTGCCTCTTAAACTTTATCCTCTCCATTTAATGACCAGTACTCCTTGGGATGTTTCACTCTTCTTCTGAAGCTATAAAGATAATATTTATCCTTCCAGCATTTTTGCTGCTGTAGTGATTGGAATAAGGTCAGTCAGGTGGACCTCATAGAATATCAGTTCTCTGATCGGGACTGTTAACAAGGCCCAAAGAGGGGGACCTGGCTGACAGATATAAGCAGGAGTGCTAAGGGTTCTGTTCACTCTAGGAGCCGGCTCTGAGCTGGCTGGGTCAGTGTCTTGTACTGTGCCCAAATGTTGTGTCACCACCTTTTTGACTTGTCTTCTCGTCTACCTTTCTCAAGGATTAGTAAAAACATGCCATCCATCTGAAAGGAACCAACAGTTTTGTACGTACTTCGTTTGACTATTAAATAATTTCTGGATGTTTGCCTCTTATCTGTTTGGTAGTCCATTTCATATTTTGTGTGGAGAAGCATTCCAATACTGTACCAAAATGAGATCTGTTTTTATCCACATTGGGCTGTATGTCTTTTTGTTCAAAGGTCACCACATAAGTTGAAGATCCATCTTGTATGTGGTATGGGCCGTCACTAAGGTTTTTCCATGAAAATGTCTTGTCAGTATAGCAAACTACGTATAACAGGCTCTAAGATAACAAGGTGTAGAGCTGGATGAACACAGCAGGCCCAGCAGCATCAGAGGAGCAGGAAAGCTGACGTTTCAGGTCTAGACCAATC
>JAHRHZ010000001.1:3785030-3926768 GCA_024137785.1 Ginglymostoma cirratum
GATTGGTCTAGACCTGAAACGTCAGCTTTCCTGCTCCTCTGATGCTGCTGGGCCTGCTGTGTTCATCCAGCTCTACACCTTGTTATTGTCAGATTCTGCAGCATTGGCAGTTCCTGCTGTCTCTATAACAAGCTCTATATGTTTAAGAATGGTTAAAATCAAAAGAAAGCAGAAATGGAACTATAAGAAATGAACAATGATTGACTGTCTTAATATAACAAGAATATCTGAAGTCTGACAGTGAATTTGGTGCAGTGTTTCTATCTAAATGGCCTGCTGATTTTCATAAATAGTTATAATCAAAATCACTTGAATTTCTGGCATCTAACTCATTGCCTTGTATGAAATCACATTCCATTTATGTAATCCAGAGCCATGCTATCACACTGACAAGAAGTCTTAAATCACCAAAGCCTGACTCAGCTTGTTATCGTACCACTTTGAGCTGTGTGGTGTGAGTTACTGTTCATGTTGATGGTATGAATGTTAATATATTTTCCTTCTTAGAAATTGCTGACTAATATAGTTACAGTGTCATGGAGGCACCAGTCTTTCTCCAACTGAACCATTCGTCCGAGGTCATTTCATCCTAGGGCGTTAAAAGAACTAGTCAGTGAGATAGTTGATACATAGTTTTAAATTTCCAAAAGTCATCAGATTCAGGAAAGATTTCTTTAGTTTAGAAAATAGCTACATAACTCCTGTATTCAAAAATGGAGGAAGATAGAAAGCAGGAAGCGACAGCCAGTTGGCTTAACATCTGGAATCCTAGAATCATAGAATCCTTACAGCGTGGAAGCAGGCCATTTGGCCTATCGCATCCACCCAGACCCTCCAAAAACATCCCACCCAGACCCATCCTATCCTTGCAATCCTGCATTGCCCACAGTTAATCTACCTAGCCTGCATATCCCTGGATACTATGGGAAATTTAGCATGGCCAATCCACCTAACCCATGGGAGGAAACTGGAGCACCTGGAGGAAACCCATGCAGACTTGGGGAGAATGTGCAAACTCCATACAGACGTCGCCCTAGGCCAGAATCAAATCTAGGTCTCTGGCACTGTGAAGCAGCAGTACTAACCACTTTGCCACCATGCCACCCCTATCTGTCATAGGGAAATGTTAGAAGCTATTATTAAATATGTTCTAACTGAGCTTTTGGATAAATTCAAGGTAATCAGGCAAAACTGACATAGTTTTGTCAAAGGGAAGTCATGTTTAACTAATTCATTGGAGCTCTTTGAAGAAGTAATTTATGCTGTGGGTAAGGGGAACCAGTGGAACTATTATACTTGGATTTAAAGAAAGAATTTGATAACGTGCCACATCAAAAGTTATTGCAAAATACAAAAGCTCATGGTGTTGTCAGTAACATAACGGTATGGATAGAAGATTGGCTGGCCAACAGAGAATAGGAAGAAGTATGTCTTTTTCAAGCTGGCAGTACATCATAAGTTGTGTACCACAGGGGTTGGTGCTGGGGCCTCAACTCTTTATAATTTATATAAATGATTTTGATGAAGGGAACAAAGTTGGTAGCTAAATTTGCTGATGACATAAAGATAGGTTGGAAAGTGAGTCATGGAGAGAACATAAGAAGCCTACAAAGAAATATAGATAGGTTAAGTGAGTAGACTAAAATCTGGCAAATGGAGTATAATGTAGGAAAATGTGAAGTTGCCATTTGACAAGAAGAATAAAGAAAGCATATTCTCCAAATGGTGAGAGGTTGCGGTGCTCTGAATTGCAGACAGATCTGGGTATCCTAGTGCATGAATTGCAAGGTTAATATGAAGGTACAGCAAATAATCAGGAAAGTTAATAGAATGTTTTGTTTCATTACATGGGGAGTCGAGTACAGTTGAGGTAGATTTCTTCTAAAAAAAAGGGTAGTATAGGCAAATCCAAAGTTCTCTGGATGACAGAGGGGTTAGAAATTAATATTGGAAGCAGGGGACACTAAACTTAGAAGAATTGTAAACTGTGAGGTCTCTGTGGAACTCTAAAAGGACATTGACAAGTTGATGGAGTGGGCAGATAAGTGGCAGATAACATCCAATGAAGAGAAATTTGCAGTAATGCACTTCAGTCAGAAGAACATTGAAAAACATTATAAAGTAGATGGTATAATTCTAAAGAGGGTGCAGGAGCAGAGGAACTGTGTTGAATAAAAATTCTTGTCTCAAGGGCTCTTGACTATTTCATGCAGCACTGATCAATCCTACTGATGGCATGTGGCTTTGAAAGATTCACTCTCGTTCTCAAAATAGTAATAACCTTCCAAGGCCCCATTGCTTGCACAGTATGCAGGCACTGCCCCTCTCATGGCAGGAGCTGACAGACCTGACAGACCAGTCCATAAATGGACCTGACACCGATAGCCAGGTAGGTAGAGCTACACCTCAACAGAATCCCATGGTCCTGCAGGCAGTTATAGTACTGAGGTAGGAGGGAGAATGTCGTTGGTGCAGAGAGGAGGCAGGGTTAGGGCAGGCATGAGACAATGGGGGCTGTGCTGGGATCCAGGAGGTGCAGGATAGGGGTGAGGGAGCAATGGAGTAGCCTGAAGTTGGGGAGGAGGGCCTGGGAGGACCAACATGTGAGGTGGAGAGACCCATAGCAGGACGTGGGACATGGGACGCCGCAACCTCTCACCATACTACTACAGAGGAGCATTGGATTGGTGGTGCACAAGCTATCTGTCACTGGTACCATGTTGGTGATAGCAAGTTAGTGTGGGTAGGGCAGTGCCTGAATGTATCTGTTTCTGTTTCAAATGCATTCAAACAAAATTCCACCATTTTCAACCTCGACTGCACCATCCAACTTCAGCACCAGGTAAGAGTGATGGAGAGGATGGCCGTGCACACTGTCTGTCCGGAAAAAAACAGCAACACTGTTTTCTTCTCAGAGCTTCCTGCAGTGAGTTCATTTCTCTCAGAGTGAGTATCATAAATTCCTCTGACTGATTATCATTCTGTCTACAACATCTCAGCACAGTCCCAGCATCAACACAAGACTTTCTATTGAGAACACAAACGCATTCATTCCCAGAGTTAGACATCAACATTGAACAGTTCACACCCAGACCCAGTGCCCAATGCAAACCTATTCACATCCAGTGTCAGTGCCCAAAATAACTTCATTCAAACCCAGTGTCAGTGCCCAACACAAACTGTTCACACTAAGTCTCGGTACTCAACACAAACCCAATCATAACTAAGTTAGCAAGAACCGTAGATGCTGGAGTCAGAGATAACATAGTATGGAGCTGGAGGAATACAGCAGGCCAAGCAGCATCAGAGGAACAGGAAAGTTGGCGTTTTGGGTTGGGACCCTTCTTCAGAAATGTCAACTTTCCTGTTCCTCTGATGCTGCCTGGCCTGCTGTACTCCTCCAGCTCCGTACTGTGTTATCCCATTCATAACTAGTTGCTGTACGTAACCTATGCAGCAACATTACACAGTTGATGAACTTAATGCTTCATATGTACAGTGAAGAGAAAAAGACCTCAGGCAGGTACAATACAGTGAATGAAACAGGAACCACCACACTGTCCCCATCAAACACTCCCAGAACAGGTACAGCATGGGGCTAGATACAAAGTAAAGTCCCTTCTACCCCTACTGATTGAAGCTCTAGTAATCAGTGATTTTTTTGTTTGTTTCCTTGCTGACCACAAATTCTCTGACACGGAAAATGGTTGTGTCCAAAACATTGAATGGTAAGGAAGAATTAGATGTATTTCTTAGGAGTAAATTGATCAAAGGATATGGGGCAAAAGAAATAACAGTGTATTGAGTAAGATGTTCAGCTATGATCATCTTGAATAGCAGAACGGGCTTGAAGGGCCGAAAGGCCTAGTCCTCATACTTTCTATGTTTCTTGTCTCTACAGATCCAAAGCATTCTCAGGGGTAGGGGGCCTAAAGTCTTGGAGGGCCAACCTTCCTAATGGCAGAGACTGCACAGATGACACTGGTGCCTGCAGGAGACAGAAGAGAGAATTAATTGTGCAATAGGATATGATATTCAGGCATACTGAGAGTCTATTCACAGTGGCATTAATGGGAGAGCAGCACAGTAATAATCAATGATTCTTAATTGGTTGCTGGGACATGAAGTTTTTAGCATTATCACATGGAATAGTCACTGTCCTGTCAAGGTAAGGCAAAGAATCTCTCCTTTCAGAGGTGAGATAAATGTCGGGCATCCCAGCACCCATCTTGGTTAATTCAGCCCTATTCAGGAGGTTTTCTCTGGGAATAAGTGAATGGGTGAGATGAAAATAGACAAATGGTACTGGTAAAGCTTGGGGAAAGGCACTGAGGAGTCCTGAGTGAGTGAGTAGGCGCAGTGCAGAGGACATGCAGCATGAGGGAAGAGGCAGGGGGGAAGTTAAGATAGCATGGGTTGGGTGAAAGAGAGTGGGTGAGGGGAGATCTTGTATGAATATTTTATATTTTTATTGTAGACCATGAGTCTTGGTGGGAAGTGGGTGCAGAAGCAAAATTAGAGTGATTGTGAAGCAGCAGAGAGCAGATGGTAGTACTTACCCTGGTAATGTGAAGAAAGTCAAAGACTTTCCTGCAGTATTGCTGGGGCTTAGAGAAATCCTCCATGAAAGTCAACAAAATTGACACTTAGCTGATATCTCCTAAAATTCTACTGATAGATTTTTTTTTTAAGAAGGGAACAAGCATAAAGCTAACAAATCCCAGGAATCCTTGTGCAGCAAGAGCACATGACAATAAGAAGACCCCCAAGTACACAGTGAGGGGCCAAGTAATATCTCGACTCCTCTGGGGCCAGAACTAATACAGGCCAGATCCACGGGGGTATTTTTCAGTCCAAACTGTAAACCACATATGTGTTTTTTCCCTTACGTTTAATGTCTTAGCTATGAGAAGAGTCTAATAATTTATTTTACTGGCTATCCCTTTAAGGTGGATATAAGTGTAGGGAGCAGATTTCTATTGAAGCATTCCTCCTAACAGCTTTTCTGAGAAAAATATAATGATGTGTATATTTTCCTGCTGAGAATGATCTTGGAATTTCTTTCTATTACACTGACGCATCTTTCCTCTTCAGGTACATTAGCTATGCCAGAGAGACTTTCATTGGTCTTCTCCCACTATCTCCAGCCACAATTGCATCCTCACTGATACTTAACCCCAATTGAGAGCCCACCCCAACATTTCTTACTTCTCTAATATACTAGTAAACTCCTCTCTCTTGTAGACTTTGACTCTGTGAAGCCCTTCACAGCCTCAGGCTGCATGTGAGGAAGAACTCCGTGGGAAAATATTTAAAATGACCCTGTAGTAAAATTCTGTAGGACATTTGGGAAATCCATTCTTATGGGTTTCTCAACCTCAAAGCAGCATTTGACCCACCACCCCCAATCCACACAGAACTCCTAAACAGGGTAAATTCAAAGCAATGGCATTAAACTGTTAAGTGTCTTTTAAAAATTCCAGAAGCCAGTCTAGCCTAATGTGTGGTCAAATTATACTGAATCACTTATGATCATTTTGGCACTTGAGACAGGATAGCAACTTCTTCGAACTAATTTGATTATAGCTGCATTTCCAGATATTAGTGTGAACCAAAGCCAGGAGATGAAGGGGAGCATGTTAACTGACTGTGCTGCTGAATTGTGTATAATCTCATTTAGGAAGACCTCCAAGAAGTAGAAGGACCAAATGATGATAAATTGGACACTGATTCTTTTATCTGCAGAAGATGGCTACAAATAAAGCCCAAACTAACAGGCTGAAATTTTCTTGAAAATACAGGGAGTTTGAGGCCTTATATGTGAATTGATTTTCTTTTTAACATTAATACACTCCTAATGTCAACATGGCCCTATGGTGGTACTCTTGCATCTGAATCAGAAAGATGTGAGATCAGTTTTACTTCAGAGATATATCCAAACTGAGACTTTAGTGTTGTGCAGCACAGAGGTATTGTCTTTCAGATAAGATTTTACACTGAGGCAGTCTGCTAACTCAATTAAGATATTCCACGTCACAATTTTGAAGATGTTCTGCTGGCTGACATCTGATCAGAATTGAGGATGACTTACTAGTTTGATGGATTCTGAGATGGCTTGACACAGGATTAGCTGACTGGCATACGGCAGAGAGTTGGAATAAAGGGTTATTTGCAGGATGGCAATCAGTGGCTAGTGGAGTTCCTCAGGGTTCGGTGTTGGGACCACAACTATTCATGTTATACATTAATAATCTGACAAAGGAACTGAGGGCATTGTTGCTAAGTTCACAGATGGTGGAGGGACAGGTAGTGTTGAGAAAGTGGAGAGGCTGCACAAAGACTTGGACATGCTAGGCGAGTGGGCAAAAAAGTCGCAGATTTAATAAAATGTGAGGTTATGTACTTTGATAGGAAGAATAGAGATGTGGACTATGTTCTAACTGGGGAAAGGCTTCAGAAATCTGAAGCACAAAGAGACTTGGGAATCCTAGTTAAGGATTCTGTTAAGGTTAGCATGCAGGTTTTGTTGCAGTTAGCAAATCAAATGCATTGACAGCATTTAAGAGGGCTAGAATACAAGAGCGGAGATGTACTGCTGAGACTGGATAACGTTCTGGTCTGACTGTTTGGAATATTGTGAGCAGTTTTCTGCCCTGTGTCTAAGGAACAATGTGCTGGTGCTGGAGGGGGTCCAATGGAGATTTACAAGAATGATCCCGGGATGAAGAACTCTGGATCTGTACACGGAGTTTAGAAGTATGAGGGGAGAACTAATTGAAACTTAGAGAATACTGACAGGCCTGGATTGAATGGACATGGAGAAGATATTTCAACCAGTAGGGGAGACTAGGATTCGAGGAAACAGCCTCAGCTGAAGGGACAACCTTTTAGAATTTCTTCAGCCAGAGGGTAGTTACTCTGTAGACCCCATTGCTGCAAGGGCTGTGAAGACCAAGTTATTGAGTGTATTTAAAACAGAGATAGATAGATTCTCAATTGGTAAAAGGGATCAGGGGTTACAGGGAAAAGGCAGGAGAATAGGGTTGAGTAATATACCAGCCATGATCATATGGCAGAGCAGACTCGATGGGCCAAATTACTTTATTATGCTCCTATATCTTATGGTCTGATGGACTGATGACAACATACGATCTGCACATTCTGTTACAGGTGGTGCTCAGCCTACTGAATGAGTTGTTTAATGGTTTGTGCATATTCTCTATTTTTGTGTTCCCAGTGAAGTTTCTCAACGTGTTGTGTGCCTTTCTAAATGAACTTCCATTTTGGCTGGTCACAAATCAGACACTTGTGTCACTGCCTTGTGAGTCCCTGCCCAACATCTATTCCCTCAAACACCACCAAAAATAAATTATCTGACCATTTTCTCATTTATCTCTTTGCTGCTTATGAGAGTTTTCTGTATACAAATTGACTGCTACAAGACTAATAACTGCTCTTCGGAAGCACTTCATTGACTGGAAAGCATTTTGTGTCATCTTAAGTTAATGATACTAATTTTTCACCTGGAACTACAATAAATAGAAAAACCCTCAAATTAACAATCTCAGGTATAATACAAGAAACCCGGCATAACTAATCAAATTGGCACAATAGAGGAATGGTCTGCTGTGGCACTTATTAGAACAGCATAGGGAGTGTTTATAACTGATAGCCCTTCATTTTCTTTAAATTTAGAAAATTGTGTGAAGATGCTGTCAATGTGCAGAGTACATGCTGCAAAGAGTGAGGGAGAAGCTGAAATAAATCAAGGAACAGTGTTTACCTGGCACCAAGCTTTAGATGGTTTTATATGTCTGCAGAATATTGGTAATGGGAAAGACTGAGAGATATAAGGAGTTCACAGTGGTGAGAGTCTGGGAAAAAGTGAGTTAGAATTGGACAATGTGGAGAATCCAAAATAGGGAAAAGAAAATTAGCCAAGCATATCATAAAAATTCAACAGTAGATCCTATTTTCCCTTATATATGGAAGTGGGACAGGAGATAATAAATGTTTTCTTCAGATGAAATCAGTCAAAAGCTGATATATGGTGTTATATGTTGTGACTCACAAATGTGACTCAAAAATGATCTTATTTGGTTTTGGGCAAGTAACTTTGAATTTCCTCTGTGGTGGATTATGCTGACAGTTTTGAAGAAACATAACTCCGTGGCATCAAAGCTTGAGTTTTGGCCTTGACTGAAACAACTAGACATGTATTTCTGGCCAGGTCTACAATTTCTTCATGAATAAGGCAGGGCTTACCTCACAAGTTGATGATCTGTCAAGAAGTTGTCTCATATCCAAATCCCTCTCATGATTAACTACACAAACAGAAGGCAAAATTAACTACCCTCCTGCTTTCTACAACTCCCTGTTGGAAACTGGGTAAAAGGATAGTTAAAATAATATTGTTCATGCTGTTTGATTCCTCTGTGCCCTGACCTGAACTGTCCTGCTTAGCAGGACTCCCTGAAGAAGGAAGCAAGACTCTCTCTAAGTCAGCCTGGCAAAGGAGCAATGCTCAGAAAGCTTGTGATTTTAAATAAACCTGTTGGACTATAACTTGGTGTCGTGTGACTTCTGACTTTGTCTATCCCAGTCCAACACTGGCATCTCCACATCACTGCTCTAATGCTCTAATAATGACAAGCCCTCTGCTGTACACCAAGATAAATTTATACGTGTGCTGTTTTAGACCTGAGTGGGTAATACTGACAGAAGCTGAAACTTGGACGTCACTCTGCTTCTTAAACCATAATGCAATATGAAGTAGTATTTTGATATTCATTAGAAGATCAGGGAGCTTAATTCAATAATATGTAATCTATAAAATATTACATATATATTCAATGTGAGCAGGCAACAGGCCCTGTTATAGACAAAATAAAAGGACAAAAATAAACCAGTTAAATATTAGATATTGTTTTGCAATTTGCCCTCCGATCCTCCAACTAATTAGTTTAAATATATGCTATCTGGTTAATAACCATTCTATTAAGGAAAATAGAGTGGATAGGAAGGAATATCAAGGCACCACAAATTTCATACACTTGTCCACTCAGCCTCCTTGTTCCAATCAAAACAGCCCTAACTTATCCAATATTATCTCATAGCTAAATTTCTCCATTACTGACAGCATGATATAACTCCACAAAGGCCAATGTACCATCACCAAGTCTCTCTTTATTTACATGTGAACAGCCCTTAACTTTAGAACTACCTCATTCGGAGTCAGGTACCAAAGTGTCAGTATCTCTGACACGCACATTTTTTATATGTCAGCCAGGGCTCCCTGACTGGACCAGGTTAACAACCTGAATTCTATGAGGTCCAGCTGGCTGACCTCATCACAATTACTACACAGAATTCTCAAAGGTCTCCTCTGTACCCCCAATAGTGTAATAAAAACATAGAAAATAGGAGTGGGAGTAGGCCATTCAGCCCTTCAAGCCTGCTGTGACATTCAATTATCCAATTTCCTTTTATAGCCAAAAAAATTACAGCAGACAGAAAATTACAGGAGATTTGCCAAGCATGATTTCCTTTTCTAAATCCATGCTGTCTCTGTCCAACGCTGACATTGTTTCCCAAGTGCTGTGCTGTTAAAGTTTTTATATAAACTCTAGCTTTTTTCCTATTATTGGTGTCAGTCTAACAGGTCTTTAATTCCCTGTTTTCTCTCTGCCTCCTTTTTAAACCATAGGTTTACATTAGCTACCCTCAAATCTATAGGAACTGTTTCAGAGTCTATAGAATCTTGAAAATGACTGCCATTGCATCCACTATTTTCAGGAACAAAAACAAAAATTGCTGGAAAATCACAGTGGTCTGGCAGCATCTGTAGAGAGAAATCAAAATTAACGTTTCAGGTCCTTCTTCGGAACTAATTGGAGCTTGGAAAAAGATGGTTTTTATATCGAAGAAAAGGTGGGGGAGGGGTGATGAGTAAGTGATAAGTGGAGATAGATCCCAAAGAGAGAGAAAAACATTTGGACAGACAAAGGAGTGGATATAGACCCACCTAGGAGAACGAAAAGCTGATAACAGGGACTACTCATAGCTGATAATAGGATCACTTGCCACCATTTCTGCCACCTCCAGTGGGATACCACCACCAGACACACATTCCCCTCCCCTTCTTTGTCAGCCTTCCCCAAGGACCGTTCCCTCCAGGATACCCTGGTCCCACTCCTCCTTCACTACCAGTACGTACCCACAGCAATCGCAGAAGGTGTCACATCTGCCCATTTATTTCATCCCTCCTCGCCATCCAAGACTCCAAACACACATTCCAAGTAATCAGTGCTTTACCTGCACTTCACTCAATCTAGTCTACTGCATTTGCTGCTCACAATGTGGTCTCTACACTGGGGAAACGAAGGGTAGACTGGGTGACCACTTCACAGAACACTTACATTCTGTCCGCAAGAAAAGACCCTGGTCTTCCAGTTGCTTACCACTTCAACACACCATCATGTTCTCTGGCCAACATCTCTGTCTCAGGCTTGCTGCAGTGCTCCAGCAAAGCTCAGTGCAAGCTGGAAGAACAACACCTCATTTTCTACTTGGGAACTCTGCAGCCTTCTGGACTTAATATGGAGTTCAACAATTTTAGTGCTTTACCATCTTATCCGATGCTTTCCGCTACCACCACATACCAGGCTTCGTCATCATGTGTGCTACTACCACACACTACCCATTATCAGCTGCGAATAGACCCCATTAGCAGCTATTCATTCTCCCAGATAACAAGCATGGGGCTGGATGAACACAGCAGGTCAAGCAGCATCATAGGAGCAGGAAAACTTGACGTTTCGGGCCTAAACCCTTCATCAGAAATGGGGGATGGAGCCAGTAAAGGTGAGTGTAGGTAGGGGGGTAGGGAGGAGATAGGTCAGTCCAGGGAGGACGGACAGGTCAAGGGGGCGGGATGATGTTAGTAGATAGGAGATGGGGGTGTGGCTTGGGGTGAGAGGAAAAACCGGTTAGGGAGGTGGAGATGAGCTGGGCTGGTTTTGGGATGCGGTTGGGGGAGGGGAGATTTTGAAGCTTGTGAAATCCACATTGATGCCATTGGGCTGCAGGGTTCCCAGGCTGAATATGATTTGCTGTTCCTGCAGCCTTCGGGTGGCATCACTGTGGCATTGTAGGAGGCCAAGGACTGGTCTTTATTCACTACTTTGTCTGTTCAACTGTGCTTCTCTCTCTTTGGCCTCTATCTCCACCTGTCATTTACTTGTCACCATCCTCCACCCTACCTTCCACATAAAAACCATTCTTTTCCTTGCTACCATCAGTTCTAAAGAAGTATCAGTGGACCCAAAATGTTAACTCTGATTTCTCTCCACAGATGCTGCCTAGATTTGCCAGCAGTTTCTGATTTTGTTTCAGATTTCCAGCTTCTGCAGTTCTTTCGGCTTTTTGTCCACTATTTTTAGCGCGTCTTGCTTAACCATTCTGGGATGTAGATTATCGGGTCCTGAGGATTTATTGACCTTTAAGACCATAATTTTATTAATACTATTTCCCTGTTAATACTGACTTACTTCAGCTCTTCCCTCTAACTAGATCTTGTGTTCTCCAACATTTTTGGAACGTGATCACATCCTTCCTGTAATGTCACCAGACTAGGTTTTCATACAGTCATAGCATAACCTTACTACTGTTGTAATCTATTACTTTACCTATACAGTCTCTTTATGTAGTTTCTTAAAAAGAATCGCAGAATGGACACAACTCAAAAAGAGATCACAAGCATGGGGCTGGATGAACACAGCAGGCCAAGCAGCATCACAGGAGCAGGAAAACTTGACGTTTCGGGCCTAAACCCTTCAAGAGATCAGTTAGATGGATGTGTCAGTGTCATTTCTCTGTAAGAAAAACTGGACTTTCCCCATAGTTTAAAAGAATTGATTTATTCAGATCTTTATCCACTGTCCCTTTAAAGTTTCAGTTGAATTTACTTCCATCAAACTCTCAATTATAGAATCCCTACAATATGGAAGCAGGCCATTCAGCCTAACAACTCCACTGCAACCCTCTGAAGAGCATCCCACTCAGACCCACCCTATCCCCATAACCCTGCATTTCTCATGGCTAATCCACCTAGCCCGCACATCCCTGGACACTATGTGCAGTCTTTGGCATACACAGGGAGAATGTGCAAACTCTAGCCTGAGGCTAGAATGGGACCCAGGTCCCTGGTGCTGTGAGGCAGCAGTGCTAACTACTGAGCCACCATGCCAGCTGTACATTCCAGATCCTAACTACTTAGTGTGCAAAAAAATTCCTTTGTGTTTCTTTTTTACCTTAAATTCGACCTCTGCTTTTCAACCCTTCCAGCAATGGGAATAGATTTCCCTATATACCCTGTCCAGAGCCCTCATGATTTTTAACACCTCTATCGAATTTCAGCCCAATAATTTCTTCTCAAAAGCAGACCCAGCTTCTTTACTGTATTTGTCCGACTGAAGTCCTTCATTCTTGTTGATAGTTTTCTTGACCCTCTCTCATGTCTTCAAATCCTCCTTAAAGCATGGTGCACAAAATTAGACAGTACTGCAGTTGAAGATCAACCTGTGACTTATAGTCAATGTTTTACACTATATCCTTCCATTTAAAAGGCCCTTATACTTTATTATCCATTTTCTCAAAATGCTTTGCCATCTTCAATTATTTGAGCACAAATAACCCTAGATCCCTCAGTTTATTTTATAGTTGGATCCCATATTTTATACTGCCTCCCTTTTTTCCTCCTGCCTTATGTAATATATCACCTCCCACTTCACTGTGTCAAATTTCTTCTGACATATATCTATTCATTCTACCAGTCTATATCCCCTTACAGTCAATTAAAATCCTCCTTATTGTTCAAAATACTTCCCAGTACTTCCAAATCCCACCCTATACCTCCCTCTCATCTGAAAATTAACTTCATCACAACTGTCTATTTCCTGACACTCATCCAACTTTGTAACCACACTGCCACTGTTGCTTTTATTCCATGTGCTTTAACTTTGCTGAGAAGCCTATTTTATGGTATTTTATCAAATGCTTTTGGGGAGTCCACATATTCTACATCAACCACATTAGCATATTCATCTATTTCTATTACCTCATCAAAAAACCAACTATTTAAATATGATATTCCAGTTACAAGTTTGATTGGCTTTCCTTAATTGTTCAACATTAAGTCCAAGTGACTTAATGTTGTTCTGGATTATCAATTCTGAAAGTTTTTTCAACGCTGTGGTGAAATTGAATGGCATTGGTTGGGCCTATCCCTGCATGTTCTTTTGACCAAAAGTGTGACATTTGCAATTCCCCAGTCCTCTGACACAGCTTTTCTAGCTAAGGAGGATTGGAAGATTATGGCCAGTGAATGTGAATCTGAACATTATGACCTTATATAAATACAATGCACTGAAGTAGTCTCCTTTTCACCAATGGAAGAGAAAGTTTATACACCCACCATGGAAACAGTAAAGTACAGAAAAGGAGAAGTCAGGTAATGATTGAAACCTGGCCTGAGCTGTTGCTGTTGCCTCAGGCATCTCACCTGGCTAGGGAAACTGCCATTGAGATCCGAGGTAAAAGGCATTGCTTCAGCTGTCATTCCAGTGTTTTGGTTTAAAACAAAATTGAACAATTTCTTTCCACTGCTTTTGATTTCCACCCATCCATTTCCAAGATGCTTGCTTATGTTGATATTTCAATTAGTCTACAGCCCCTCAGTTCAGCATTAATTTGTTTTTTTGCAGTATCCGAGGCTGTGATTGTTTGCAGCCTACTTTACCATGTTGGGTATAAAAGTTAAACCAGAGATAACAAGGTGTAGAGCTGGATGAACACAGCAGGCCAAGCAGCATCAGAGGAGCAGGAAAGCTGACATTTTGGGTCCAGACCCTTCTTCAGAAATGGGGGAGGGGAATGGGATTCTGAAATAAATAGGGAGAGAAGGGGAGGCGGATAGAAAATGGATAAAGGAGAAGATAGGTGCAGAGGAGACAGGTCAAAGAGGTGGGGTTGGAGCCAGTAAAGGTGGGTGTAGATGGGGAGTTAGGGAGGGGATAGTTCAGTCCAGGGAGGACGGACAGATCAAGGAGACGGGATGAGGCTAGTAGGTAGGAGATGGGGGTGGGGCTTGAGGAGGGAGGAGTGGATAGATGGGAGGAAGGACAGGTTAGGGAGGTAGGGACAAGCTGGGCTGGTTTGGGGATGTGGTCGGGGGAGGGGAGATTTTGAAGCTTGTGAAGTCCACATTGACACCATTGGGCTGCAGGGATCCCAAGCGAAATATGAGATGCTGTTCCTGCAACCTTCGAGTGGCATCGTTGTGGCACTGCAGGAGGCCCAGAATGGACATGTCGTCCAAGGAGTGGGAGGGGGAGTTGAAATGGTTCGCGACTGGGAGGTGCTATCGTTTGTTGCAAACCGAGTGCAGGTGTTCCGCAAAGCGGTCCCCAAGCCTCTTCTTGGTTTCCCCGATGTAGAGGAGGCCACATCGAGAACAGCGGATACAGTATACCACATTAGCAGATATGCAGGTGAACGTCTGTTAGATATGGAAGGTCTTCTTGGGGCCTGGGATGGGGGTGAGGGGTAAGATGTAGGGGCAGGTGTAGCACTTCCTGCGGTTGCAGGGAAAAGTGCCGGGGGTGGTGGGGCTGGTGGGGAGTGTGGAGCAGACAATGGAGTCACGGAGAGAGTGGTCTCTCCCGAAAGCAGATAAGGGTGGGGAGGGAAAAATGTCTTTGGTAGTGGGGTCTGTTTGCAGATGGCGGAAGTGCCGGAGGGTGATGCGTTGGATCTGGAGGTTGGTGGGGTGGTACGTGAGGATGAGGGGGATTCTGTTTTCCAGGTGGTTGCCAGAGACGGAAACAGCGAGGTCCACAAAGGAACGAGAGGTATCGGAGATAGTCCAGGTGAACTTAAGGTTGGGGTGGAAGGTGTTAGTGAAGTGGATGAACTGTTCGAGCTCCTCGTGGGAGCAGGAGGCGGCGCCGATACAGTCATCGATGTAACGGAGGAAGAGGTGGGGAATAGGGCCAGTGTAGCTCCAGAAGACGGATTGTTCCACGTATCCTACAAAGAGGCATAGCTTGAGCCCATGCGGGTACCCATGGCCACCCCTTTTGTCTGTAGGAAGTGGGAGGAATTGAAAGAGAAGTTGTTAAGTGTGAGGGTGATTTCAGCTAAGCGGATGAGGGTGTCAGTGGAGGGGAACTGGTCGCGCCTGCACCAGCTCTCTGACACCTCCTCATACCGCCCCCTTGATCATGACCCCACCCCTAACCACCAAAATATCATCTCCCAGACCATCCACAACCTCATCACCTCAGGTGACCTCCCACCCACAGCCTCCAACCTCATCGTTCCCCAACCCTGCACCGCCCGCTTCTATCTCCTCCCCAAAATCCACAAACCTGACTGCCCTGGTCGACCCATTGTCTCCGCCTGCTCCTGCCCCACCGAACTTATCTCCACTTATTTCAACTCCATATTTTCCCCTTTGGTCCAGGAACTCCCCACCTATGTCTGTGACACCACCCATGCCCTCCACCTCCTCCAAAACTTCTGATTCCCTGGTCCCCAACACCTCATCTTTACCATGGACGTCCAGTCCCTATACACTTGCATTCCCCATGCAGATGGCCTAAAGGCCCTCCGCTTCTTCCTGTCCCGCAGGCCCGACCAGTCCCCCACCACTGACACCCTCATCCGCTTAGCTGAACTCATCCTCACCCTGGACAACTTTTCTTCCAATTCCTCCCACTTCCTACAGACAAAGGGGATGCCCATGGGTACCTGCATTGGCCCAAGCTATGTCTGCCTCTTTGTAGGATACGTGGAATAATCCCTCTTCAGGAGCTACACTGGCCCTATCCCCCACCTCTTCCTCTGTTACATCGATGACTATCGGCGCAGCCTCGTGCTCCCATGAGGAGCTCAAACAGTTCACTAACATCTTCCATCCCAACCTTAAGTTCACCTGGACCATCTCCGATACCTCTCTCTCCTTCCATCTGTTTCCATCTCTGGCAACCACCTGGAAAACCGATATCCATTTCAAGCCTACAGACTCCCACAGCTACCTAGAATACACCGCATCTCACCCACTTTCCTGCAAAAATGCCATCCCCTATTCCCAATTCCATTGCCTCCGCCACACTTGCTCCCAAGATGAGGCATTCCACTCCCAGATATCCAGATGTCCTTGTTTCTCAAGGACCACAACTTCCCCTCCACAGTGGTCGAAAATGCCCTCGACCGTGTCTCTCGCATTTCCCGCAACTCATCCCTCACACCCCCTCCCCGCAATAACAACCAAAACATAATCCCCCTCGTCCTCACGTACCACCCCACCAACCTCCGGATCCAACGCATCATCCTCTGGCACTCCTGCCATCTGCAACCTGACCCCACTACCAAAGACATTTCTCCCTCCCCTGTACTTATCTGCTTTCTCTCCATGACTCCCTTGTCAGCTCCACACTCCCCACCAGCCCCACCATCCCTGGCACTTTTCCCTGCAACCACAGGAAGTGCTACACCTGCCCCTACATCTTCCACCTCACCCCCATCCCAGGCCCCAAGAAGACATTCCACATCTAACAGATGTTTACCTGAACATCTGCTAATGTGGTATACCATATCCGAAGTGGCCTCCTCTACATCAGGGAAACCAAGCAGAGGCTTGGGGACCGCTTTGCGGAACACCTGCGCTCGGTTTGTGACAAACGATAGCACCTCCCAGTCGCGAACCATTTCAACTCCCCCTCCCACTCCTTGGACGACATGTCCATTCTGGGCCTCCTGCAGTGCCACAACGATGCCACTCGAAGGTTGCAGGAACAGCATCTCATATTTCGTTTGGGAACCCTGCAGCCTGATGGTGTCAATGTGGACTTCACAAGCTTCAAAATCTCCCCTCCCCGACTGCATCCCCAAACCAGCCCAGCTTGTCCCTACCTCCCTAACCTGTCCTTCCTCCCATCTATCCACTCCTCCCTCCTCAAGCCCCACCCCCATCTCCTACCTACTAGCCTCATCCCGTCTCCTTGACCTGTCCGTCCTCCCTGGACTGAACTATCCCCTCCCTAACTCCCCATCTACACCCACCTTTACTGGCTCCAACCCCACCTCTTTGACCTGTCTGTCTCCTCTCCACCTATCTTCTCCTTTATCCATCTTCTATCCGCCTCCCCTTCTCTCCCTATTTATTTCAGAATCCCCTTCCCCTCCCCCATTTCTGAAGAAGGGTCTAGACCCAAAACATCAGCTTTCCTGCTCCTCTGATGCTGCTTGGCCTGCTGTGTTCATCCAGCTTTAAACCTTGCTTTCTCACATGCATTTTCTATTAGGTTTACTGGATAGCGATCAATGCCGTGCTTTGTGGTTTATATTCTGCTCCTTTGCCCAGGAGCATTGAGGTCAAATGTAGCCATCTGGGACTTTACTAGCTCAGGAATCTGCTGCCAAATTTCCTATCTACATCCTCTGTTTCTTTGACTCTGGATTGCACCTCATTCTTCTTCGTTCAGATTAAACACTGAACTTTTGGTTTATCATCCCTCCCATCTGACGTCACATATGGGTGGCGGGAGTTTATTGGTCCTACATGAGTGGAAAACATGTTGAGTAGAGTGACATAACTAGATTTAATTTCACTTTCTTATTAGTGGATTCAAATTTAGAAATCAAGTCACTGGCATGTTCATGATGGGTCAGCCCTCATACTGACCCATAGCAGTGCCTACCTGTAATACATTTGCAGACCTTGAATATTCATTATGTTAAAACATTTTGCAATGGTGTCCTCTCTTCAAAATTAAGTTAGCAGTGTGCAAAAATGTTATGTTTATTTAAAGTGGCATGCAACATTCAGCTTTGTACAATTATGTCTGACATTGGAGCTTCCCCTGTTGAACTCTGTACTGTCAGGAGGGGAGCAGAATTGCAGCTTCCATGAACCTCAGGACCTGCAAGGGTGAGACAAGAGTAAAAGGTGGGTCAAGTGGAAGAGGAATCCAAGGGATGGACAAAGAATAGGATTGGTGACATGGAGGAGTGAAGTGAGAAATGCCTGACACTTTGTGTGTTGGGGTCTGGTAGGGAGAATCAGTCAAGATAAGAAAATAAGGGGCCTAAAGGGGTCAGTACTGTCCACGTGTGGGTTCGTCTCAGAGTGTTGGATGGTGGAGTCCTTACCAGCCTGTGAGTTCACTGACAAAATTTCAATTATCTTGTGGAAAGTGATCTTGGACAATCATCTTTGCAATTGCACAAAAGGAAGGGCCAGCTGAAGGTACAAGATGAGCCACACTCAACAGAATGGCAAGTACTACAGTGGACACTAATATGAGTGTTCAATAAAAAAAACTCAAATATAAAACATAATTTCTTCTACAATAAAGAAATGTCCCTAACTTTCCTGTTACCACCAATGCATGCCATCCATGAGGCATACCAGTACATTTAGCTCATTGACAAACCTAATGATGCACACATAAATAAAGTTAAATCAATGAAATCTAAAATATTCACAAGTGAAATTTATACTTGAAAAACGCCATACCCACTTTTCTCCTCTCAAAAAAATGCTTACAGCAGTGGAGTTAGGCAGGAAAGTTTTAGCTGAAGGCAGAGCCTCCTTGTTTATCCAGGAAGCTCTCATATAGCCTGTGCATACCTGCTGCTTGTTAGTTAATGGCAGATTGCACCAATCAAAGGCTTCACCTGTCATGCGATTATAAGTTTCTCCTGTGTACACAGCCATTACTTTAAATTTTATTTGAAAATGGATTGAATCTTACAGTTTGTTGACTCAGTTCAATGTGTGTCAGATTCTTTGGAGGGTTTGTTGCCTTGAACGGGTTTTCTAAATGAATCTTATCAAGCCTCCTCACTAACTACCTACTCCACCCCTGAGATGTCTCTCATGTCTGATTTCTGCCTCATCTTGCCATGTGTTGTTCTCACAAGAACTTCCCACCACTCAGCATATATCCCAGAATTCACTGGCATCCCTTGTGCTTGTTCCATCTTGCTGTGCAGGCATTTGTGGAGGTCCTGCTGGATGGGGTGGTGTGGCGATGGGTCTTCCTCTTCCCCCAGGACTTGGAATGGAGGTCATGACACCAGATCATGCCACCCTAGTCCAATATTGCCACCCAGGGCTGTTGGAAGAAGGTCCCCATCCTTCTCCATTCCATCAGGGTAAAGTTCAACATCTTCTCTCAGATATATCACACTGACTATATTTTTGCTACTGTACTGACCTGCTCCCAAGGCTCATGTTTTACCAGTCTCACTACTGCCTGCAACATATTCCTGACTTGCTCTCACCCACCCAAGCCCCAACACCGCTAAGCTTGCATCCCCTCTGCACTGCCCACTCACTTGCTCTGGATACTCTCCCACCTGCACCAAAAGTACCAGCTATGACATCCACTGTTACCTCAGTAATACCTACCTCTCTCATTCCAGGAGAAAGGCAGGCCCCAGCAGGGCAGAAAGGGTCAGGTCAAGTGGTGTGATGCCATCATTCAGCTCCTCACCCTACATCAGGAGAGGACACTGACTCTGACTGGTCCAAGTGGGGCCTGGAATGGTTAGTATGCTGTGAACCTCTGAGCTATGATCTTTGTTTTGGCTGAAGCCTGCTGACAGCTATGACAAGCATTTTGGCTTTGTGCCTGATAGCAGAAATATGGCTTGGTATCTATCTGAGGAGGCAAAGCACAAAAAGAGGCAAGATAAGGCAATGCAGGAGAGGGATGCTGTGAAAGAAAAACTCAGGGTGAGTGAGCACTATGACAGCAAGCAAAAAGCCTAAGATTCATCCTGGTCCAGTCCATGAGCTCCTGCATGTCCCTGAGTGCACAATGTCCTTGCTGCAGCATTATAATGATAGTTGCCCGTGCAGCTCACGGTACATTATTGAAGGGCAAAAGCAACCTGTAAGTGAATTGGAGATGTGCATGTGGGGTCTTAGAGGCTAGTACATGTTGAACACCAGTGCTCATGGTTGTGAGCTGCATGTGACTGGTACCTAGCTTCCAGTATATAGGTAATTTGGACCAAGTGGTGAGTTGAATTCCCCAGGTGCTTGCTCTGTTTTCCTTTTGAATTTTCCCAATTCCTGGCTTGTTTGACCAGCTTGGTAAGATAGGAGATAACAAAGTGTAGAGCTGGATGAACACAGCAGGCCAAGCAGCATCAGAGGAGCAGGAAGGCTGACGTTTCGGGCCTAGACCCTTCGGGGGTCTACACCATGTTATCTCAGATTCTCCAGCATCTGCAGTTCCTACTATCTCTGTTAAGATAGGAGTCTGAATATTAATGAAGCGATATGTAGCATTAACAAGGTGTTTCAACAATCAATAATCACTGCAAATCTAGCATCTCACCACTGCCCAGTGAAAGCATAAAGATGGAGTGAAATGATCCTGACGTTGAGGTAGGCGCCTCATTTGATGTTCAATTCCAACATTCCTCTGGATCACATCTCTCCTGCTTACAAAAAAAACTTCCAGTTTTTGATACCTTTAAACATATCTTTGGTGCACCCTCTTCCCCAAACCAGGATGAGCATCACACGGCTCTACCCAAGCCTGTGGTCTCCTGGTCATCAAGGAGCAGGTCCCGGGCTGATTTTCCTGGCCTGGGCTTGCAGGCTAGACTAGGCTCCAGGTCCACAGCTAGGCCCAGGTGCCTGAAGGAGGAGAAGTGGCAGTCTCAGCCCGGTGGACTTGTTCTGGCACAGTGGTCTTGTCGTAGCATTGAGGTCTCGTCCCTGTGTGGTGGTCTTCTTCATCTTCAGTTTCTAGGCATTCCAGCAGTCCAGCAGGCGGTCTCATTCAGGAGTGGCAGTCTCGGCCTGGCAAGGCAGTCTTCTTCAGCAGAGGCTTCCAACCCAGTATTTCAGCAACCCAACAGGCAGTCTTGTCCCGGCTGCATCTTCAGAGTATTCCATCATTTCTTAATCGGCTTTCCCTGAGCCCAGGAGCCATTTACTGAATTGTAATGAATTTTGCCTTAGTCTACTTTTTTATGTTATGCATGACTTCTGTCATTGTGGGGCAACTTATAAAACATTTCACTGTATTTTTCATGTAAAAGTACATGTGATAATAAATTTCTATTCTATTCTGTTCTTTTAACCTCAACAAGTTTCTTCTTAACATCAAATGTTTGAAACAGCAAGAGAAACCCATCAAAATCCGGAGCAGTGTTTGTATTTGAGTTGCTTCTGTCGTTTTGGCATAATGCCACATTGCAAATACATTTGCCCATCAAGTTATTGGCAGAGTCAAAGTCACTCTGTTTATAAGTTTTAAGCACACAATGTTTTTGTTTAGTTTTTGTCTTTTTTTTGGAAATTGGTGAGAAAATAAGGATAAACAAGCAGCCAGGAACTTGGCCAACAACTTAAGTTTATTCACACGCTAGTTAACTCTCCCACCCTGTCCACAGCTTAGCATTTCTGCAATGCAAACACCTTATCCTTTTAATCAGTGTAAAATATGTCATCACAAGATCACTCTGAATTTGTCTATTATCCAGTGTGTCCAAGGTTATGTTGCAATAAATTTGCCATTATTATGTTGTGTTATTTCTTTTTGAACTTTCCATGACATTGTTTGAAGAGCAGCACAGCCTCTATTTCCAGAGCAATATTCATTCCTCAAACATCACTAGAGAAGAAAAAAGAAAAAAAAAGCATCTGCAGATCTCGAAATCTGAAACAAAAACAGAAATTGCTGGAGAAACTTGAAGTGATACTGAACTCCAAATATTAACACTGCTTTCTCTTCATAGATGCTGCCAGACCTGCTGAGTTTCTCTAGCAATTTCTGTTTTTGTTTCACTACAGAACAACTTATTTAATTTATGGGATCTTATTGTGCACAAATTGGCTGCTTTGATTGTCTTCACTATAAGTGACACTCAAGAGTGGTTCATTGGCTTTGGAGTGCTTTGTGATGTGCTGAGGTTGTGAAAAACCACGTATAAATGCATAGTGACCCTTTTAATGAATTATTGGAGAATATCTGCCTCCTATTGAACCATACCCCAAAGACAAAGGAATGATTTTGGCAATGAGAAAGGCAGTAGAATCGCTGCATTTATATAGATCCCTTAAAGTACTATGATGCTTCACAGGAGTGTTATTAACCAGTATTTGGCACCAATGCATGTAGGAAATATTAGATCTGATGACCAAATACTTAATCGATGAATAAGTTTTAAATAACTTTCTAAAGAAGAGGGAAAGATAGTTTAGTGTCCAAGGAGCTGAAGGTATCTTTGCATAGAGCAATTAAAACATGAATGTGAAACATGGCCAGAAAGAGAGGAGCACAAAGATCTCAGAGCTGCAGGAGATTAAAGAGTTTGGGAAACATTAAGTCATGTATAAATTTGAAAAGCAGGTTGAGAGTTTCTAAATTAAAGCATTGTCAGACCAAAAGTCAATGTAACAACCAAACGAACTGCGAAACCTGCAAGTCAGAGACAAAATTAGAAATTGCTGGAAAAGGTGAGCAGGTCTGGCAGCATCTGTGGAGAGAAATCAGAGTTAACATTTCGGGCTGAGTGACCCTTCCTCAGAACTGATGATAGCTAGGAAAATGTTGGTGTATATACAAAAGAAAAAGTGGGGGCAGAGGGTAAAGAGTAAACGATAGGTGGGGATAGAGCCCAAAGAGAGAGAAGAGCAGTTGGACAGACAAAGGAGTGGATAACGATGTGGCTAAGAGAGTAAATAGCTATCAATAGGGCCCGTTAGTGGCTAACAATGGGTTGCGTGTAATAGCAGACTATGTGATAACAAGGCCTGGTGTGTGGGGCTTGGGGTAAGGACGTTTGAGAGCTCAAACCCTAAAGTTATTGAACTCAATATTTAGTCCAGAAGGCTGCAGGGTTGCCAAGCAGAAAATGAGGCGCTGTTCTTCCAGTTTGGACTGAGCTTCGCTGGAGTATTGCAGCAAGCCTGAGACAGGTATGTTAACCTATTCCCATTAATAGCTATTCACCCTTCTATCCAGATTGTTACCCACTCCTTTGCCTGTGCAATTGCTCTTCTCTCCCTTTGGGCTCTATCCCCCATTATTGTTTACTCCTTACCTCCTCCCTCCACCCTATTTTCTGCACTTAAACTGAAGTTTTCCCAGCTTCCATCAGTTCTGAGGAAGGGTAACTCAATTCAAAACGTTAACTCTGATTTCTCTCCACAGATGCTGCCAGATCTCCTGATCCCTTCCAGCAACTTCTATTTTTGTCCAAGGGTCAATGTAGGTCAGCTAACAGAGCTGAGAGGTGAGCAGGAAAGTGTGAATTGGCATACTAATGCTATAGTTTTGGATGCACACATCTTCGAAGAGTTTGAAAATCATAGATTGATCAGAAGACCATTGGAAAAGTCAAGTCTAGAGGCATGGTAAGGGTTTCAGCAACCTGAATTGAGGCAGGGGGGAAACCAAACATACTACAGAAAAAGACAGATTGGTTATGACAGGGATATATGGATGGAAGCTCATCTCAAGATCAATTACAACACCAAGAAGCATAATTGGGGGTTTTCGTTTTATGATTATCTAAAAGCCTGAAGATCAGCACAGTAGGCTGAATGTTATGATATTTTGGCAAAGTGTCATTTTTGCTGAGTTTCTTGGAGGGTTTCTCTTTGTGAGGCCTAATGATGTTTGTCACACTATTATCCAAAGCATGCCTCATTAACCACCTACCCTGTTCCTTTGATGCCCCTGTCCTCCAATGTTAGCTGCATTCTCCCACTCACTGTAGCTAGAAGAACTGAACATCAGCCAAATAGACCAATATCCCTGGAGCTAGTAACATCTTTAAAATACCCGCTGGACAAGCATTGTCGGACTGAGCTGCCCTGCACATTTGTACCAGTCATGGCAGATAAGGGGAACTTGGCAATTGCTTTGTGTACAGGCACCTCAAGATCCTGGTGGACGGGGTGATGCAGACAAGGACTGTCCTCAGGACTGGCCAGGGATGCAATGACACCAGGCTTTGGCAGCCTAATCCGGGGTTGTTGCTTAGGTTGGTGCTGTCTCTGCCATCGAGAGGAATGCCCAGTACCCCAAGTCCCTTTTGTTGCAGCTTTCTGCAGTTTTTCTGTATTTAAATAATCTGTTTAATTCTCACTTCCAAAATGAACAACTTCACTTTTTCCCACATTATATGCCATTTGTCAACGTTTTGCCCATGTACTCAACCAATCAATATTGCTGTATAAATTATTTGCATTCTTCTCGCCACTTAGCTTTCCACTTATTTTTGTGTTGTCTGCAAGTTTGGCTACAGTACATTCACTTCCTTCCTCCAAGTCATTAATATATATTGTAAACATTTGCAATCCCAGCACTGATCCCTGTGGAACCCCACTGGTCACAGATTGCCAACCTGAAAAAGAATCTTTTATCCCCATTTGCTGCTTACTGCCATTAGTCAATTCTCTGTCCATGCCAATATACTACGTCCAACACCACAGGCTCTTATCTTATGACTTAACTTTTTGCGAGGTGCATTGTTGCACACCTTCTGAAAGTCCAAATACAACAACTGTAACTGAGGCTTCTTCAAAAAAACTTTAATAAATTAGTGAGACACAATTTTCCTTTCATGAAGCCATGCTGACTCTATCAGATTAGATTATGATTTTCCAGATCTTCTGTTATTATTTCCTTTATAGTTGATTTTGATAGTTTTCTAACAATAGATGTTAGGCTAATCAGTCTATACCCACCTGCTTTCTGCCTCTGTTTTTGAATAGGGACGTCACATCAGCAGTTTTACAATCCTCTGGTACTTCTCCAGAATCCAACACTTTTTGGAAGATTACAACGATGCATCCATTGTCTCTGTAGTTACCTCTTTTAGGATCCTAAGATGCAAGCCACCGGGGCCAGGGCACTTATCTGCCTTTAGCCCATTAGTTTGTCTAAAACTACTTCTTTAATGATGGTGATTAAACTTAATTACTCACAGTATCCTTCAGTATTAATGGAATTTTTGTAGTATCTTCCACTAGAAAGACTGATGCAAAGTATCTGTTTAACTCCTCTGCCATTTCCTTGTTCCCCAGTACCATCTCTCTCGATTCATTTTCCTTGACTGCCAAAGTGCGTGATGATTGTTCAAGCAACTGGACCTGGAGTGGAGGTTGCTCTTGACTTACTGTGCTGGGACCCCTGAAGGCTATCTTCCTTGATTATTTTTCTTGCTTTCATTACTCAGACCTTTGAGTATAGGAGTTGGGACATCATATTGAGGTTGTACAGGACATTGGTGAGGCCTTTTCTGGAGTGCTGTGTGCAGTTCTGGTCACCCTGTTATAGGAAGGATATTATTAAGCTAAAGAGGGTTCAGAAAAGGTTTACCTGGATGTTGCCAGGAATAGAGGGTTTGAGTTATAAGGAGAGGCTGGATAGGCTGTGACTTTTTTCAATGGAGAGTAGGAGGTTTTGGGGGTGACCTTATAGAGGTTTATAAAAAGTCATGACAGGTATAGATAAGGTGAGTGGCAAATGTCTTTTCTCGAGGGTTGGGGATTTCAAGACTAGGGGGCATATTCTTCAGGTGAGAAGAGAAAGATTTAAAAAAGATGTGGGGGACAATTTTTGGACACAGAGAGTGGTTCATGTCTGGAATGAACTCTCAGAGGAAGTGGTGGATGCAGGGACAGTTACAATGTTTAAAAGACATTTGGATACATACATGAATAAGAAATATTTGGAGGAATATAGGCAAAGCACAGGCAGGCGGAACTAGTTTAGTTTGGGATTATGGTCAGCATGGACTGGTTGGACTGAAAGGTCTGTTTCTGTACTGAATGACTCTGTGACTATATAACTGCTGACAATCATGACTGGCATTGTTTCTGCACTAAATGGTAAGGCAGGACTGAAGTACTGTGAATCGTGTAGCTCTGGCTGTGGGGCAAATGTGCAAAAGGGCAAGACAGGGATGCATTGAGTATCCTGATAGGATCAAACTGAATGAGAAGTAAGAGAGCAACCGAGCAATCCTGAGATGCAGCCTGGTGCAATCTGTGAGGTTGGTACGAGCCCCTGTGTGTAAAGTGTCTTGCAGCAGCTTTGTGATGGAGTTGCCAGTGTACCACAGGCTGCAATACGATCATGCAGCTGCATAGTTCAATTGGATCAGAGATGTGCCATAACGATGCATCGAGACCAACAAATTCCCAATGCCAAAGTCATCAGACATAGGATGCATACTTGTGCTGCTCATAGAATGTGATATGGAGATACTGGTACTGGGTGTCCAAAATGGAGGTCTGGAGAAGGAATGTTAAGCTGCAGTCATCAGACTTTCAGGTTGGAAATCCTTGCATCTAGCTTTATTGTGGTGTATGTAAGATAGAAAGCTGCATATTAGTGAGCTGAGATTTGCACATAACGAGGCTGACAACAAGCAATAAGCCCATTGATAGGCATCTCACTGCTTTGTACTTGGAATCTCATCTTGTTACTAAGACCTCTGCTGGAAAATGCAACTGTTGCTCCCTATGTTGAGAAGGACATGACTGCACTTCTCACATAGTTTTCCCAGATAGCTCACATAATTCAGTCCCCATAAGATTCTGCTCAATAAGTGAACCATTACAGGGAGATACTGGGGTAGTGGTAATGTCACTGAACTGATAATGCAGAAGTCTAGGCTAATGCTGTGAGGACACAGGTTCAAATGTCACTTTGGCTAATGGTGACATTTAAATTCAATTTTTTTAAAAATCTGGAATTGAAAGCTAGTGTCTCAATAATAGTCATGAAATTATTAGTCATTGTTGTAAAAACTCATCTGGTTCACAAATGTCTTTTAGGGAAGAAAATTTGCCATCCACACCTGTCCTGGCCTACATGTGAGTCCAGAACAACAGTATGATTGACTGCCTCCAGAACAGGAAAGTTTTTGATCTGTAATTTATACCTCAGTGACCAGGAGTGGGACACAGCATCAAACTTGTGTCTGAGTAGGGTACTGTACAATTTAACATGATTCCCATTGACTTGACTGTATTGTCTGAGTTCCACAGTACATTACTTGCCTTCTATTAGCAAGATGCCTGCAATTTTGGAATGAAAAAGAGGAAGGGGAGGTTCACTTTGCAGAATTACATAACCAGTATCAAGTATGGCTGGGTTTCAAAAGTCATTGACGTTGGGAGGAAGAACTATATTGCTATTTCAACCTTTTTTTTTGCTTTTGTTGTGTGGAGTAAAGTTTATTTAAATTGCTTTTCTCCCATGAAACTATTTTTGGCATTTCATCTGAATGAGACTAAATAGGTCAGCAGATGTTTTTAATTTAAAAACAATGGGTGATTGACACACAAGAGGAATTATGTACTTATTATAGAATCAACACTTTAATAAAGGTGACTCTCCTCAGAACAGGGAGAAGATAGGGTGAGGAATTCTGCTCTCATTTAAGAAAACACTCCAGTCTACTGAATGAGTAATCCCAATCAAGAAGGATGAATGCAAGAGAAATGGAGAAAGAAAAAGAGAGAAAAAAGAGAAATTGAGGATGAATGAGAATAGGATCAAGGAAAACTAGAGGAAGAGAGATAAATAAAAGAAGGATCGAGAGAAATATTAGACTGAGAACTGGAGAAAGAAAAATAGAAGAAAGAAAGAAAAATCATTAATGCATAAGAGGAACACAGTCATAGTTCAATTTTCCTGACAAGGTTTTGGACTCATGTCTTAATCTCTCCCTCCAGTGCCCAGATATCTATTTGTAACATTTTCCATTTATGAAACATCTTTGCACAGTGAAGCTTCTAAGTAAATTCAAGATGTTCGTTTCCACAAATCAGGCAATCAAAAACGTAGCAGCACCAAAAATTGACTGCATTGGTTTCAGAATAAGGGACAACATTTAAAATAGGTAAACTGTATGCGTTTTTACTTATGGTCAGCTGATAAGTACATATATATGGAGTTTGGAGGGGTTTTAGAGATGTACTTCATCCAGTGGATAGAGGCTACAACTGCAATTGCAAATCCAAATGTATATTGCTGGTACAAAAGTTTCACAGCACAAAATGATCAAGCAGTAACTATATACATTCCATTAATTATTCTGTATTCAGAATTACTCCCTTGATCCCATCCTCACTAAGGTGCTAACTACCCAATTTCTTTTCCCGGCCCCTGTGCTAGCAGATATTGTAAATGATTCTTGTAATCAAGTTCTCTCTGGATTCTATATATTGTCAGCACTCATCTCCAAAGTCTATACTAAACTCCATTATTGTTGCAACTACTAACCATTTATAATTTCCCATTTCCTGTCCAAAGTTCTTGTTGTTTCATGTTGTTTCTCCCAAAATCTAAGCCTGCCTCACTTGCAATGTCATGCTTGAGCCCCTTAAATCAGCCTTTGTACAGCTGTATCATTGCAATGGCTTTAATGAAAGTCACAAATGACATTCTTGTAACCAAAGCACTTTCCCACCCTGATGCACTAATCTCTCAGCAGCTTTTGCAGCTTTTGGCAATGTGAATCGGATCATCTTTTTCCAAATGTGAATAGGGACAAACTCAACTGACAGGAGTATCAATAAGTAGAGGACGCAAATTTAGATCATTGGCAAGTAATTTTTTTCAATGTAGTGATACATAGAATTTGGCAGTGTTAGAATTAGCTGCTACTTAGTAACAATGGCAAAACTATAAAAGAATACAATTCATTGTGATATGCTCCAGGGTGCTAGATGATAGTGGTAAATCAATATATAATAAGAGTTGTACATGTATTTTACTCCTTTTATGTTTCAGATTTGTTATAACTTCACAAAACCTTTCAGTAAAATGTAACCTTTAAAATGGCAAACAAAAGCTTGGGTGTGTACCCATCAAAGCTAAGTAAGATCATGATCAAACATGGCAAGCGGAATAATTTAATTATTCCACATCCATTTATTTTCCTGCACTGGAGTTAATCACGCACACTTATTTATGGTGTTAGAGTTTATATATAAACAAGTATCATCTCAGAGATGTTATATTTATTAATATAACAAGGAGAATTATTCTTTTATAGCAGAAACGGTGGTTTGATCTCTTCCCAGCAGCAAGCTGGAACTAGCTGTTGATGGTTTGCACTTGGATCATAGCTGACACTATTTCCTTAATTGTCATCACTTTTCATTCTTTTCAACCTCAGTGATGTCCTATTGTTTGAACCTTGACACCTCACCCTTAGCCTTACAACTGTAAAAAACAACCTTGGCACAGGGAAATAGATATATCCTTGCCCTGTGCACCAGTGAAGCTCCTTCACCACCTTGTCAAGAATCCATTTTACCTCTATCAGCCTGGGCTCGTTGATAGCATTCTCACATCTAAGTGATGTTTGCACCACACTTCTGGAATTAAACTTGTAGGATGACATTGCAAGTGCCATTCTGCAAAAGTGCTTCAGTGTTGGAGGCACCAACTTTCAGAAACAAGGGGTAGAATCTTCATAGTCCCTGAACGATGTAGGCAATGACAAGTCAATTGCTGTTGTTAGGCCATTTTGTACACAGGGACAGGCACCCATCTCTTGCAGCAGAGCATTGTTCATCTCAGGGCTGTTAGCTTGCAGTCTTCACACAACGACTTTGCATTTACTTAGATGGTTGCTGTAGTTCTGCCTTGCCTCGCCTTTTTGTGCTTTGCTGCCACATTCAGAATGTACAGTTTCACAACACTTCTGACTTGCCTAGCATTTAGTGCAGACACAGTCGGCTTGTCATGGATGTCAGCAATGATAAGTGAAATTGGCAAGGGGGAACATGTTGCTGTACAACACCACATCATGTCAAAGTCACGCCTACAGCATTTACAACAGCTTACACAGTGACATGCTAAATATGCTTTACCCAAATGGCTATGGCTCAAAGTTTAAGAGGACCTGATCTCAGTCAAATCAAGAGGAACTGTCGTCAATCTGAGGTTCCACTACCAGTCAGTCATTGTTCAATCAAGTCTAGGGGCTTGGATATAGTCAGTCGGCCACTTGGGATGGTTGGAGTCAGGAATTCCATATAATTGAGGTCCAGGGACTGGGCCGTAGTCAGTCATGGGGGTCAGTTCGCTGAAAATCAAGTGAGGTTTATCAGTGGGCTGAGATGGGCAAGTTGGGGAACTCAGTTGTGGGGATGGGAGCAAGATTGCTGGAAGGTAGATAGGACAATAATTGTAATAGAGGAGGCAACTTAACATATAAGAACAGGAGACGATAGTGCATTGGAGGACATGGATTACCATGGTGGTGGTCATTGACAGTCACTACCACTCTGCTTTTGTCTGGAAAAGTGGCAATGCAGTGTATTATGATGTTGGCGTAACTAAACTGTACACTTGGCACAGGAGGCAATGTGAAGATTTAAACAAAAGAGTTGGGTGAACTGATGGGGTCAACAAGAAACGCAAGAGAAAAAAAGAGCATGGAGGTTTATGGGGCTCATCTAGATTAGCACACTGGGCCTGTAACTCATTCTGTAAAGTGTGACATGTGCCACCTTCCATGCCAATTCACAAATGCACAATGGAAATGAAAAATATCAGCCAACACATCAAAAATGAGTGAAGTAAGTGGTATTATGTGTTTGAGAATGCAAGCTCTACTTGTGAGTGATGTGAGGCCTTTTAAAGAGCAATTGCATTATTCAGGCTCTTACACAGTACAGGTTTAAAATATCTACAATCACAGAATTTTGTATGTGAAACAAATGTAGTCACCAACTATGAGGAATACAAATCCTAGCCACAAACAATTTTGAGTTTGTGACTGGCCATAATAAATTTATCATAGGCATATCTACAAAGCAGAAGTAATCACAGGGGCCTTTAAAAATTTCATCTACAGACTGCAATTCACAAAGACAATCAAGGATCTCAAAGGCTGCACAAAGGCATGGAACTGATTTCCTCTGACCTTGAACTGTAAGTATTTGACAGCATGCTCTTATATGCAATGCTACCTTTCTTGGAAGATGTGGGAATGGTGGAAACAAGGTTTCAGTAATCTGACCACACTTCAATCTCCTACTAGAGATTTTGTGTGACATAGCTCCTGCTGCATACAGCAGAATCAGGTCCACGATGTCAAAGATCCCTGTACAAGCATTCCTTGTCCCTCCTCAGAGACATTCATGTCCCACTGTGTCAAGGACTATGCTACACTGCTATTTGTGTATGATGCAAATGCTGAGTGCTCACAATACTAAAGGACCTGTTCTGTTTCTGATATTCCCCACATAGGTTCATTAGAATGTGCAGGGATTATTGTCACCATGGCAATGGTGCAGTTAAGGTGTGGAGAAATTGAGGAGGAACAAATGTGCTAGCAAGACCAGGACCAGCAACAACTGCTAACAGTTGCCGAACAGCCTCCACATGAAGATGTCACAGCTGAAGGTACCCTTAGTGTGCAGAAGAGTGACAGGAGACTATCATCTTCTTTACCATTTCCTCCAGATGAGCAAGGTGCTTTGCTGCTGCAGAATGAGGATGTCCAGGGATACCATCACAGAACTATCTTCTGCTGATGTAGGACTCATGAACTGAAGGGGTAGGTGGCCATTCTATCGTGGTGGTTGTCAAGTTGATAGCTAATTTTTTTATGTAACTACCTGCTTCCAAGGATCTAGTGGGATCCTGTGTGGGACTTAGCAATCGGCAACCCACAAATTTATCACAGCTGTTACCAATGTAATTTGTGCTCGATCATACCACTTCATCTTGATTCAATGTTGCAGGAAGGCAGGAGGCTTTATAATGTAGCTGGACTGTCCCGGATGCAGGGTGCTTTTGGTTGTACATATGTCACAATGGGAATGCTATTTCAGAGTGCAGTTGAGATTAATAGAAAGGCTACGATTTAGTAAATATAAAAGTCATATGTGATCATGGTAATACATCCTCGAGGTCTGAGCCAAATACCATGGAAACTGTTGCAATACCTATATCCTATAGGCTGGATGCCTTACAAAGAAAGCTGTTGGGAGACAATGATGGGGGAGGGTGTTGCCGTGCAGTACATTCCAGTGTCTATGCCACATAATCCTTGAACGCTGTCCGTGCAAACTGGAGCAGGCAAAGAGGTGTTGTGATGGACACTGACGAGCTGGGAGAGCAGTACCAGTCTTCCAAGAAGGCAGATGAGGACATTGAGCAGGAGGAACATCAAAGGAGTGCAGTGCCGGGCACATCAAACCAGACAAGACTTATTGACATCTACCTCCAATAGATGTAAGTTGCATAAGGTTATCATTCGTTGACTGCAAATTTGTTGTTGTTTGAAATGCAAGCAACCCCTGGTTACTCACAGAAGCAATTTTTTAAAAATTCACTTTAATTGTTGTTCAATAAAAGTTGATATTATCCACTATTGGAAGGCTGTGCAACATGTGATGCTCCCAAACTGAACAATGACAAGATGTTATGCTACACCAGGCATTTGGGAATGGATAGCTATCCTTCAGACAGGTTCTAACATTGCGTAATGTCGGGTAACTTTTGTAGTTTCATTGTTGCAGCTGTACTTATTCTGACATTCAGACGAGTGTGCCCTCAGAAGCTTTTCATTTTCATTGTTCCCTCAACACATGCACTCTTAATGGCTACTCCTGTCTGGCAGCATGAATCACTGAAGGTCCCAGCAGTGGTTAGTACTTCCAGCACTGGTGAGCACCCAATAGGATGAGTGCAGAGCGTAGGGCTGTAGTATCAACCTGAATGCCTTCTGCACTGCCTACTCACTTGCTTAGGACACTTCTCCACCTGTACCAACAGTATCAGCTGTGTCACCCATTTTCATCTCCCTCAATACCTGAATCGCTCTCATTCCAGAAGGAAAGCAACCACCATGAATGCAGATGAGTCAAGACAAGTGGTGGGCTACCCAACATTCACCTCCTCACATCTTCTGTGGACAGCATCCTGACTCTGACCACCACATGTGGCTGATGGACTGTTTCCAAACCCCTGAAGTGGTATCGGAGGTTTCCCATGATTTCCTGTGCCAAAACCTCCTGAAAGAAAGCAATCCTGTTGACTTGACTGAGGTCTGCTGACAACCATCACAAGCTTTCTTCCTTTTTTTCAGAGCTAAACAGCAAGGCAAAACAGAAGCAATATGAGCCTAATGTCTCTGGCTGAGGAGGAAAAGTTAAAAAAAGGCAATGCAAGGCAGGGATACTGTGGACAACAAGGTTGGGTCAAAGTGACTGAGCACTAAGAGAGCAAGCAAAGAGCCCAGAGATGCAGCCTAATGCAATCCATGAGCTAGGGGCGTGTCCCTGAGCATACAATGTCCTTGCTGCGGCATTGAAATGTGGAAGCCTCCTATAAGTGAATCAGAGATATGCCACTTTGGTTCTTAGCGGTTGGTACTGGATAGTAGATGTCCAAAGATAAGGGGTTCATGTGGTTGGTGGATCTTGACCTGAGATGTTGCTGCTCAGTATCCAACATGGGGGGTTTTCGAAGCAAGCGGCGAGTTAAATTTCCCAGTACCCTCTCTGGTTCCCATGTCAAGTTTTCTCAGTGTTTGGCTTGTTTGGAAAGTTTGGTAAGATAGAAGATTAATATTAATGAGGTGAGTTGGGCAATGAACACAGCCTTTAATAAGCAATAATCAATTTTCCCTTAATTAGCAACTTACCGTTGCCTAATGAGAAATATACCACTCCACTTGTGAAAAGTATAAAAGGCAAAGGAAAATGATCATGAAGTTGCATTGGCCGTCAATATTCTTCTTGCCTAATTCTGTCTCAAAATTTGCCATAGGCCACGTCACTCACTCTCTTATCAGATTCCACCCTTAGTTATTTATATTTTAATTGTGTGCAAATTGGCTGCATTTGCACTGGAAAAATAGTTCTTTGACTAGGAAGCATTTTGGGATGTTCCAAAGATATGAAAAATGCTACACAAATGCAAGGTCTTTTTATCAAAACTATTTTAGCTCTTGTATATCTACAAGATGAGCAGAAGACTAGCACTTCTGAAAAAAAACAGTACTGGAAACCATTTTAGAGGAAAGATGTACTGTTGGTTCTGAAAAAGAGAGTCCATGAGATATTTCTGCCAAATAAATACAACTGCATTAGTATTTAGATACAGTCCCGGGGAATGGCACAGAATTATACGCTGAATTTTTGCAGATTATGTTGTCCATGGTTGATGCTAGCTGTCACCTGGGCTGGCTCAGTATCCAGCATTGAAGGTATTAAAAAAAATTGACTTACAGTCAGTGACAGAGCTTCCTGTACTGAGAAGGTTAGGGGACTTCTTGAGATCTACAACTGTGAGAAGGTGACAGAAAAGATCTTCGCTGCAGAAGGACCCACTGAACAGTTAAAGTTAAAATGATGATATTTTGTACAGACAAACCTGAAGAAAAGGGTGGCTAAGTGGGCAGATAACTATGGAAATTCAAAAGGGGAAAACATTATAATGAAGTATTACGCAGTCATGGCCACCTTGGTTAGAACAAGTAGCGACTGGCTAAAATAGTGCAGATCTGGCATGGAGTCTCTCTGTGGCAACAAGTGCTATTCAACCCTGTGGCATTATAATAAAGTCAAGGGTCTGTCAAGTATAATTCAGGACAGCCTTATCTATCAAATAAGTCTTCTTGAACAATTCCTACAGCCTTGACAGATAAGTTGAGGGATATTCCAAAGAGACTCTACAAGTACATTAAGAGGAAAAGAGCAACAAGGAAGAGAATAAGAGCCCCTAAAGTTCAATGAGATTGTCTAAGTGTTCAACCTCAGGAGATGGGCATGCTACTAAATGAATATTTTACATCAGTTTTTACTTTTCAGAAATACATGGAGGCTGAAAAACCCAGGAAATAAATATTGATATTTTGAATACAGTTCATATTACAGAAGAGGAAGTACTGGAGGTCATAGGATCATAAAGGTGGATAAATCTCCAGGACCTGATCAAATGTATCCCAGAACGTTAAAGGAAGTTAAGGAAGAAACTTAGAGTACAAGGCGATCTTGATCAGATGGGCCAATTGCCTGAGGAGTGGCAGATAGAGTTTAATTTAGATAAATGTGAGGTGCTGCTTTTTGGAAAGGCAAATCAGGACAGGAGTTATACACGTAATGGTAACGTCCTGGGAAGTGTTGAGGTGTGACCTTATAAAGGTTTATATAATAATGAGGGGCATAGATCAGGTGAATAACGAGGATCTTTCCCTAGGGTGGGGGAGTTCAAAACATGGGAACATATTTTTATGATACGAGGAAAAAGTTTTAAAAGGATACGAGGGACACCTTTTTTTTTAAACACAGCAAGTCGTTCATGTGTGGAATGAAATGTCATAGGAAGTGGTGTATGCAGGTACAGTTACCAGATTTAAAAGACATATAGATAAGTACATGAATAGGAGAGGTTTGGGAGGTATATGGACCAAACACAGGCAAGTGGAACTAGCTTATTTTGAGAACATGGTTGGCATGGACTAATTGGAGCAAAAGGTCCCTTTCCACGATGTATGACCCTATGACTCTAAAGGAGGAAAACTACATTACTGGTACTGCCAAGGAACCCCTAAGACTTCCTGTAATACTACCTAGGGCCCTACAATTAATTCTATAAGTCCTGCCCTTGTTTATTTTACCAAAATGCAATACCTCACATTTATCCAAATTAAACTTGCATCTGCCATTCCTCTGTCCATTGACCCAACTGATCAAGATCTCTTTGTAAGCTTAGATCACACCCTTTAAATCATATTCTTCTTCTAAATGAGACATTAAACCAAAACTCCCCTGCCCTTTGAAACAATTGAAATGATCCAATGACACTGTACAAAAAGCTGGAATTCTCACTGTGTCCTGGTTAAGTATTTACCCCTCAAACAACATAGTTAAAAAGGATATCTGGACATTATTGTATTGTTGTTTGTGGGAACTTGCTGTGTGTAAATCGTCTTCCACATTTCCTATGTTGCAAGAATAATGGCACTTCAAAAATATATAATTAGCTATAAAACACTTTGGGATGTCCTGGAGCAATAAAGTGTTGCACCATCTGCAAGAAAAATACATGGAATACCTTTAATTGTTTATTCCTATTTGGTGCAGACATGTGTGCTGAAGGGCCTGTTCCTGCACTGTACTATTCTATGTTCACAAATGTAACAAAATAGCGTAGTTTATAGTAAAATGAAACTTGTAGTCACTGAAATATCAACAAGTTAAAAATAACACAGATCTCACACAGAAATTTCCCAACCAACATAAAAGCTTTCCCAATTATTTTTTTCCCCTAGAGCTGCCATACTTCTTTAAACCCCACAAACTAATTAATGGTGCCAGAAGAGTGTCCTATTTCAGTTAAGTAAATTATTTGGATTGTTTTTTTTTTGAAGTACGCACACCAACCAACCATGAATTCTTGACTTTGTGACAGTTGGGAATAAGATTTTTAATTTTAAATCTTGGGACAGCCCTGACCGACAGCCAAAGGCAACAAATGGGCCTGACTTTCTGCATCTCATCATAAAGACCAAGATGAGAGAACAGCCTGGCTGAACCTATTTGTTTACTGTTTGGTTTGGAAGACTCCAAGCATTACTGCACGAAAACCCCAAAGCCTGGCAGACATAAATATGTCAGGGATTGAACAACAAACACCTTGTTTGGTTTGTCTGTTTACTTATCTTGATCTATCAAAACAACAGCAAAGTATTTTCAAAATCTAGCCATACCCACAAAGTTATAAATCACAGGCCTCCATTTAGTTATGAAGGAATGTGAACAGAATTCTCTCAGAGGTTAGGGATCAAGCTGGAGATGCAAAATGACCCAGGCATTGAATGTAGTAAGCCCTTAAAATATGCTGTTGTATTTCACTCCTTTGCTCCCTCCGAAGCTTTATTCATATTCATAGATAGTAAAAAGCAGTTGCATCTCACAAAAACCAATGAGTATTGTATTCTTTACCATATAAGGGTTAGTCGGACCATTTAACTCATAAATGCAGTTACCACTACACTGGATAAACATGAAGTGTGGAATGCTCTCTACTGTTCTCCAGCAGTAGAAAATTATATCCCAGCAGACCATTGATACAGAGTAAATTACAGTTTGGGTTTATTTATAACTGAAATAGTACATAGAACCAAAAGCAATAACAAGCTAGATATCCTGTAGAATGCACAATATTATATATTTAGTAGTCTGAAGGATGGGTTTGCCCTCTATCAGTAGATGTCAAAAATCAAGATGGGCATACCCATCATTCTCTCCTGTTATGGACAATATGTAATCACAGTTCCACAATACTGAAACAGCTCTTACCAAAGTCACAAATTATTTCCAATTGATTTGTGACACAGATAAATTTTCCCTTCTTGTTCCTCTCAACCTGTCTGCAGCCTTTGACATGGTTGACCACATTGTTTCCCTGCAACTTATCGGCTGTTGTGTGGTTCTATTCTTATCAATCTGATCATAGCCAGAGAATCACTTGTAATCTCTTTTCTTCCATCTCCCACATCTTTATCTCCAGTCTGTCCCAAGATTCTGTCCTTGATGGATGCCTTTCTGTTTCTTATCTTAATGCTGCCCCATGGCAACATCAGCAGACACAGCATTTGTTTTAATACATACACTGATGACTCCCATCTCTACATCACTACCACTTCTCTCAGCTTGTCTGCTGCACTAAATTATCAGACTTCTTATCGAACATCCAATACTGAACGAGCGAAAAGTTTCTCCAATTAAATATTAGAAAGAGTGAAGCCACTCTTTTTGGCCACCACTCCAAAATTCCATTCCCTTACTACAAATTCCATACCTCTCCCTGGTAACAATGAAATTAAGCTCGTCTGGTTACAGCAGTGGTGTCACATTTTATCATGTCCCTGTTTGCTGCGGAAACCCTCATCTATTCCTAAGATAACCCTGGACTCAACTATTCCAACACACTCGTCGCCAGTTTCCTACATTATACACACTGTAAACTCAGGGTCATCCAAACTTTGATGTCTTAACTCACTAGTCCCATTTCCTGTCACCCTGTCTTGGCTGACCTACACTGGCTTCTGGTCAAGCAATGTCTTCACTCCAAAATTTTCATCTTTGTTTTCAAATCCCTCCATGGCTTGGCCTCAACCTATCTTTGTAATCTTTTGCAATTGCAGTATTCACCAAGATATATGCACTCATCTAACTTCAGCGTCTTCTGCATTCCCAGTTGCAATTACTGCACCGTTAGTGGCCGTGTCTTCAATTGCCTATGCCCCAAACCTCCCTACCCCTTTCCACCTCTACTTCACTTTCCTCCATTAAGACACTTCTTAAAACCTACCTCTTCAAGCTTGCTTTTGGTCATCTGACCTAATATCTCCTTATGCAGTGTCATGCTTTGTTTTACAATGCAGCTGTGAAGCGTCCCTTTTTCTATTATATCACACTAAATGTACAATGTAAATATTACATTAAATGCATTATATAAATAAGTTGTTGTTATTGTGATGCTATAAAATGGGATTTCTGGTCTGCAATTGAATATAAAATTAGCCCTAATATATTAGCTTGTCCATTTGTTTAAAAACAAGGTAATCCAAAAATCAATAGCATATTTTGTCTGAAAAATTATGCCAGCCCTGAAGTTCTACAGGGGTTTTCGTGATCCCCTTCTGGTGAGTGACTGAGGATTTTCCCCACACAGATGTTTCACTGTCAGGTTAATAGCAGGAAAACAATTCAGGGCTACTCTCTCTGTTGGTAAAGTATGGAAAAGGGCACCAAATGGCACATATTAAAGACAAATAAGGCCTAAAGATGCTCAGGAATGTGTTTTGCTTTGAAGATCAAATGATTTCTTCCTAATCAACTGTCAAAGCATAAAAAAATTCAACATACAAGTAGCTCAAACAGCTTAATAGTCTGTTTGCAACATCTGCCACATGCATTAGCATTTCAAATAATAATTTTAATATCAAATTAGCTACCTATCATCTGAAATGAGGCATTTATCCCCTGCTAAAATTTATCTATCATCTGGAACTTTTAGTGATGACAGACAACTCCCAACTTCACTCTAGCAATTTTAATTGTATAAATGTTAAGGTTTATAAATTCCACTCCTGTTGCATTGGCTCAGTACATTGTTTGCGAATATATGCATAAGAAGTATTACAATTATTTATCTCCACATTAGCGACAATGAATTTTAGATATCGCCAGATGGAATTTAGAGGTGTTCCAAATGGAAGTCACTTTTTGGGCAGATGCTACCCACAGTTTCTCGATCAAGCTGGCGAAGGTGTGGCACATGCTTGACCAATTTCATGTGGTCTAACCCACATTGCCCTCTGCTGAGTTTTAAGGGGAACTAGGTATTGTATGACTTAGCAAAAATAGCCTGATTTATCGTTAGCTTGGAGTTGAACCTTTTGCTGATCAATGCCCACTATTATAATTGAATCCCTGATTCAATAATATTCCTATTAATTTCCAAAAGGTTTTCTTCACGCTGATGCTATGAATTTTAGAGGAAAACTACATCTACCTCAAAAATACAAGAAGCCACAAGGAAATTACAACCATATAATTTTATAACATGTGTTTCTATTTGGAGAGGTTATTAGTAGGAGATATATTTGCATTGACGACAGTACAGAGAAGATTAAGTTGATTCATCCATGAGATGAGAGGAGTAGCCTATGATGAGAGGCTGAATAAATTGGATCTATACTCTCTGGAGTTGAGGAGAGGTAATTTCATTGAAACATGCAAGTTTGTGAAGGGGTTTGACAGACACAGAACTTGTTATCCCTTGGTGGGGAGCCTAGAATATGGCGACACAGACTCAAGATAAAGGGCCAATCATTTAGGACTGATACTTCTTCACTCAAAAGGTTATGACTCTTTGGAATTCTTGACCTTAGGGGCTGTGGGATTTTCCATCATGGTCTGTACATAAGGCCAAGAGAGGTAGATGTACAGAATTCCAGGACATTAAGAGGCATAGGAAGTTGGTAGGAAAATGGAGGTAAATTCAAAAATCTGCCATGTTCATACTTGATTGATTTACAGGCCCTTTGGTCTATCATTATTCCTGTTTCTTATGTTTTTGTTAAAAGTATTTCCCAAAGTTGAGGTTGGGACCACAAATGGGGTCACTAGCTAATGTTTGAGGGTTGGGAGATCTGAGACAGTAATACAACCGGTATGCTCCCATTCACACATATTTGGAATTGCTGCGCCATCTTGTTCATCGTTCAGAAATTTTATTGCATCATAAAAGGTAAAGACATTAAACCTTTGCTGTTAAAAACTGTGGTCTGTACACTGGGTCCTAGCGTAGCAGATAGATCATAAAAGAGAATTTTAGGCATTAACCCTACTAGCACAGAGAAATGCACTATACATTCAATCATTGAATTGCAATGATAGATTCAGTTTCCAGCTTCCAGCTTCATTTGTCCTTCTTAAATCTATGTCTTTGATATGCTTTTGCTCGTAATATCATATTTCCTTAAATGGCTATGTCAGATTTTATTTGATAATGCTCCTGAGAATCATCTTGTAACCTTTTATTTAGTCAAAGGTACAATATAAATTCAAGTTTTTTTTTAAATCTTTAAGTATCTTGACACATGGAAATTTAGAAAAATATTCAACATATTTTTAAAAAAAGGTTAAAGACATGATAATGCAAGAGGGAATGTAACTTAACCCCTCTTGCTCACTCTATTATTCAAGCCCTGTCCCAAGACTTGATCTACAACTTTCATCTGTTTTTCCCATTATAAGCCCCTTGTCCATTTTGAATTCCCTCTTCATCAGATATCCATCCATTTCTCTCCCTCAAGTTTCAGTGGACACTAGGTGGCACTGTTTGTTGGCATTATCCCTGAAGTTACCTTAACGTCAGAGATTTTATATGTACTATCATGGTTAGCTGACATAACTGGCAGAAAATCAACACAAACAAGATTCCAAGAGAATTCCTAACATTGGGGTCCGTTGTGCATATTGTGCAAAATATCTTCTCAAAAGTTCAGACCACATATCAAGAAATATATGTTTTGGCCATTTTGATTTTCTAATCAATTGATTATGATTTTGACAAAACCAGAACTGACATGGAGAAGGGGCATGTATATTGTCAACAACCACTGGGAACTACGCTATTATTAACTCACCTGTAAGACTCAACGCATAACTTGAAAAATCTTCCAAGAAATACTATTAAAATTGACTCAACATTTTTGGATTTAATTCTTCTCTTGTTGTCTTTTTTTTTAAAAACAAGAATTTAGTAATGCCTTCCATTTGAAGCCATTTCAATTAATAAATTAAAGACAGAAAGGTATTGGGGGTGATCTTTCAGAGGCATTCTACTGTTCAACTAGGCAAAAACCAATTTTTTTTAGGATTATGTCATGATTAGAATACAAGAATTAAGAGAGTAATTGCCTATAGAAACTGAATTTTGTGTCAAGTGTAAGAAAAGATCGGATTTCTTTTTACTTTCATGAGACGTGGTGTCACTGGCTATACCAACATTTGTTGCCCATCTCTAATTGACTTTGAACTGTGTGGCTTGCTAGGGCCATTTCCTTTGCCCCATTTATAAATAGGCAATTAAATACTCACCTTGAGCATGTCTTGGATAATATTGATGTTCTCCCTTCCAAAAATGTGAACTTTTTCTCTTGGACCTTCCACTGCTTCTTGCTGGAAAGTGATTGATGACAAGCCATTTGATTGAAGCAGGCATTACAATCGATTCAGTCCTATTCTCGCCAAATTTCTAATGTGTGCATTTTCAGGTTTGAGTCATAAGGTGAATTCAGATGAAGGAGACCCACTCAGCCCATCGGAGCTTAACCTTAATTAAATAGAACCATACATCTTTGCACCTTGAAAGAATCTAAACTGCATTTACCTTCACAACCACATCTGGAAGACAGTTCCAAAAAGGAAAATAAATAATTACATTCCAAAATGCTTTGCAGCCAATGAAGGAACTAATGCTCCTTTTTTAAAAAGACTTTTTTAATGATATTAACTGAAAAATAAATATTATGTAGGATACTTGGGGAGAAATTGGACAATGGGTTGGTTTATACCCATCTGAGAGCGAAGGCTGGAACTTAATTTAACATCTCATCTGAAATTTTGCACATTCGTTGAATAAGAAAACTGATCTCTGTTAATTTTTAAATAAATTTCCTTATGCCTGTGAAGTGAAGTTAATGAAATTGAGACCAACTCAGTTTCCACAAACCAGGGACCAAGTCCATGACATTCCAGTCTGCAAAGACCGAAAAAGGTTTCTCAATAGGATATCAACTTCTGGCTTCCTGAAAGTTTGTACCCAGTTTCATTTTGCAAACAGTCAGGTTTGCTCCATTAATTCATTTTCCACAGACAACTTAATGGGTACTGAAAACATTTGGGTGAATATTAAATTGAATATCTGCTACAGGGCATCGTAGCCAGTTAAATAGGGCTAGCTGAATCATCAACAGATGACTCGTAAAATGTATCTCAAGTTCTTCTACTAAGATGGCACTGACCACCACCTAGGAATAAGGATTTGTTTCCAAAGTTCTCTAAGTTGCAATTTTGCTTTTCCATGATATTTACACAAATTAAATGAATCTTTAAAAAGTAATTAAAACTTATCTAATAGGTCAATGTCCTGGCAAGGTACAGTTGCATGATACATCTCGGAGCTTTTCCTGACATGTTATGAGGAGTCAATTATCTATCATGCAAATAGATGTCTTTGTTAGGCCGTGTGATTCCAAGGTTGGTTTTACGTCACCATCCTGGTCACTCTGTGTTGTGTTCAGTTGATTAAGATCCAGCCATTAGCTGTGTCTTTTGTCTCCTTATATAAGTTTCTAAATCATAAATATAATTAGTCCCTCTATTATAATCAGTTCCTTTATTGCCTCTTTCTCCATCTAGGGATGCATGCTGCAGACAAAGTACATCTGTTTTCTCTAGTCTGATTTTCCTGGGGCAGATCACTAGGCTGTAACCAGAGCCTATAGCTTGAGGAGCATCAAGCATGATCAACCTTGATCTTTTCATTGTCAACCTGCAAATCTTTTCAACACACTTATAATGGGTGGTAACAATCAACCTGTTTAACTACGCTATAACCAGACCTTCCGCTGATATCAAGTCCTAGAGCGAGAATCTTAAACCTTGAATGCCCTGCTCAGAGGCTTGCTATGCCACAATATCTCCTATGTATGCCTACTTCTTTTTCTATGATCCAGCTGACAAAGACATGATGGACAAAGTAACATTTTTCTATTACCTAGACTCCTAGAAGAATGAAAATTAACTAGATTTGGATTTTGTAAATCCAAAACAAGGAACCACTGAGCAGGGCTGCAAAATAAAGTGTGTTGTTTAGTCTTCACACTGCAGAACCCTGAAACCCATTCTTGCCCAAAACTTTCTTTCTTGCAGTGAAAACCAACATTCAAGATGATCACTTTACTGGAACCTACTGCCAAACTCTTGTTCAGTACCTAATCCTTTGTAAAGCAACCCAGAATATTCTGTGAAGTTAAAAACCTTCTATGATTCAAATGGCTATTTACTTTATAGAACTAACTATGGTCTTCTTTTAAGAGAGAAAAAAGGAACACAAAAGGTGTTTTTAAAAAGTGTAAATCTTTGATGTACATGAATCCTTTTTTTAAACTATGCTGTCAAATTTTACCTTCTACTCCTGAAGAAGCGTAACTAATTTTATGTGTATTTAATCACTCGTCACATCTTTACTCACTTCAAACACACTAGATTTAGTTAAATCGTGTGGCACGTTGATTTATGAGCTTGCTGACATCTGTTACCATATGTGCAAAATGTTTAACCACAAAAATATGTGAACAAACAGGAACTCAGGTTAGCACAAAACTTTGTAAGGCTGTTGGCCTCAGACCTTTGTGTTATACCCTACTCTGCAGCCAATTTTTGTTAAGTGAATACCCTGTGGGGAGAGAGTGATGAGAGCTGTCAACACAGACTAGTTCCTAGGTACACAGTTTCCATTTGTGCCCTGTTTACCCAGAGGAAATTAACCTGTGCCGAAACTACAATCATCACGTGTTCCAAAAGTCTGCAAACCATTTCCTCAACTGCTACCCCTGCTCTTCTCTTTCCTTCTCTTTACAATTCTTCTTTAATAGCTTTTGGACTGAGACACTTCCTAATAACAGTCACAGGTATTCAAGATGACTGATTGAATGTGGTATATTGGGGTGCTTGAGAGACATGGTTAGTTGCTACAAAAATAAACTTCCACTTTTTTCTCTTGGACAGTAAACGAAAACATGAGAGAGGAATAGAGACAAAATTATGTTAGCATTGTGATAGAGAGATTCCACTTTTGAAAGTGTAGGCTGTAAGAGCAGATTTTCCCAACTCATCTGGTTGGTGGGTTAACTCTACTTCCATATCTAGCTCTACTTCTACTTCCCTTATACTGTCACTCTCCAGTGGAAGGAAAATGCCAGGAATTATCAGCATGATCAAAACAAGATATACCATAGGAGAGATTCAAGATTATTATTTAAAACAGTGCAAGCGTTTTCTACTTTATGGCAACGTGTCCTATTTGAAACCAGTTTGTACAATCCTAATAATCATTTGGAAGTATAAGACATGAGTATTGCAGAAAAATTACACTTTTGTTGAAGCTTCTAATTTTGCACTAAACAGGACAATTCACAAGGATATCATTGTAAGGGGAAACCAACACTATTCCTGTAGAAGAAGAGAGTGCAGATTGGTTAGTAAGTGTACTGTGATTGGTAGAAGTTTTACCATGAAGAATGCATCAGTTAATTATTACTGACAGTTAACTGCCAAGCCTTGTTTAAAATTTAAACCAGACACAGGTTGACATCGATTGCAAAATGATCAAGCTGTCACCTAGTTTGTTGAGTTGAGCAGGTACAATGTGTGTACAAGTTCTTTCTGTGTGTAAAAACAGACCCCTTTATATATAGCTGACAAGTAGCCTCTGGTACACATATGTGCCCCACACTGCAAACCAAATGAAAATCCTAAATTAGTTGTCAGTATAATTGTTTGTCCATTTAGGATTTTCCAGTAAATATTGTCCAATTACAGAATCACATCTAATGTTTGACATTATGTTGGGAATTTTGCAAGAGCTGCCTGTTTGCAGTCAAATCCAAATCAGCTTCTTACTGGGTATCAAACAGTAATTTTTATGGACGTAGGACTGTGTGCGAGGGGGAGGAGTTTGTCTTCTGTAGGCACGTGTATAAGAGTGTGGGGGAGTACATATATCTTTGTTCCAGAAATATCTTTAGGCATCTATTTTGTACGGGTTAAGATAAAACAAACAGTGATAGTTCCAGAGTACCATAGGTCTGCACTCTCATTAAAGAGAGAGAGATGACTGGTGGTGGATTTAACCTGAGCGTCACCATGCCTCAGGCGAGGCTAAGAAGGTGGACCTTCATGGTGATCTCGACCATTACAGGAATTTAACTTGTACTGTTGGTATAACTCAGCATTGCAAACCAGGCATCCAACCAACTGAGCTAACCAACCCCCTTTATCCAGGTATGTTGTGTATGAATCTGAAGTTCCAAAACCAAAACTGCTTGCAGTAGATTAGATACGTAGAGGTGAAGAGAATAAAATGTCACAGAAATGGACCAGATTCTTCTGTAGTTCTTTCCAAACCATGCTTCAACATAATTTTTGTTCTATACTGAGAAGTCACAGGGCAAAACACAAAAATTTGTAAACTGCTCTCTGCTGATGTTAAGCAATGCTTTCCAGTGAAAATGTGTGAGCAAATAAACTCTAAACTCAAACAATATAAAACATGGCTAATATACAAATGTTGCCAAAGTGAAGAGCTCTTTGCTTCAATCATGCAATATGGAGGTTAACAGCAGACAGCTAAGAAGATTTATTAATAAAATAGATCCATAACTATCAACAAAATGAAGCAATAGGTCGAAAACAGACCTTCATTGTGATGACCTTGATATTCATTACACTGTCTCTGGGGCACTTCCAGAATATAGTGACAGCCAATACACTCATTGTAAAAGCATTTTGAGATGACCATAGGCACTTAGTATATGACAATGATATTGACCCAGTCAGGCATTGTTCCAGACTATTTACAATATATATTCTTAACGCAGTTGATAAACTTGGTAACCGATGAACAAAAACAGAAATTGCTGGAGATACTCAGCAGGTCGGGCAGCATATGTAGAGAGAAAGCAGAGTCAATGTCAGAACTGAGTTCTGAAAACAGGTCAGTGGACTCAAAACATTAACTTTGCCTTCTCTCCACAAATATTGCCACACCTGCTGAGTTTTTCCAGAAATTCCTGTTTTAGCTTTGGTAACAGGTGAGTTTCGGAAGGTGGTTGCAATTGTCAAAGAAGCAAAACAGACTCCAATCCACCAAATTAATATGTAGACTTCTGGGTTACTAATTCAGTCACATAACTTCTATACTGTACTTACTCCCCATATCTCTGCACTAATATCTTCACTTTGATAAACATGAAGACAAAAAGTCATTAAAACATAGGCCTACTTCTGCTTTTGATGAACCCCAAGCATCCCTTCAGCTCGTGCAATGAAATGGACTTGCTGCTGTTAAGGTCACAGTATTCTATAAACTTTCTTGTGCACTTCTTTGGCTTAGCATTCTTCCTCAGGTAAACTTTAAAGGGTCTCAGCTCTTTCTCAGAGATCTCATTGTTGAAGTCCTTGTCCAGTCTCCCAAAATACCAGCGAATAGCACGATCCTCCAACAGGAAACTGGTAGATCCTTCAGAAACTCTGCAGAGAAGTGGAAAACATTTGGGCATTGACTGTCACTCGTACAATCGTATGCAAAGCAGCATGTCCTAGCTCCGATTCTTGCCAAATGAGAAAGGTCCTAATCCTAATCAAGGCATCTAGATCGTTCAGGGTCATAATCCCAGAACTTCCTGCTGTAAATTATTATGGGAATATCCTCACCAGACAGACTGTAGTGGTTAATGTAAAAGACCCATCATCACCTTCTCAAGAGTAATTAGGGATGGGCAATAAATGCTGGCTTGTCACTGATGCTCATCTCTTTACAATTAATTAAATAAAAGTATATTCCTAATCAGGCTTGAATATTGGTCCCATATCTAGGCATCCATTGTGATATCTCTGAATTTCTTTCCTCCTCTTTTCATATTTGTCCTTCTTTCTCATTTCTCAACTTTAAAATAATAATGTAGAAAGTGTGAGGAAGAAACAACAATGTGAATTGGACTTCACTGTAGAATAAGGCCTTTTGTGATAAAATAAAATAGCAAAAGTACGCACCACATATAATAACAATTAATTTTAACAATTAAATTATAATTTAGGAGCAACTACATACTATTCTTTCAGACAAGGTGACCCTTATTTGTCCTATCTAATGAAACTTGTAAAGATACAACACACTAAAGTTTGGAAGTTTTAATCTGGTCTTGCTGAAGGCTGTGTAAATGATTAAGACAACATGCTTGCTATTCACTGAAAGAGTCCTCATACACAATTAGCACCTATAGAGTACTGCATTTAAGTCATTTTGTTTTATTGTCTCATTGACTTAATCTAATGGAATATTACCCAGATATGTTCAGTGTCTCTAACCCTTGAATATTTATTAAAGCTAAAGCAGGAATTAACAATGTCCTGTAATATCTTCAGACAAGAGTAGTATGGAATATGATAGTATCCTATGCAAAAACAACTTGCAGCATGCTTCCAATGAAGTTACATTGGCAGAACAAGAGCAGTTGAAAGGAACTTTTCAAATTCATAAAGAGCAACCAGAGAAAGTGCAGGAGTATCTCAATGGCACAGTCAACTGTCTGGAACACTTCATCGGAGCTTACCAAAGTTTGAGGTGTCAGAACCAAGGAATGAAGCATTTTCCCACCTTTTGGCTGAAATTTTCAGAGTGGAATGCCTAGTCTTTAGTCCATTGGACACAGGAAATGATATCAACTACTGTTAGTTTCAAGCACTCCAAGCTCAAATGTTTTGGAAGAAAGCCCTGCAGTTTTCCAACAATACACTTCAAACATAATCATTTGCAACTGTACGAGTTTGACATTTCCACTTCCTACACCATTTAATCAAATGCCATGTGTGATTGAGGCTATCAATTGACCAAGAATTTTTCCTGAATTAGGGAGATGTTTTGTATTATAAAACCAAGTTTATAGGATGTAGGTTAGACTGTCTGAATTATTTTCACACAGAACCCAATTATTAGAGAGGAAAGCTTGTTCCAATTGTCAAAGCAAGATTCAGTTGCAGGCCCTTGAATTTACTAGATCATGTGACATATTAGTTTACATTCCAGTAACATTTATTCAACATCTGTAAACATGAAAGGTGTGAAACTTTGGTAGCTGTGCAGGGTACCAGCACATAATGAAAGCCTCATGCTTCCTCCTTTAAGCCTTAAATTAGTTGAAGTATACCTTCTCCATGTTGAATGGTAACCAGATTGGTCCATGTCCATGATGAGGGACTTCAATAATCCTGCCACAAATTCAGTCTTCTTCCCACCAGGACAACCTGAAACATAATAAAGATCAGCAATTCAAAACAACATGCTTTAGAACTGCCTTCCTTCCATTCCAGCTAGGCAAACACAGCAGACAATACAAATAAAATGAGATCCCACAAACAGCAAATGATGTGACCAGTTAGGTAATCTAATTTTAGTGCGGTTGGTGGAGAGACAAATTTTTGCCAAGATACCAGGAAAATACCTTGGTATTCTTTACTGTTATGGACCAGACCAAACCCCCTCAAACCATTCAGAAGATAATCTAGACCCTAACTTTTGGAAGATAAATGTAAGGTGTTGCGTTCCAGATGCAGTTTGATTAGTCAAACTGCCTGATTTAAAGCAAGACGTGCTTTATTCGTCCACCATAGTTAAAAATAACAAAAGAAAGAAAGAATTAGAGTAACTTAACTCTATTGGAAAACCCAACAGAACAATAGATACAGTAACTATTACTAATTAACTGTTCCAATATAGTTACATCCCATAAAACCATTCTTGGCAAAAGGTAAATTCAGAAAACAGCTTGTATCACATGCAGTTCTCTAATCCAGGGAGGAATGAATGAATGAATTAGCTTTATTGTCACATGCAAGAAAGAACATCAAAAGACAATTCTGAGAGAGAATTTCAGTTTTCAGCTGTAGCAAAGAGAGATGTGGGGGCTTGACCGCACCCATTCAGGCTGCTTCTATTGTTCCAACTTTTTCTAAAAAAACCTCAAGGCCTCACAAGCTGTTTACTCTCTTATAGACTGCTCTGTGTCTCTTGTTCAATCTCTCTTTTGAAAAAAAAGGGACAAAATAACCTCACAAGGCCATAGAATCATCACATTACAAATGTAGCAGGAGTTCTTTTACATCAACCTGAATTGGGAATCCAGTTTAACGTCTTAATTGAAACTCAACACCACCCTTCCTGGAATATCAAACTAGATTAAGAGCGCACATCCTTGTAGTAGAGCTTGAACAAACAATCTGATGACTCTGAGGCAAAAGTACAACGATTGAGCCAAATTGGCACATGTAAAGGAATGTCAAAGTTAATGTGGTCATATTATAGGTTAGGCTTACCAATGGTTTGTGCCTCACTGTTTCCATCACGACACTTTTGTAAAAACATCATGCAGGCCATCATCTATGATTGCTTTCTTCTTTTGTCATAGTCATACTAATTTCCAAGTTACTTACCTTGGAGTTTCCTATCTCTGAAAAGGGGGGCCATCTCAGAGATTTTTGACCTTCCAGCACTGCCACAATCAGGTGTCTGGTTACTGCAGAGAATGGGAGAGTAAGTTGAATTCCTCTGGGTTGAATATTAATTTCAAAAGCTTTAGATTTCAAGGTGCCTGCTAGATTCTGCTGCTGATATTTCAATGTAATTCATTCCTATTTGGAGCTGTTTGATTCAATTCTCTTCCTGATTCTTGAGACTCAATTAAAGCTGTGAATCTATGCACTTTTAACCAATGGACCAATCATCTAGTAAAGGTATGGTGTCCTGCTTTTGCAAAACAAAGGGTGAAGGTAAAAAGGCAGCTCATCAGCACCTTCTGAAAAGCAAGTAGAGATGTTCAATAAATACTGGCCTTGCCACTGACAGCCACATCCCATAAATGAATAAAACAAATTGCACTCCTCTTATGGCATGTTGAATTGCATGCCATTCTTGTTACTAGTGGCTACTCCTCCCAAAACAAAATTTTCTTTGTAAAGAATGTTTCTTTCTGTCCTTTTCATGATCATTTTGAAATTGGAGAGAATAACTGCAGACCAGTGGTTCTCTTCAAACTAAGTATGTGACCTTAATAGGAACAACTTATACAATGTTGCTCATGCTGTAGTTAAACATCAAGTTGCTTCACGGGAATGCAATGATAAAATCTGACACTGAATCACATAATGAGACAATTAGGATATGACACCAATAAAGTACGTCTTGGGGAGATTTTTTAAAAGGAGCAAACTGTAAACTCACTAGGTATTGCACCTGAGGCCTGCAATGGAGGTAGGTGCACCTTTTCACTTGGATGAGAGCTTGAATTTCAAATTATATAATTCATTCTCTTGGAATTAGAATTATGAAATAGAGACAATTTATGGATTTCAAACTTACAAAAATTTATTCTCAGATTTTTAGTTTTGCAACTTTTTCCCTCAACTCCTGATAGAGTCCTGATTTAAAAGAGAGAATAAGCTTCTACAAAAATGTGATCTTCGACCAATCACAAGGAAGAACAGGTTAGGTGTACAACTTGATCTCTTCCTTTTATGTTGTTCATACTGCCTCATTTTTAAAAAAAATCCTTGACACATAGCCAGTCTCAATATGATAACTGCCATTTGAAGTTTGTCCTAGTCCTGTTTATCTATTGAAGTGCTCACCGTGCAGTTGTCCCTTGGATCGGATGTCCTGAGTCAACTCGAACACACCAACAGTATCCAGTAGCTTGATGGCACTGCACCTGTTTGTACAGTCCATTTGAGCTGCACTGTGGAACAAAGGCTCCCTCGTACTGATGCTGTTTTGCTTCTTCAATGGCAGATCGACGTTCCTGGTCACAAGACACGGGCTGGTCTAATGATAGAAGAAAACTTACACAATTCAAAATGACACTTTAAGCCACCATTAAAAACCTTGGTTTTATTGAGTTCTCTATTTCTCTTCACCTTTCTCACCCCACCCTATTACTCATGCAGAGGTATTCTTGTCCTCCAGGAACTCATCCAAGCATCAGTGGACCATAAGCATTTAGGTATCAACAGGGGAATTTAGTATGTAGTATGTCACTGACTGTATTTTCATAATGCTTCCAAGAGAAATAAAACTAAAGAATGTTTGAGTGGATGCATTGACTGATTTCTGTTTCAGTTCTTGTTTCATGACACAATCAGATGATGAGGGACAGGGAAAAGGGAAAGCATGTGCAATTATATCTTGAGACACAGTAATTAGAAGTATATAATCAAGCTTTCAACAATGACCCCTCATATTTAGATAGCATACTTATTGAAAGATCCCAAGGTGTTTCGCAGAGTATTGTACAACAAAGTACGATGCTGAGCCATATAAGGAGATAATAGTTAGAGGTGCAAAAGCTTGATCAAAAGCAAAGGTTTTAAGGCCCATCTTAAAGGAGGAAAGTGAATTAGGGAGGTAGAGATGTTTAGGAAGGGCATTTCAGAGCTAGGAGAGTAGGCAGCTGAAGGCATGTCTGCCAATGGTGAAACAATTAAATTTGGTGACACATGATAAACAGAATTGAAGGAGCATAGATAAAAACATAGAAAATAGGAGAAAGAGTAGGCTACTTGGCTATTCAAGCCTGCCCTGCCACTCAATGTGATCATGGTTGATCATCCAACTTTGTACTCTGTTCATGCTTTCTCCAATATCCTTTGATCCCTTTAGCCCTAAGAAGTATAACTAATTCCTTCCTGAAAACATTGAATGCTTTGGTCTCAACTATTTTCTTTGGCAGAGATTTCCACAGGCTCACCACTCTCTGGGTGAAGACATTTCTCTTCATCTCAGTCCTAAATGGCCTAACCCTGCATTCTTAAACTGTGACGCCTGGTTCTGGACTCCCTGATCATTGAGAACATCCTTCTTGCACTTACATTGTCTGGTCCTGTTAGAATTTTAAAGGTTTTTATAAGATCTCCCTCATTTTCTAAACTCCAGTGAATATAGTCCCAACTGATCCAGTCTCTTTTCGTACATGAGTCCTACCATTTCAGGAATCAAGAAGGTGTTAGGTTGGTGGAGATTAAAGATAGGGAGAGATGAGAGCTTTCATCACATCCCTTCACCTAAATGGAAAGATTTGAAAACAAGGATAAGAATTTTAAAATCAACCTCTCAGTGTCATTAATACCTCCCAGCCAGCTACAGGAAAGTAGAAACAGAAGTGTAAAAACTGATTAAATTACCATTATTTCCGGTATATTATTACGCTTGAAATGCTAGCTATTTGCATAACTCTAATAACTTGTGTGTGAATTGCTTTGAGAAATTTATGAGTGTTGATGGACGCAAAATCCATAAGTGCGAGCTTTCTTTTAAATGCTATTTATTATGACATGCCTCAGTTGTCTCCTCGGATTCCTGCTAAATTCAAATGTTCCCTACCTACCTCCCTCCAACCCCCTTATTTGAGAGGTACCTTGGCTTGTATTACTTGTTTTAAATGGTTGGATATACAACACTCTGTCATCAGAAGGAAGAGTTGGCAATCATTGGCCTCACCTACCTAGCTTGGCACTGCGGTTTGATTTGGCATCTCTAGTGAATAGAAACCATAGGGCTGGATACGTCAGTTCTGAAGAAAGAAAATATTGAAACAGGATAAAGCATCTACATCGCTTATTATTATTATCCAATATTTTATTGAGCTCTACACACCTAGAACAATCCCAAGTTCAGTCCCCAGTCTTTGCTTAACAAATTGTTCCATCTGGGGATGAAACAATTGGCTTTAGTACCCCTCTTTTAAGGAGAGGAAAAGAAGCAAGAATGAAATAGACTACCATTCCTCATTGCTCTCCAATGTTCAATGACTAACAAAAACTCCAATGGATTAAAATCAGATGAATAGCAAATTCCTTATGTCAATGCTTATGCAGAAAGAATTGCTAATGGAGGTGGCATAGGCATATCCATACAGCTGCACTCCATCATCAAACAATGTCAAGAGAGGAGAAAACTGCAGGGGGAAAATATGATGTTTCTATGCTTTAATTTTCTTTTCACTTTTGTATTTATTTCCTTTTCCAATATTCATCTCTCAGATATATGCATGATGTGTGTTTTTCCCCATGAACTTTCTGATTTGCATCCAACAAAGAGCCTCACTTACTGAGAGCCTTTGCTGGAAATTCAGATGCTCAAGATTTTCAGACCAAATCCAGGAATAGGTTAATTAAAACACGGACATCGTGAAAGTAGATGATATGTTTGCAGGCAGTGGCAACCGCTCATTTAAGTTATTGCACAAGAGATAACAAGGTGTAGAGCTGGATGACACAGCAGGCCAGGGATGCTGCTTGGCCTGCTGCGTTCATCCAGTTCTACACCTTGTTATCTCCGATTCTCCAGCATCTGCAGTTCCTGCTATCTCCTAAGTTATTGCACAGTTGACTTTTGATCCAACATGACAAGGTTCTAATTTAGTTTCAGTGTAAGTATTTTGCAGGTTCCACCTGTGATGCATGAATTTCCACTGTTTCTTCATGTTCCCATTTTCCTTTCCATTGCTGTCCCTTTGGCTCCAATGACTATTTCATTAGCAGTGAATGAGTGAGTGCTATGAAGGCAAACAAAAGAGTCATAAGATGCATGTGTCTATTTAAGCTCAAAAGCATCCTGAGTCAATGCATGTGTACCCCTGCATGTATGGTAACGTGGCAGAAACATTCAAGTTATGCGTCCATGTATAACAAAGTACAGCGTCAAAAGGCTGAAGTGCTGGTAGTTTGTAGTAATGCTAACTTGTGTGGATGAAGAGTCATGAAGGATGGTAGCCATGAAACATACAGGGACATCTGAAGAAGCAGTTCTGCAAGGGCCAGGACAAGTGTTCAGCGAAGTATCTGCTCTAATTTTCAAGTCAAGAATTTGTGCTCTCTAGTTTCTTAGTCGAGGAGAAGAGAATTGGAAGTGGCACATCAAAACTGTGAATTGGGGCTTTAAGGAGATGCAAATGCATGGAAGTAGAGATAGTAGCAGCTCTATTATGAGATTCTGAAGTCATGATTTGTGGCTTGAGAAAAATCAGGAGATTTTCTCAACATCAAGATTCATACTTGTTTCATTCTCACCCCCACACCCAATATCACACCATTACTCACACGCTACAAGAGAAGGGGAAATTCCTCCCTAGTTTCCACAGTAGGTAACAATACTATCTTTGCAACGGCATGTCCTATGCCTGCCAGAGAGACATGTTTATCTTCAAATCTACTTTGCCACATCTATTTGATCTGAAGCTAAGAGTCACTAACCCAAACTTGGGTACAGTAGTTATGCAATTGGACTAAGTAATTCAGATTTCTGCACTACTAATCCAGGTAAAATGCAAATTCAGATCCCACCATAAAATAATTGAGTCCAGTTCAAAATGGAAATACATAACTGGAATCAGTAAAAAATGTACATGGCATTTTTGTTACCAAAACCAAACTGGTTCCTGAATCGTCTTTAGGAAAGGAAATCAATTGTTCTGACCTGTTCCTGATTTATCTGATCCATACCAATGGTGATTAACATTTCACTGTGCTCATAAGTTGCTTAACAAGACATTCAGTAGCATTAAAGTGCTTATGGGCAACAAAAAAAATGGACAGCATCTTGCCAGTGACTCTCACACCTTGAAAATGACGACTTTCTATTTGAATGCCTACCTTCATTCTGGGTGAGTAGAGAAATCACAGAAACCTCACCTGGATTTTTGGAGATTAGCAGTGCATCTTTATGTCTGTCCTCAACAGGCCTCTGCTTGCGATGATCCAATGCTTCACCTGCAAGAGGAAAAGCTAATCAAAAGAAGGTTTTTTTTAAAATTAGCTCACTGACACCTCTGGGTTGATTGTGGTTGGGTGCATGTCAACTCAGTTACACGAGTTACAAAAATCCTGTCTCATGACCTAACTAACCTTTCAGTTAATTTGTGGGCCAAAACTCGATGATGAAACCTATATTATGCACATAAGGCAGGATTCGTCTGCAGTTGTATTGGAAGGATGGGAGAAGATCCTGAAGTTGCTTGATATGGAGGGTGAGACTTGGCTGACCAACTCAGCAAATGGAGTTCACTTTTTCATTACTTCAGTCGCTTTCTTGTGGAGTGTGTTAGAAACACCATACAGCTGAAAAAAGCTAGCAACCAGAGACTGGCCACACTCCACCAAAAGGGCACAGATGGTCAGAGTGAGCATTACCCCAAAAACACCTTCTAATGGATGGAGACCTGGAACCAAATAACTGACCTTGTGCTGGTGATGCTGGATGCCATGGGAGGATCTCAAAAGGGGCAAGAGGAGAAGAGGAGAAAACAAAAACTTGATTGAAACAGCCGTAAACTGAAAACCAAACAGTGTGGTTTTAGGGTGTCAGCAAGTAATGTAGGCAATGTTTAAAAAGATGTCATGTCTGGTGCAGTAACTTAAATTATCTGCTTTTGAGACGTATAGAGAAAACAAATTTCCAATCTTGGTCCTTTTCCTTTCCTTGCAGATCAATGCTGGACTGTTGTTTGGAATACTACAACAGGTCTCAGTGACGCTGTTAAGAAGAAGTTAAAATAATAGTTAGGCAATTCCTGATCCCAGTCACTAGATAGTGATCCCTTACAGGGAAATACTCATCTGTGCAGATTGTGAAAGGACAGGATTACTTTCAGCTGTAATACAATAGAAAGAACAGAATTATTTGCATTTGTACAGTGTCTTACTTGACCACAGGTTGATAAAGCACTAAATTCCAATTATGTACCTTTTTGAACTATCACTAATGGAATATAGGAAATAGAACAGGCAATTTGTACGCAAGATTCCAGAAAAAATGATTAATTAATAATCATGTAATCCATTGGTGAAGATATAAATATTTGCTAGAAAACTGATGGAGAATAAATCAGAGGCTTCAGATAAAACATCAAACCAAGAATTTAACAGATTTCATGGCATAAAAACAATGAAGAAAAGGGCACTCCCTGGTCTCCTAGTGAATATTGATTTTATCATTATTGAAGACAGAATATTTAGTCAAAATTAATTTAATATTTATGACATTCTGCTCACAAATGGCTACTACATTTGCTTGCAAGTTTTACAGACTGCACTTCAAAATGTAATTCATTGACTTTTGTGATATCATAAGACTAAGTTGGCCTGACGAGATGCAAATCACTAATGGAATATAGGAAATAGAACAGGCAATTTGTACGCAAGATTCTGGAAATTTGTATTTAACTTTTGTATGCATGTCCACAGTCTAGAGCTATGGATGGTTATGGTAGAGTTGCAAGACCTAAGAAACAAGGTGAATTTAAAAATATATTTATTTATGATAATGACAGATTCCTAAATCCATCCATTTTGAATAAAAAGTCTCTGGTATCAATATATGACCTAAATGTCTAGAGTCATGAGGTTTGATGTTACGTATATGTGCCCCTTCTTTCTGCGAGCGTCCTTATCAAAGGTTAATGGACAAAAAAATGGCTTAGGACATACTGACTGTTCAAAATCCCATTATGTACTATTACATAAAGCTCCTAATAGGATTTAAGCGAGCCATTCTAGAGTGCATTCAGTAACTCACATTGTAATATAAAGCTGCGCTTCACCATTACTATCTCCATCTAGAAAATCTGTTCATCTCCTTTTTGAAACTTCCTTTCACTGAATTTAGTAAATATTGTCTTTTTCAAAGTGCTAAATGCTGTCTATGGGATTTTGCAATGTGCAATTTGGCCATTCAGTTACCTAAAGTACAACAAAAATACTTAATTGGCTGTCAACTACTTTTGAATATCCTGAGGACATAAAAATGAGATATAAATACATGTTTTCCATTAATCTTTCAAAAAGGGGAGCCATCTATGTGAAAAAGTATGCAACAAAAGTTTAATCGTTTGTTCACAAACACGTAATTAAATAGCACAAATTGCACTATTATGCAACATAGTTATCTTTGGGAGATCTCTCAAACAAAATCATTATTTTGTTCTTCAGGTTTATGATATACATTGTTACAAGACTGTCTCATCTACCAAGAAGCAAAGTCATAAGTCTGCATACCTTTACCTGTGTTGCGAATCAGAGTCCTCGTGGTGGGCCGAAGCTTTATTCCTTGTTCTGGGATTAGAGAAGAAAATAATCGAAAAGACACTATTATTGACGTTAGTATTATCTATTCTACTTGGATAAATGGCCAAAAAGATAGAGTAGTCTTTAAAGATAAAATGGAAGGGGCTTGTATAGTTCTGGTTTGATGTTACAACTCAAACATTATCATCTTTTCCTCCCTCCTGTCCTGAAGCACCACTTACTAGAAACCTCTTTGCACCCTTGTTATACAAAATACCTCAAAAATGTAGTGTAACAATTCAAATATGTCACACTGTTGAGCCCCTAGAGCACTTTTAAGCTAATTCATTCCACAGCTGCTTATGGCTTTCACAACAACTTGCATTAATACAGTGCCTTTAACATAGTAGAAAGATTATCGGCAGCACTTTCTGGCAAAGCCTGACACCAAGCCACACAAGCAGCTATGAGGATTTGTGCCAAAAACTTCATCCAAAAAGTAAGTTTAACAGAATATCTTATAAGGATAAAAGCTGGAGAGGCTTGGGTTTGAGAGATAAAAGGTACTGCAGATGCTGGAGAATCCGAGATAACAAGCGTGGGGCTGGATGAACACAGCAGGTCAAGCAGCATCATAGGAGCAGGAAAACTTGACGTTTCAGGCCTAGACCCTTCATCAGAAATGCCCAAGCCTTGACTGCTGGTGGTGGAACAATGAAAATCAGGCAAACAGATTTGGAGGAAAGCAGCAATCTCACAGGCATGATAAAATTTAAAAGGTGCCATGTACCTGAAGAAGTCAACATTGCACTTTAAGTAATATTAGTTGGTATTAATGACTGAGAGTAGTTACAGGAGTGGGCATTGGGAGGCTGTTTTCAAGAAAGAGTCAGAGATGGAAGGGTTTAGGTAGAGAGTTTCATAATTTATTATTGTGGTGGCGCAGGATTTGCCAGTGATGTTTTAATGAAAATCTATAAATCTGAAAACTATTACTCTATTGGAAATTCAGATTACATAACTGTGTATCAACTGTAAGCTTTATTTTTTACCATTAAGAATCTCTTCGTATCCACTGTAAATATATTCAGCTTGTAACCAACAAATTATTTTAAAAATTGCCGTTAATTATTTTCCATTCAATTTCTTGAGCCCATCAAGGTGAAGAACATAAACAAATTTGCTGGAAAAGCTCAGCAGGTCTGGCAGCATCTGTGAAGGAAAAAACAGAGTTAACGTTTCGAGCCTGGTGACCCTTCCTCAGAAGATGCCAGACCTGCTAAGCTTTTCCAGCAAATTTGTTTTTGTTCCTGATTTACAGCATCCGCAGTCCTTTCGGTTTTTATAAGGTGAAGAACATTACTGTTGGAGTCAAATACTTTTCCATTTCAGATGAGGGGCAACTTTTTTTTTTACACAAAGTGTGGTTCATGTCTGGAATGAACTGCCAGAGGAAGTGGTGGATGCAGGTACAATTACAATATTTAAAAGACATTTGGATAAATACATGATTAGGAAAGGTTGGAGAGATATGGGCCAAACAAAGGCAAGTGGGACTAATTGGACCGAAGGATCTGTTTCCATGTTATGTGACTCTATGACTCTATTTCTCTATAATGTCCTAGTCTTAGTATCAATTGCTCAGGCATGTTAGAGTTATGGTTATGAGTTATGAGTTATGTGACTCTAATACTGTGCCTTAGACACAACACCAGAGTCCTTTTGTTGCACTTGCAAACTTTTCCCATACCAGCATTAATGTGACTCCTTTAATTAGTGCCACAGAAACACAGAATTGCTACAACACAGAAGGAGGCCATTTGATCCATAATGTCCATGCTAGTTGTCAAACTAGCAATTTATTTAGTATCCACCTTCTCCCCATAAGCCACACATTCTTCCTTTTCAGATAACCATCTAAATTTTCTTTGAGTGCCTCAATTGAACACCTCAATTGGTGGACACACTTAGGCAGCAAATTCCAGATCTTAGCCACTTACTGGATGTAAAGGTTTTTCCTCATGTCCTCTTTGCTTTTTTTGGCAGTTACCTTAAATCTGAGCCCTTTCATTTTCAGCCATTTCACTAGGAGGAACAATTTTTCCTTTCTATCCTGTCCAAACCCCTGAATTTTGAACATCTAAAATATCCTCTGAACTTTCTCTTCTTCAGAGAAACCAGTCCTAATCTATCCAATCTATCTACACAACTGAAGTTCAGCATCCCTGGAACCTTTCTTGTGAATCCTTTTTGCACTGTCTCTACAGCTTTCGCATATCTTCTAAACTGTGGCACTGAGAACTGAACGCAAAGCTCCAATGGAGGTAAAACCAATGTTTTGTGCAAGTATAGCATAACTTCCTTGCTGTAGTGTTCTATGCCCCTTTAATAAAGCCTAGGATATTGTAAGCATTATTACTGCTCACCACCTGTCCTGTTACCTTCAATAACAAAGCTGCCATATACTAAGATCCCTCTGCTCCTGTATCCCTTTATGGGAGCTTTCAATGCTCCTTCAATCAAAAGCAATCACCTTGCATTGAATTTCACCTGTAACTTGTCCACTTAGCTGACATGTCCATGTCCTTCAGATATTCTACACTATCCTCCTCAAAGTTCGTAATGCTTCCAAATTTCATATCATCTACATTTTTGAAATTGTAACCTATACATCAAGGTCTGGGTCATAAACAAAAAACAGGAAAAGCAAGCAACCCAACATTAACCCCTGGAGAACTTCACTGCAAACCTTCAGTCTGAAAAACATCCATCAACCATTACAAAAAACAGAAATTACTGGAGAAATTCAGCAAGTCAGAAATTCAGTCAACGTTTCAGGTCCTGAAACCCTACTTCAGAACTGCACTTTCTGAACCATTCCGAATGATCACTGAAACCAAATGGTTACCTCTTCTTCCTCTCCACAGATGCTGCCAGACCCACTGAATGTTTCCAACAATTTCTGTTTTTGTTTCAGATTTCTAGCATTTACAGTTCTTTGTCTTTTTTTTGATTAACCAATACTCTGTTTCCTGTCACTCAGCCAACTTCACATGCATGTTGCTACTGACCCTTTTATTCCTTGAACTATAACTTTTCTCACTTGTTTATTGTGCAACAATGTACCAAATGTAGTTTGGAAGTCCATGTACACCACATCAATGGCATTATCCTTATCAACCTTCTGCAATATCTCTTCAATAAAAATACTTCAATAAGTAAGTTAAACAGAATTTACTCTTAAGAAATCCATGCTAGCTTTCCTGACCTAACTTGCATTCATCCCAGTTACTATCTTTTTGTCCTTGAATAAGGTTTCTAGAAGCTGCAGGATTCCTAGCCTCTGACTTGTCCTTATGGCCACAGTATTTATATGGCTCGTTCAATTCAATTTCTAGTCAACTATGATCCCAGGATGTTTGTAGTAGGGGATTCAAATGTGTTAATGCCATTGAATCTCAGGGGGCAATGCTTAGATTCTCTTTTGTTGGAGATGGTCGTTGCCTGGCACTTAAGTGGCAAAACTTTTACTTGCCAATGCCTGCATATTACCCGAGTCTTGTTGAATTTGGATATAGATTGCTTCAGTATCTGAAGAGTCATAAATCATGCTAAACATGCATAATCAACAGCAAATATCCACACTACTGACCTTATGATGGAGGGTAGGCCAAGCAGCTGAGGATGATTGGGCCAGGGATCTAACCTGAGGAACTCCTGCAGTGATGTCCTGGAACTGAGATGACTGATCTACAATCACAACCATCTTTATTAGCTAGGGATGACTTCAACCAGTGGAAAGCTTGCCCCTGATTCTCATTGGTTCTAATTTTTCTAGGGCTTGTTGATGATGCCATACTCAGTAAAATACTGTGTTGATTTCACCCTCACCTCACCTCTCAGCTATTTTGTTCATGTTTGGACCAAGGTTCCAGTGAAGTCTGGAGCTGAGCAGCACTGAAATGGAGAATCAGTAAGCAGGTTATTGCTAGGAAAGTGCTGCTTAGCACTATTGATGATTTTTTTCCATCACTTTACTGATGACTGTGAGTGGGCTGATCGGGTGGTAATTGGCCTGAGTACAAGTTTGGAGCACAAGTCTCCAGTACTGTTGTCTGAATTTTGACAGGGCTCATAGCTTTTACAGTACCTTGTACATTCAGCCATTTCTTGAGATCACGTGGAGTGAATCAAATTGGCTGAAGACTGGCATTTCGAATGCTGGGGATCTCTACAGGATGCCAAGCTAGATGTCCACGCAGCACTTCTGGCTGAAGATTATTGCAAATGCTTCAGCCTTATCTTCTGCACTGATGTATTGGGATCCCCCTTATTGAGGATGGGAACATTTGTGGAGCCTTCACCTCCAGTCAGTTTAATTGTCCACCACCATTTATAATTAGATCTGGCAGGACTGCAGAGCTTAGCTCAATAACTTACTAATATGCCATTTGGCACACAAGTTGTCTGATTTTGTAGCTTCACCAGGTTGACACCTCACTTTTAATTATGCCTAGTGCTGTTCCTAGCATGCCCTCCTAGATTCTCCATTGATCCAAGGTTGGCCCCTGTCTTGGTGGTAATACAATTTTGGTCCCTAACTGGTCCCACTTCTCCTTTTAGTACCTTTATTTATATGATTGAAGAAGACTTTGGGATACCCTTTTAAATTGGCTGGTGCTTTTTATCTTACTCTATGACTCTCTCTTTCACTTCCCCTCTTAAGCTCCGACATTTTGGACAGTTTTGTACTGTGCATCAGGCACCTTAGGAGTTATATAGGACAGCACACTTCATTTTCATTGGGCCAAAACAGCCACAGAGGGAAGAGAGTTTCCTCTCACCATTTTGGACTCAATTAGAATCAAGAGACCAGAGATACAAGGACAGTAGACCATATTACACAATAGCTCAAAAGCATATCGGCTTGTTCAGTCAAGGAGTTGGTACAGAGCTTAGCAGTATCATGCAAAATAGCTGAAAGCTTTTAACTTACCCATCCTGCTAGAGTCACGCCCCCGCTGGGATGTTTTGTCCTTAGTGGAATCTGGAAAGGAAAACTTCGGGATAAATTATTTCTAAATTATCTTTATTTCACCGTTCACTGCATTGAGAGTACCTGGACTGTAATGGGCTCTCTGAAAAGAGCTATTATAGTGACTTTTCTCACGTGGCATCTCCATGACACAAAAGAATTGCCTGGTTTGAGAGCGAGATTGTCACTCAAATTGCAGATATTATGTTACTCCTGTCAAACAGAAATCAAGACATATTATAATTTGAATATAACAACTACCTGCTTCATAGAATCCCTACAGTGTGGAAACTTGGTGCAGAGGGAGAGGGTTCAGTGGTTTGCATATATGTCTCCAGAGTCCAATGTGATTTGTACCAAGATTTGAGTTGGGACTCATTAAATGGTTGACTGATACTGAATACCAAACTTCATCGAGTTGGTTAGGAGTGCAATGTACAAGCAGGAATACAGTGATTCTCCTGGGTATGAATTTCTAACCAGGGACACGCGGTATAGGTGCTAACACATCCTGCAGCTACAAATATTTAATGGCACTTTACAGCTTATCTAAGACCTTCTATTAGCTGTAGGTCTTTTTTTTAATACTCTAACATTAGTCAAGGTTGGGAGAGAGGTGCATTTTCCACAGTGAACAAAAACTTCAGCTTTCCCAAGCTAAATAGGTAGTCCTCTCTCTCTCTGTCTCCGAACCAGAAGGCTACATGCTCAAGCTCCAGTCAACAGACTTGAGTAAAATCTCTGGCTTGACATAGCAGTATGCTATTAAAGAAATATTTCACTGTAAGAAGCAGTATGAGACTTTAAAGTAAGACTCCATCTGCCCCATCAGGTATATGTAAAATATACCATAGCATTACTTCAAAGAGGAGCATGGGAACTTTACTCAGAACCCTAGTCACACTCATCACCACTTGTCAACATCACCATAAGTTTGGATTATTGAGTCATTTTCAAATATTTGTTTTTGATACTGCACTGTGTGCAAACCAGCTGTCCCCCAATTTCCCTCAATACAACAACTACACTTGAAAATTACTTCTGCTTTAGGATGATCAGAGACCATGTGAAGTGCTAAATAAATGCAAGTTTTTGTTTTTTCTTCCAACATGATTCCAAAATTCCATTGTTATATTTTTATTAAAAATGACAATCTCCTTTAGTGTTGCTCAAGGTATTGTTGAACAAGTTTTCAATGTTGAGTTACTGATTCATTTGGACTTTTAAGGCTGTTGCTCAGGAACTCTTTATATTAAAGCAGATTTAATAAGTTGTAAATAATTATGTATGTTGAACATTTCTTTGGATACACACCTGCTTGGATCCTCACCTCTCAAATTTCTGCACAGGCAAACTCAAGGTGAGAAGCAACGTACTGGAAATTACTGGTTTCCATCCTAATTTAAGAAATTATTGTTGCTTTATACAAAGCGCAATGGTTAGAATATGACAATGAATGTAAGGCAAACAGCAAATTAAGCACGCATACCTCAGTACCCAAATCCCTGATTGCACTGAAAATTTGTAGATCACAAAATATATCCCAGCATTTTACAAACCTCAGTGAGTGTATCATGTACCAGTTACTAAAGCTAAGTATACTTGTTCGGTTTCCTTCTTCTGGCTCAAAGAATTCTTTGTGCCTTTAAAGGATCAACTGACAATTACCTAGCCACAAAGTTAAATACCTTTATGTGTCTAATACCTGAACAGGTTGGAGTCCTGTTGTGGACTGAAGATCCACTGATTGGTTTGCCGTCAGGTGTGACACACCAGCAATAACCTGTCAATTTATGGCACTGCACCTGTTAAAGCAGAGAGAAAGAAAAGGAATTATTATGAAATCTAATTTTTGTGTGCGTGTGTCTGTGTTTCATGTGTATATGTAGGTGTTTTTTTCATATGTGATGCAGACACCAAATTACATCACCCATCTCTCAAGGCACTTATCCTAATTTTCAATCCAAAATCTTGGCTCCTAACAAATCCCTCCATCCAGATCATTCAGATGACACCTTCCACTATGGTTTCCCATTTCTTTACCCGTTGTTGCTTTCAGTTACCATCTCCTAGCTAGCATTTCTGAAAATTTTCTTCCAAAATCCCTGACCATGTCATTTCCTTCCCTCTATGTGAAGGGGCTCTTAGGTTGGTTAATTCATAACATTCAAGCGATACTGAACGAGTAAGATTTGATTGAATGGAGGAACAAGGTTGAGCAGCTGAACTATTGACTCTGTTCTTCGGGTGGAAGTTTCTTTTTCTTTGAGAGTAACTGTAGGGATGGGCCGAATAGTGGGAGGTACATCCACTCGGGGGTTGATTGAGGCAGGTTTTCTTGTGCAAATATATTCTTATAAGCTCATAACATATTCATGTGTAAAAAACACCAAAACTTTGGTGACTGGTAGGCAGGAAGTTCTGGCCCTTGCCAGAATCTCTGCTCATCACCACACACCCCTGGAAACATCAGAGCCCAAGCAAACAAAAAAAGGCACCACACTTTCATGATGTCTCCCTAGAGGTTCTCTTGAAGGTTGTCCAGGAGGAAAGGAAATCCTTTGCCCTTGGCAACATGGGACCATTCTGACTGATGAAGGCAGTCTGGACAGAGGTAGCTGCAGAGTTCAGCACTTGTCGACAGCTCAAGACAACATGGCTTCAGTGCCACAAGACGATAAATGATCTCTCAAGGTATATACTCAATGCTTCATGCCCCAATGAGAGTGAGTTAACAATGTAAAGTGGCCACAGATGAGGACTGTCACACAGAAAACTGGGTATCAGGCATCTCCATCAGTTACTTCATGTACAAAAAGTGTCTGTCACTTCTTTGCAGCTTACTAATATAACATTGCTTGTACCACAGTTGTACTGCCTCTCATTCACAGGCCAGGCACACTTAAAACATAAAAAGGACTACAACAATCAGCAGCAACACACAATTAGCTCACCGACTTTTCATCACAACCAGAAGAACGTACATGTCTGCAAACCAACCTGTGTGAAAGTTTATGAGAAAGTAATAGCAAAAAATCAACATGCCATTGGGACTTTTGCCTCTTGCTTAATTAAATTATCCCACCCACCCATCTAAAAGCTCCAGGCATATCCTGAAAATTTAATTCCATGTTTCTATGTTCCTTTGCCAGTTCAGAGGGTTTGATGGTAAATCAATCAAGATTGTGATGACATGAACAACCACAGCCTCCTGGACTGTACTTAGTGCTAATACAAGAAGTGGGGCATTTGAGAATCAAGTTTTTTGCTTCTTTATAGCATGAGAGCAGTGAGTGGTTTGCGACATTCACTGACACAGCAGGTTTCATATGCTTGATGACTTTTCTTGCAATCCTTTTCACATTTATGTTGGTATGCTTTCACTGTATGAAGATTTTTGACTGTCCTTGTAGATTGTTGGTTAAAAAACACTACCACAGGTGACAGTAAGCAAGTAAGATCAAGAAAATCTTTTGTTTTGTATTGGTTTTGCTTAAAAGGCAGACTTTCAATTGGCACCTGAAGTTCTTACATTTACATTGAATAATCTAAGATGTGACTTGTGGTAAGTGCATAGCAATTGAGAGAATCAAATAACTTTGGACTCATTGTTCCCAAAGTTCTCAACCACCAAGGGTTTTTAATTCATGTAGAATTCAGGTCTGCAGAAAACGTAAGTAAAAAAAAACATTGCAATAATTATTCATCAGCTTCATTGTCATTGTATAATGCAAACAAATTGAACAGGACCTTTTTTTTTGCCCAATAATTGGTATATTCCCATGAACATAGAGCATTGAAATGTCATGAACTCTTGGAATTCTTCAGTCAAGTGATTCAGATTAGCTGTTATTTTGTTATGGAGCTAACAATCTTCAGTGAGAAAAAACTTCAGAACTGTTTCATATAAGTTTGGTACCCTGTTGATTCCCCTGATATCTTTTGCTGCTCAAGAATATCTGCTTTTTTTTTTATACAGTCATGGAACATGGGTGTTGCTGACTGGTCAGCATTAATAGCCCATCCCTAAAAGCCCTTGAGAAGGTGGTGGTGCACTGCCATCATGAACCACTGCAGTCCATTTGGTCTAGGAACACCTGAAGTGCTGTTAGGGAGGGTGTTCCAGAATTTTGAGTGAGCAACATTGATACAACAGTGAAATATTTCCAAGTCAGACTTGGAGGGCTATGTCAGGTAGTAAAGCCTACAACTATAGAAAAGCCAAAAACACAAAATAATCAATGACCCAAAATGACCTGGCTGCCTGTTTCCATCGAAGTAACATCACTCAACTTGTCCTCTGCCTCAGGTCATCTGCTTCTGAATTCTGATCCATTCCTTCATTACCTCTACACCAGACTACTTAAACATACTCCTGACTGGTGTCCTACACACAACCCCTCACAAACTTGCAATTATCAAAATCTCTGCTGCTGATAACCTCTGTACCAAGTTTCATTCATGTTCCCATCACCACTGTCCACACTCATCATACATATGCTCTCAAAGTCATTCACTCCCCGATCAGCATTATCCTCACTGACCCACACAGGGTCCTGGACTCATTCCATTTAGAACACAAAGCTGGTTTGGAGGGCGAACTCTGAGGATTGCAAAATGACATAGCACAAATTCAGTTCTCTCCTAATCTACAACATGAAACACATCAAGTTTGGGGTCACATTTTCATTATTTCATGATTTACCTGCCCACTTCCTCATTGTTTTCAAACTTGAAGTTGTCCTGCACTCTTGGCTTTGGTATTTCACCTGGGCTTCTCAATTAAAGAAATGAAACTGAGAGTAAGTAAATCATCAGTCAAAACTATACATTTCCAAGTCTTATGTCACTGCAAAAATTCTGTGAGCAATCAATCAGCTCAGGTCTATTGGATGAGCTCATCAACTAAGGGTTTAATTAACTCTAGTCCTCAATGTAATTGTTTGATTACAGAGTATCACTTTCATCCGGCCACAGCATTCAGTTTTCAGGCAGTCATTTCTATTGGCTCAAACAAAACTGAATGTCAGATAATATCTGTTGCCTTTATCCTTTCACAAGAACTGAACCATAGACCGGAAATATGACTGTTCCATTTGTTGTAGATTAGGAGCTTGCAAATGTATATTTTTTTCTGATTGATTCTGTCAAATTTGGCTTGCAAACAAGGCTGGCACTTTTTCTGCTTATCCTTAATTGCACTTGAGAAAGTTGTGTGTCATTTTGAATTGCGAATGTCCAAAATGTAGCTGCACTCACAATGAAAGAAGGTAGGACGTTCCGTATTTTTATCGGGTAAGAATGAACAATAAATCTCCAAGTGAGAGTGTTGATAATCTTGACAACTGCACAGGGCTGGCATGATGGTATTTGCTGCCCTAGACAAGACTTCAGCCTACTGCTTCAAAATCTCCCACCATGCACCTGTACACACACACATGACAGTAAGTGATATAAGTTTTGCCTTCAAACACACACAGTTTGCTATTGTTCAGGACATTTAAATATAATTTAAGTGATACCAAGGATGGAATCCTATAGGATCTGAGCAACATGAACTATGGCAAGTTGTGTGACAGAATTAAGTGACAAGTGTAGTGAGGCCCATCTTGATGTTAGAATCAACTTGTACCATCTTTTGGGCTTTTCACAAGTGGTGTGGCCAGATTCTCATTGTGTAGAGGTGAGTTGCAAATTGACGGTGATAATTGCTTGTTAAATGCCTTGTTAACAGCTCAACACACCTCCCATCTTACCAAATTCACCGAACAAGCTCGCGTCAGGAAAACTTGACATTGAAACCAGATCAAGCACCTGGCAGATTCAGCTGGTTACTTACTCCAAGTGACATCCATGTTGAACACACAGAGAATAACTTCTCAAGAGTATATCCATGGGCACCACACGTCCATGGACATTGGCATCTGGCATGTGCCAGCCTCTAAGAACCCCCATGGAACATCACCGATCCACTTACAGGATGCTTCTGAACTTCATTTCTGTACCTCAGGTTGCACTGGCATCTATCAGTGTAATACTGAAGCAAGGACGCTTTGTTCAGTCCACTGCATGGATTGGGCCAGGCTGTATCTCCAAGCTCTTCACTTGCTGTCATGGCGCTCACTGACTCTAAGCCCACCTGGATGCTCACAGCATCCCCACCTCACATTACTTTGCCTTGTCTTTTTGCACTTTTATCCCTAGTCAGAGATACCAGGCTGATATTACTGCTGTCTTGCCATATTGTTTAGCACAAACACAAACAGGAAGCTTATCATAGTTATCAGCAGGTTTCAGTCAACTGAAGAAGGAAAATTGTTGTTTGACTTCCAAATAACGCAATAATTGTGAGAACAAATCACTTGACTGATCGAAAGTGAAATGATCTGAACTCCTGCTTGATCATACCACATTTGGACTATTTGTTATTGTTTGTGCGCAATCACTCAAGCAAATTCAAGTCCCACCAATTCCATTCCAAAGGCAAACAGATTCCCCTTGACTTTCTTTTCTTTGTTTAAAGAGGTTCGAGTTTGATTGGGCAGTGCTACGCTGAATCTAATGTAACTAAACTACAGTGACATAAGGTGATAGCTGTGGGTGTTTCTTTCTCCTTCACTGCTGATTAGTAATTACCAGACTGAATTCTTTAAAATATCGCTCTAGAATCTCCTGGAATGCTTTTTTTATTCACTGGGAGATTAATGTCAAGTTTCATGGATTTCAGGTTGACTTCAGTTCTGATTTTTCTTTTAGAAAGCCAGCATGTTTTGCTGCTCTAAAATCATTTTCCCTGGGTGACTGCCTAATTTGCCTCAAGATTTTACCAGCTCTGTGACATGGAAGGGAACTAGAAATCTTGTTGTTCCCATGATCTTGTGAACTTGTTGCCTTTGTCCTAAGTGATAGTGGCAGCAGATTTGAAGAAGCCTTGGTAAGTTGCTGCATTGTACCCTGTAGAAGGTACGTACTGCAAATGTCGTGTTGTAGAAAGAATGGATGGTTAAGATGGTGAATGAGCTACCCTTCAAGCAGGTGTCTAGCTCCTTATTGCATCTACCCAAACAAGTGGGGAATGTTCCAGTACATTCCTTTTGACTTGGGTCTTTCGGAGTCACAAAATCTCAGAAGTGTCCTGAGGCAGAAGGAGACCATTTGGCCAATCTTGACTGCACTGGCTCTACAAATGAGCATTATGACTTAGGGTTATTCTTTTGCCTTTTCCACATATTCTTGACATTGTTTCTAATCAAATAATCATCTAATGCCCTCTTGAATGTCTCAATTGAATCTGCTTCCATCATACCTTTGCACAGTGTGTTCCAGACCTGAACAACTCATTGTCTAAAAATGTTTTTTTATTACCTTACATTTGCTGCTCTTGGAAAAAACTCTAAAATCTGTGTCCTGTCATTCTTGGTCATTTTATAAGTGGAAACCTATTTACTCCCACCCATCCTCCTCCTCTAACCAAAAAGTTTCTGAGCGCCGATTTGGTAAGTTAGTAGTTTTTTTTTCCAATAGTCTGTTTTTTTAGAATTCAGAACAATGGGAATGGATGTTAGGGCAGTTGCATACTCCTCCTGTAGGATGTGGGAGGTAAGGTTCACCACTAGAGTCCCTGCTGACTTCATCTGCGGGAAGTGCACCCAACTCTTCCGTACCTACACTGGCCCTAAACCCCACCTCTTCCTCCGTTACATTGATGACTGCATCGGCGCCGCCTCGTGCTCCCACGAGGAGCTCGAACAGTTCATCCAATTCACCAACACTTTCCACCCCAACCTGAAGTTCACCTGGACCATCTCCAACACTTCTCTCTCCTTCCTGGACCTCTCTGTCTCCATCTCAGGCAACCACCGAGAGACAGATGTCCATTTCAAGCCCACTGACTCCCACAGCTACCTGGAATACACCTCCTCCCACCCACCCTCCTGCAAAAATGCCATCCCCTATTCCCAATTCCTTCGCCTCTGCCGCATCTGCTCCCAGGATGAGACATTCCAATCCCGCACATCTCAAATGTCCTCATTCTTCAAGGACTGCAACTTGCCCCCCACAGTGGTCGAGAACGCCCTCGACCGTGTCTCCCGCATTTCCCGGAACACATCCCTCACGCCCCATCCCCGCAACAATAACCAAAAAAGAATCCCCCTCGTCCTCACATACCACCCCACCAACCTCCGGATCCAACGCATCATTCTCCGACACTTCCGCCATCTGCAGTCAGACCCCACCACCAAAGACATCTTTCCCTCCCCACCCTTATCTGCCTTCCGGAGGGACCACTCCCTCCGCGACTCCCTTGTCCGCTCCACACTCCCCTCCAGCCCCACCACACCCGGCACTTTTCCTTGTAACCGCAGGAAGTGCTACACCTGCCCCCACACCTCCTCCCTCACCCCAATCCCAGGCCCCAAGAAGACTTTCCACATCAGGCAGAGGTTCACCTGCACATCTGCCAATGTGGTATAGTGCATCCGCTGTACCTGTTGTGGCTTCCTCTACATCGGGGAAACCAAGCGGAGGCTTGGGGACCGCTTTGCAGAACACCTGCGCTCAGTTCGCAACAAACAACTGCACCTCCCAGTCGCGAACCATTTCAACTACCCCTCCCATTCCTCAGATGACATGTCCATCCTTGGCCTCCTACAATGCCACAGTGATGCCACCCGAAGGCTGCAGGAACAGCAAATCATATTCAGCCTGGGAACCCTGCAGCCCAATGGCATCAATGTGGATTTCACAAGTTTCAAAATCTCCCTTCCCCCAACCGCATCCCAAAACCAGCCCAGCTCATCTCCACCTCCTAACCTGTTTTTCCTCTCACCTCAAGCCACACCCCCATCTCCTATCTACTAACATCATCCCGCCCCCTTGACCTGTCCGTCCTCCCTGGACTGACCTATCTCCTCCCTACCCGCCCACCTACACTCACCTTTACTGGCTCCATCCCCGCCTCTTCGACTTGTCTGCCTCCTCTCCACCTATCCTCTCCTCTATCCATCCTCTATCCGCCTCCCCCTCTCTCCCTATTTATTTCAGAACCCTCTTCCCCTCCCCCATTTCTGATGAAGGGTTTAGGCCTGAAACGTCAAGTTTTCCTGCTCCTATGATGCTGCTTGACCTGCTGTGTTCATCCAGCCCCATGCTTGTTATCTCGGATTCTCCAGCATCTGCAGTACCTTTTATCTCCAGCTCCTTGGAAACCGCGTTAGGGAACTGGAGCTGGAGCTGGATGAACTTCGGATCACTCGGGAGGTTGAGGGGGTGATTGAGAGGAGTTACAGGGAGGTAGTCACACCTCAGGTCCAGGAAAAAGGTAGAAGGGTTACAGTCGGGGGACGGAAAGGGAACAGGCAGACAGTGCAGGGATCCCCTGTGGCCGTTCCCCTCAATAACAAGTATACCGTTTTGGATACTGTTGAGGGGGACGACTTACCAGGGGTAAGCCATGGGGTACAGGTCTGTGGCGCAGAGTCTGTCCCTGTTGCTCAGAAGGGAAGGGGGGAGAGGAGGAGAGCATTAGTCGTTGGGGACTCCATAGTTAGGGGGACAGATAGGAGATTCTGCGGGAACGAGAGAGACTCGCAGTTGGTGTGTTGCCTCCCAGGTGCCAGGGTCCGTGATGTCTCGGATCGTGTTTTCAGGATCCTTAAGGGGGAGGGGGAGCAGCCCCAAGTCATGGTCCACATAGGCACCAACAACATAGGTAGGAAAAGGGATGGGGATGTAAGGCAGAAATTCAAGGAGCTAGGGTGGAAGCTTAGAGCTAGAACAAACAGAGTTGTTATCTCTGGTTTGTTACCCATGCCACGTGCTAGCGAGGCGAGGAATAGGGAGAGAGAGCAGTTGAACACGTGGCTACAGGGATGATGCAGGAGGGAGGGATTCAGATACCTGGATAATTGGAGCTCATTCTGGGGTAGGTGGGACCTCTACAAACAGGATGGTCTGCATCTGAACCAGAGGGGTACCAATATCCGGGGGGGGGGGGTGAAATTTGCTAATGCTCTTCGGGAGGGTACCGGCAGGCAGGAAGGTGGTTTGAAGTGTGTCTACTTCAACGCCAGGAGCATCCGGAATAAGGTGGGTGAACTTGTGGCATGGGTTGGTGCCTGGGACTTTGATGTTGTGGCCATTTCGGAGACATGGATAGAGCAGGGACAGGAATGGCTGGTGCAGGTTCCAGGGTTTAGATGTTTCAGTAAGATCAGGGAAGGTGGTAAAAGAGGGGGAGGTGTGGCATTGTTAGTCAAGGACAGTATTACGGTGGGAGAAAGGACGTTTGATGAGGACTCGTCTAATGAGGTAGTATGGGCTGAGGTTAGAAACAGGAAAGGAGAAGTCACCCTGTTGGGAGTTTTCTATAGACCTCCGAATAGTTCCAGAGATGTAGAGGAAAGGATAGCAAAGATGATTCTGGATAGGAGCGAAAGGAACAGGGTAGTTGTTATGGGGGACTTTAACTTTCCAAATATTGACTGGAAACGCTATAGTTCAAGTACTTTAGATGGATCAGTTTTTGTCCAATGTGTGCAGGAGGGTTTCCTGACACAGTATGTAGATAGGCCAACAAGAGGCGATGCCACATTGGATTTGGTACTGGGTAATGAACCAGGCCAGGTGTTAGATTTGGAGGTAGGTGAGCACTTTGGTGATAGTGACCACAATTCGGTTACGTTTACTTTAGCGATGGAAAGGGATAGGTATATACCGCAGGGCAAGAGTTATAGTTGGGGGAAAGGCAATTATGAGGCGATTAGGCAAGACTTAGGATGCATAGGATGGGGAAGGAAACTGCAGGGGCTGGGCACAATTGGAATGTGGAGCTTGTTCAAGGAACAGCCACTGCGTGTCCTTGATAAGTATGTACCTGTCAGGCAGGGAGGAAGTGGTCGAGCGAGGGAACCATGGTTTACTAAAGAAGTTGAATCTCTTGTCAAGAGGAAGAAGGAGGCTTATATAAAGATGAGGCGTGAAGGATCAGTTAGGGCGCTTGAGAGTTACAAGTTAGCCAGGAAGGACCTAAAGAGAGAGCCAAGAAGAGCCAGGAGGGGACATGAGAAGTCTTTGGCAGGTAGGATCAAGGAAAACCCTAAAGCTTTCTATAGGTATGTCAGGAATAAAAGAATGACTAGAGTAAGATTAGGCCCTGTCAAGGACAGTAGTGGGAAGTTGTGTGTGGAGTCCGAAGAGATAGGAGAGGCGCTAAATGAGTATTTTTCATCAGTATTCACACATGAAAAAGACAATGTTGTCGAGGAGAATGCTGAGATACAGGCTATTAGACTAGACGGGATTGAGGTTCATAAGGAGGAGGTGTTAGCAATCCTGGAAAGTCTGAGAATAGATAAGTCCCCTGGGTCGGATGGGATCTATCCTAGGATTATCTGGGAAGCTAGGGAGGAGATTGCAGAGCCTTTGGCTTTGATCTTTATGTTGTCATTGTCTACAGGAATAGTGCCAGAAGACTGGAGGATAGCAAATGTTGTCCCCTTGTTCAAGAAGGGGAGTAGAGACAACCCTGGTAATTATAGACCAGTGAGCCTTACTTCGGTTGTGGGTAAAGTGTTGGAAAGGATTATAAGAGAGAGGATTTATAATCATCTAGAAGGAATAATTTGATTAGTTTAGTGATCGTCAACACGGTTTTGTGAAGGGTAGGTCATGCCTCACAAACCTTATTGAGTTCTTTGAGAAGATGACTAAACAGGTGGATGAGGGTAAAGCGGTTGATGTGGTGTATATGGATTTCAGTAAAGCGTTTGATAAGGTTCCCCATGGTAGGCTATTGCAGAAAATTCGGAGGCATGGGATTGAGGGTGATTTAGCGGTTTGGATCAGAAATTGGATAGCTGTAAGAAGACGAGGGTGGTGGTTGATGGGAAATGTTCATCCTGGAGTTCAGTTACTAGTGGTGTACCGCAAGGATCTGTTTTGGGGCCAATGCTGTTTGTCATTTTTATAAATGATCTGGATGAGGGCGTTGAAGGATGGGTTAGTAAATTTGCAGATGACACTAAAGTCGGTGGAGTTGTGGATAGTGCGGAAGGATGTTGCAGGTTACAGAGGGACATAGATAAGCTGCAGAGCTGGGCTGAGAGGTGGCAAATGGAGTTTAATGTGGAAAAGTGTGAGGTGATTCACTTTGGAAGGAGAAACAGGAATACAGAGTACTGGGCTAATGGTAAGATTCTTGGTAGTGTGGACGAGCAGAGAGATCTCGGTGTCCATGTGCGTAGATCCCTGAAAGTTGCCACCCAGGTTGATAGGGTTGTTAAGAACGCATACGGTGTGTTGGGTTTTATTGGTAGAGAGATTGAGTTTCGGAGCCATGAGGTCACGTTGCAGCTGTACAAAACTCTGGTGTGGCTGCACTTGGAGTATTGCGTACAGTTCTGGTCACCGCATTATAGGAAGGATGTGGAAGCTTTGGAAAGGGTGCAGAGGAGATTTACCAGGATGTTGCCTGGTATGGAGGGAAGGTCTTATGAGGAAAGGCTGAGGGACTTGAGGCTGTTTTTGTTAGAGAGAAGAAGGTTAAGAGGTGACTTAATAGAGACATACAAGATGATCAGAGGATTAGATAGGGTGGACTGTGAGAGCCTTTTTCCTCGGATGGTGACGGCTAGCACGAGGGGACATAGCTTTAAATTGAGGGGTGATAGATATAGGACAGATGTCAGAGGTAGATTCTTTACTCAGAGAGTGGTAAGGGCATGGAATGCCTTGCCTGCAGCAGTTGTAGACTTGCCAACTTTAAGGGCATTTAAATGGTCGTTGGATAAACATATGGATGATAATGGAATAGTGTAGGTTAAATGGGCTTCAGATTGGTTTCACAGGTCAGCGCAACATCGAGGGTCGAAGGGCCTGTACTGTGCTGTAATGTTCTATGTTCTATGTTCTACTCTATTCAGCCCTTTTATTATTTTAAAACTTCTGTTAGGTCTCCTCTTAGCCTTCTTGTTTCCAAAGAGAACAGTCTCAACCTCTCCGATTTATCCTCAGAACTAAAGTTTCTCATTCTGGAACCAATCTTGTAAACCTGTTCTGCACTCTTTCCAATGCATTCACATCTTTCCTATGGGGTGATGCCCAGAACTATACACAATACTCTAGCTGAGGTCTAACAAGTGTATTATATAAGTTCATCAGCACCTCTTTACTCTTGTACTTTATGCCTCATTAATAAATTCTAGGATACTGTATTCTTTATTACAGTCTGTCCTGCCACCTTCGATGATTTCTGGACATATACACCCACATCCCTCTGCTTCTGTACCCCTTTTAGAATTTCACCCTTACTTTACATTGTCTGCTAATATTGTATGTTCTTCCTACCAAAATGCATCATCTCACACTTCTCTGAATTGAATTTCATCTGCCACCTATCTTCACACTCCATCACCCTCTCTATGTCCTTTTAAAGTTTTACACTGTTCTCCTCTCAGTTTACAATGTTTCCAGTCTCAAAATATCTGCAAACTTTGAACTTGTTTCTGACATACCAAGATCTAGGCCATTAATATATATCAGGAAGAACAAGGGTCGCAATAGCAAAACGCTAGGGATCCTTTTCTCCAGGCCAAAAATATCCATTGAACATTGCTCTTTGTTTCCAATCACTCAGCGAACTTTGTACAAACTTGCAATTGCCTGTTTTATTCCATGAGCTGTACCTTTTCTCACAAGTGTGGTGCTATATCTCATGAGTTATGGAAGTCCATGTGCACCACATCAATAACACTGACCTCACTGACCAGTTCTGTTACCTCTTCAAAAAACTCCAGGAAATTAGTTAAGTATAATAACCCCTTTAAAAATCCATGCTGGTTCTTCCTAATCAACCCACCTTTTTCCACATGACTCCTAACTCTATCCCAATAATTGTTTCCAAGAGCTTCACACCATTGAAGTTAAATTGACTGGACAGTAATTGCTGGGTTTATCCCTCCACTCTTTTTTGAAAAAAGACGTAAGGTTTGCAATTCTTCAGTTTTCTGGCACTTTCCCTGAGCTTAAGCTGAAAGATTATGGTCAGTGCTCCTGCAAATTCTACTCTTACTTCCTTCAGTTTTCTTGCATGCATCTCATTTGGCACCTTGCCAACTTTAAGTCTATTCCATTATTTCTTTTTCAATTTTGAACACTTTAGTGACAGAGTTTCCTCCACTGTCATCATGGCCTGGGCAGCATCTACCTCTTTGGTAAATACAGATGCAAAGTTTTCATTTAATAACTCAGCTATGCCCCCTGCTTCCATGTAAATCTCCATTTTGGTCCCTGAAAATTAGCCCTACTCCTCCTTTTACCTCTGTACACCTGTAGAAGACTTTGGCATCCCCCTTGACTGTCAATCTTCTCTCATAATTCCTCTTTGCTTCTCTACTGTACTTTTCACCTCCACTTTGAACCTTGCACATGCCCCTTGGTTCTTAATTTTATTTTCTACTTTGACATTTGTCATAACAAGGAGGAAAGTCTTAGACCACTGGTTGGATGGGCTGAACAGTGCCAAATAGAATTTAATCCTGAAAAATGTGAGGTGATGCATTTTTGGAGGACTAACAAGGCAAAGGAATACACGTTGAAGAGTGTACCCTAGAAATGGAATACCATAGGAAGTACAGTGGATCAGAGGGACCTTGATGTGCATGTCCTTCAAGGCAGCAGGGCAAACAGACAAGGCGATTTAAGAAGACATATGGGATACTTTCCTTTATCTGTCAAGGCATGAATACAAGAGGAAGAGGTTATGATGGAGTTGTATATAACATTAGTTCAGCCACAGCTACAGTTCAATGTACATTTCCAGTTGCCATACGATAGGTTGGATGTGACTGCACTAGGGAGGGCACAGAAGAGATTCACCAGGATGTTGCCTGGATTGGAGCAATTCAGCTATGAAGTGAGACTAAATAGGTTGGGGTTTGTTTTCCTTAGAGCAGAGAAGGCTGAGGTACAATCAGGTTCAGATGTGCAAAGTTCTGAGGGGTGTAGACGGTATAGATAGGAAGAAACTTATCCCCCTAGTAGACAGGTCAGTAGCCAGAGGGCACAGTTTTAAGGTAAGGAGCAGGAGGTTTAGAGAGGATATGAGGAAAATCTTTTCACCCAGAGGGTTGGAAGTATCTGAAACTCACTGCCTGAAAGGATGGGAAAGCCAGGAGCCCTCAAGACATTTCAGAATTATTTAGATGAACATATGAACCTGAAGGAACTCTGTCCCATATCTCAACTGAAACATGTCCGATTGTACAGGTACCATTTTGCCCAGTGCAATAATATGAAACTGTTTAAGCTGTAAAAATATAATCTCATTCAGAAAAGATTGCACTATTTCAAAATTTGAGTCTGCAAACAAGAAATTGTGTACACAATGGAAGCAGGTTCTTTTTCTAGTTCACAAATGTCTGGAACATGAAATATTCATCTCTAGTAATTGTTTACCCAAATGCTAATAATTGGTCCAATTCACCAATTGTGAACCAAGTCAAAAGATGCTTGGCTTGGTGCCAGCATGTGTATCTTTGTCCAAGTTACAAAGCTGTTACTTTTGGAATAATTTGTTCTAGTAAGCATTACTTATCTATGTAGTAACTTGTAACAACTTGCTACTTGAAACAAAAATTCACCTCATCTTCTTACCCCAAATCTGCCCTGCTTTTTTTACTAGTGATCTTAAATCTGTCTCCTAATTATTAAACACCCTTCCTTGACAATAATTTTCTCCACGTACTCCATTAAAACTCTTGATACTTTTGAATGCCATTACTAAATCTTCGCTTACCTTCTCTGTCCTAAGTAAACAGCCTCTCCAGTCATCCACAAAGCTGAAATCCTTCATTAGATGTCAACTTGCCATGAACAATTTTGATGAACAATGTGACAATTTTGCAGCAGAGTCTATTGCTATGATCACTGGAGAGCTTCTGATCCAAATTGATTCAAAGGATGTGAAGAATAACTTGGTTGGATTCCACTCATGAGTATCAGCCTGCTGAGCATTGCAATGAATTCTCTTTCTAACAGCTTGTCAATAATTACAGAATAAAATTATATTAAAATTTCCTGAAATAATTTCAGTTTATTCACAATTAGTTCACTTCAGTGTTCAGAAGATATAAGCTAGTACCATTTCTAATGTGTTATATCTGCACAATTTGAACACTGAGTGATTAACATTGATTCCTAACAGTACCTGTGCAAAGGAGCCATCCTCATTGCATTCTGGTACAATAATGGAGTCTGTTGCTTTCCTTGTTTGTGCTAGTGCTTGGGCTCTGTCTTCTTGGCATCTTGCTGTGGCCCTCTCTGCAACACAGATCAACTTATTTCAGAAATAACTAGGTTCAATACATTCCTAAATCACACTGTTCTCCATATTAAAGTACAAATTATGGTGATCTCTGGATTCAAAGGTAATCAGAAAAAAATGAAACACTTGGCTACATTCAGCCATACGTTATAAAGTTGCATTTGCCTCAGACAGCATTCCAATTTCCAGTTATGTTACAAACAGGTTTAATCAATGACAAACCATTAAACCAAGCAAACACCATAATCATGTGGTGTGAGCACTTACAGCAATCAGGTCATTGAATAACTGCCAAGTTTTGTTATGCAATCTGTGAGGAATGTAGTCAAAAGTAAGCAGAGAGACAAGGAAGGATTATGTATAGTCCACCAATAGGTCCCAGAAAAGGTGTCACCAATAGCTCCTGCAAAGGGTGACCATCCAGAGCTTCTGTAAAATGATGGTCCAAAACTTGGTTCCATAAATGACAACCCATTCATAGAATGGTTCATATCTCTGGTCCCAAAGTAAGGCAGTCCACTCCATATCAAAAAGTCCAATCCATCTCCTGTCCCTCCACAATCCATTCATAGTTACTGTTAAATAAAAGCTTACCAAAACATTTGTTACATCACAATTGGTCATCACCATATGTTTGATGTAGAAAAGAGAAAGAATGTCTTGAACGATATACTTAGAGACTAGTAGTAGCAAGAGTGGAAAATCCAAAGCAGTAATGACCATTGAAAAATGTAATAGAAAAGGAAGATTGGACCAGGTCATTAAAAATTGGAGACAGCAGATGAAAGAAGAATGCTTATAATTTTACAAACTTTTCATGAATCTAGTAACAAAATTCAATTTGAAGAGTACTGTCAACTAGCAAAATATTAGTTTTGAATGGATTCCATTACAGATAAATTCTTCCATGATCCTATACTTTGGGTGATTCTGTTTTGTGCAGTTGCATGTTTGTGATAAAAATGGAACTGTAAGTTGTCATCAAATCTTCCCTTTGTGAACCTGGTTGAAATTCATTGCATTGCAAATTGAGTAGTAACTTTCAAAACAAAACTGGAAAACTACATGGAGAGAAAATTACATGGCAGTGTTAAAAGAACAAAGGAGTGGAACTAATTGGATAGCTGTTTCAAAGAGCTAATAGGTACTAAAGATCAAAATGGCCTTCTTGTGTCCTGTAAGATTCTATGGGCATAATTTCTCAGACTGCACAATTTCCTGCTCCACCAGCGGAAAAGTCAATGGAGAATTCATCATCCCTGATGACAGCAGTCCCACAGCCATTTAACAGTCCGTGAAACATTAACTGATTAAAGACTGGACTTTCTCCCCTCACCTCAGAGGAAACCCTACCTTGAGCTGCTAGCCAATCTATTTGGCTGACAGCTCAGAATTCTCATCAGTGCCATCAGAAACAGTGGTCACTGAAGATGGAAGGGCCCTGAAGCTGGTAGGCGATAGGCCAAAGGTAATTAAACAAAATAATAAGATTGTTGCTAATGATGGAGAAACCCCTCAGAGGAAAATGCTGAGGCTGCAGGGATTGCCTTCCTGCCCATGACCTTCCTTTTTGCTCCAAAAAAACATTATACCCCACCTCTCAGGTTGCTGCTAGAAGGCTGCCTCAATTCAGCCTACAGATTCCCCAAACAGCAGGGGGAAGGGGTTTGCTAAGTAAAGACCTGGTAAAATTACCCTTAATATTCAAATTTGCTTGCCACCTCATGCAAGCTGGAAAAAATTCTCCTAATTGATTCTAGTCCACTCAATTTTTGCCTGTTAGCCACAAAACTTTGGAACTCTTTACTTCATTCAATCTTCCCCTGTTTCTACAATCCTTTAAAACCCAAACTTTTTGGTTTACATCCATCTTCTCTCTTTAGCCTTGTCCTATTGGCTTTGATTGATCACTTTGATTTCTCAATGCCAGAAGTCATTTAGTAGGTTTAGGATGATTAAAAGGAAACTGTTGTTTCATCAGTCTAGACTGAAATGAAACATAGAATCTATTGATAGACCACTGCATTAAATTTTCCCGCTCCCAATCAAAGTAATTCTGTAGAAAACCATTTTTAGAGGACTGGTAACACTGATGTAAAATTTATCTATTCAACAGTCATTAACAGGATTAAGATGAAAAAAATTATAACTTGGATGAAGGAACTGTGGGCATTCTGGCTAAGTTTGCAGACTATACAAAGATAGGTAGAGGGACAGGTAGTATTGAGGAGGTGGGGAGGCTGCAGAAGGACTTGGACAGGTTAGGAGAGTGGGCAAAGAAGTGGCAGATGGAGTACAACGTGGGAAAGTTTGAGGTCATGCACTTTGGTAAGAAGAATAAAAGCACGGATTACTTTCTAAATGGGGAGAAAATTCAGAAGTCTGAAGTGCAAGGAGACTTGGGAGTTCTAGTCCAGGATTCTCTAAGGTAAACTTGCAGGTTGACTGAGTAGTCAGGAAGGCAAATGTAACGTTGGCATTTATTTTGACAAAACTTGAATATAAAAGCAGGGATGTATTACTGAGGCTTTATAAGGCTCTGGTCAGGCCACATTTGGAGTACTGTGTGCAGTTTTGGACCCCATATCTCAGGAAGGATGTACTGGCCCTGGAGCGGGTTCAGAGGAGGTTCACGAGAGTGGTTCCAGGAATGAAAAGCTTAACATATGAGAAACGTTTGAGGACTCTGGGACGATACCCATTGGAGTTTAGAAAGATGAGGGGAAATCCAATTGAAACTTACAGAATACTGAATGGCCTGGACAGAGTGGATGTTAGGAAGATGTTTTCATTTGTAGGAGGGACGAGGACCGAAGGGCACAGCCTGAGAGGAAAGGGAAGACCTATTAGTACAGAGATAAGGAGAAACTTCTTCAGCCAGAGAGTGGTGAATCTATGGAATTCACTGCCACAGAAGGCTGTGGAGGCCAGGTCATTGAGTACATTTAAGACTGAGATAAATAGGTTCTTGATTATCAAGGGGATCAAAGGTTATGGGGAGAAAGTGAGAGAATGGGATTGAGGAACTTATCAGCCATGATTGAATGGCGGAGCAGACGCGATGGGCTGAATGGCCTAATTTCTGCTCCTATGTCTTATAGTCTTATGGTCTTACACAATAATGCACTGAAGTTTTACTTCACTCGTATGTCGAACAGAGCGCTCAGAAAAATTGCAACAACTCAAAACAATTACAGTTACTGAGTGGAAGCTTGCCACTTCCTTTCAGACAGGAGAATAGGGGAGAAGTGCAGGTTGCCCCATCTCTTCTCTTATTCATTGGAGAAAGCTGTCTCCCTTGTTTTCTTGTTTCAGAGACACTACACTGTGAGAAGATACCCAAAAAAACAGATACCCAAAAAAAATGTTGCTGTTTCAAAAGACAAGATGAAAATTGATACTTCATCCTTCACTTTGCACTGTGACAAAACTGATATTTATGGAAATTGCTAAATTTTGAGGTAGTGCAGGTCAGAGAAACCCCTCGAGGAGTTATGCAAGGAACGCCTAGCTAATTGTTCCAATGATTTAACACTATCCTGTCACATAATATTTAAACAGATGACTTATGTGTGACAAAAATAAAATGGAGTGAACGGATGTGTCCCATAGGCAACTGTCTGAGAGTGAACCTTGCCAAATTGCCATGATTTTATTCAATGGTGGAGCAGCCCCACTCCTGTTACGAAGTCCTGTGTTCCCATGTTCTAATTCCCTTTCAGTATTTGATTCTATACCTTCTCTCTCATGTATTTATCTCATTATCCCTTAAAGGCATCTTTACTATTCAGTAGACATACCAACACTCTGTGGGGGAAGAAATTTCTCTTGAATTCCATATTGGATTTATTAGCGACTATATGATATTTATGTCCCATAGCTGTGGATTCCCTACAAGTAGAAACATCTTCTGTATGCTCACCATAATGGAGTCTCCTTATAATTTTAAAAGAGCTCTATTCAGTCCATAGCTTAAGTTGATAGCCTGTTGAGAAACACTGCACAGTTCTTAGAAAGGATTATGGCAACAAACTGCAACATCAATTGTGGCTAACATACTAGAAAGTATCTTGAAAGAGGGGATAATGGAATACCTTTAAAAAGTGTGGAAAGGTACAATGTGGTAAGTTTGATATGGCAAAACGAATCAGCAAGGAGGAAGGGAGGATTTTGGAAGAAATGATAAAGTTTGTTGATAATGGGAATTCTGGATCTGTGACACAACTTGCATTTATATAGCATCTTTGCTGTAGTCAAATTCCCAAAATTTAGCATGCAGATTAAAATTTGACACAGACCCACGGGTGACTAAAAGCTTGGCCACAGGTAGCTTTTAGGGAGGGAAGAGAAGTGCAGAGGTGGAAAGGTTTAGGAGATGACAGATGAACCACTTATGATAGGATGATAGAATTTGGAGACCAGAATTTCAGAAAAGCAGAGTTTTTAGAAGATTGCAGAACTAGTTAAGGTTACAAATATGGGAGAGATATTTGTAGATCTAGTTCATCATTGACTAATGGACGAATCAGCTCTGCTTCGATGTTTCCATCCTTACCACTGCATCGGCTCCGTGGCATTGTTTCAAGGGTCGGGTCCCTGCATTTTGCTCGCTGAAAGGCACAGTGGGATTTGTAGAACTTTCTGTCACTCCCACAGACTGGCTTCTGTTGCGCTCTAGAGCAGTCAATGTTGCACAAGCCCCCTCGATCGCTCTCAGCTATAAGAAACTGAAACAGGAAACATTCCAGTTAATTTATGCACACTTTAAAAATTCCAATCGTCCTTTAAAATTTGCTTTATCATTAGTCCTTAGCCAACCATGAAATCTTCTGAGGGGGCCCACCTCTCCACTAAAACTTGAGAATAGCAATCTAACCTTACCTGTTGTATTTCAAATCCTGGATTAGGAATGTAGGAACAGAGTAAAGCCATTCAGCCCCTCCAGTCTGACCTACCATCCAGTTAGATCATGATTGATAAGTATTTTACCTGCCTGCCTTAGTTGCTTGACCCCTATTGCCATTTCCTCCAAAAAAATGTACCAAACTCAAATTTTCAATAAGCTCCAGCCTCAACAAATTTTTGCCGGTGTGAGGTTCAGATTCCACTACCCTTTCTTTGCATGAAGAAATGCTTCCTGACATCACACCAAACATACTAGTTCCGAATTTAAAGTTAGGTTCTTTTGTTTTGAATTTCCCAACCAGGGGAAGTATTTTCTTTCTATCCTATCTAATCCTAATCATTTTAAATAAGTTAGATTGCCTTCAATCTCTTCTCCTCAAAAGCAGAGTAACAGAGTTGTTACAGTGCAGAAAGAGTCATTCAGCAATCGGTGTAACCTGTTCTTATAAGTTAACCCTTTTATCCCAAGTGAAACTACACCGCATCCATTCCAAGACAAATATTGAGTACTTGGTCAGCTGATACAGATAGGATTTTTTGCAGACTGCAAATCAGGTGTACAACCTTCACACTCCAACTCACACATTGATATCTGATGCAGGAACGACAATTTCCAAAAGACCTAGATGTTTAAGGGCTTGAATTGACTTCATCCTTAGACCGCTCAGATACAATGGAAGAAATCATAATAACTCTTCAACAACCAAGTAACTGAAGAGGAAAATTGTTCTGGTCTAGAATGCACATTTACAAAAGATGGAAGAAGCAGATTCAAATAATAATTTTTAAATGCAATTGGATAAATACTTGAAAGGAAGAATTCACAGGGCTATGGGGAAAAGCATGGGTCGATTAGACTAATTTGATAACTCCTTCAAAGAACCAGCAAAGGTACGAAGGGCCAAGTGGCGTCCTCCTTTGCCGAATGATTCTGTGAAACTTTATATTAATCGCTCATGAAGTTCTCATGCTTGTTCATTCTGTGCCGTACTGGTTCTTGGAAGTTTATGAGATCCATTTCCCATTTTGGGAAGCTCCCTTAAAGCTTGGAAGGTGATAGCACCAGCAAGGAAAGTACTGCAACTGAGCTTAGATCATTTCTATAGGCATGGAGCAGGATATGTACCTGTTAGGCCATAGCATAACGTGTGATGTTCTAGTATAAAGCTCCCAACCTCAACTTCAGTAACCATTATTGTTGTTATTGTTGTGCTTACTGTATTTTTTCACCTGTATTCAACAATGTCATGCTCCCAGCTGACTGTAATACTGGACAGGTAAGTTTTCAAAGTGAAATCTGGCTTGATAGACCATAAGTTTTATTTTTGCAATTTGGTTACCATGGTGGTCAGTCACTGAATGTAGTCACATGAGGTTGCCAATACACCTTTAAACAAAAAGATCATAAGTCTATTACACAAAAATTTCTTATCACAAACAGCAGAAAGATAGATTTAACCTTTCTTCCCAGCATTATCCTATACAGACTACATTGAGACTGTTAAAACAGCACATCTGCTGATAAGGATTCTTTTTCGTATCAGCCTGGCAGTCACCAGACCTCCAGCAGCATAATAAATGGGTTATTTTCAATGATAACCTCTAAAAAATGAATAATATTTGTTGCACTTGTATTCCCCTATAGAAATACCATCCATATTAATATTAAATAGATGTCACATGTGGATAGGACAATTATCATAAATTGCATTAGTTAAACCGAAAGAGTTTTGATGCAAGGCTTAAGGATGAGAGAGGAAAGATTTAAAAGGGACCTAAGAGGTAACTTTTTCACCTGAGGGTGGTCTGTGTATGGAATGAGCTGCCAGAGGAAGTGGTGGTGGAGGCTGGTATAATTACAACATTTAAAAGGCATCTGGATGGATAGATGAATAGGAAGGGTTTGGAGGGATATGGGCCAAATGCTGGCAAATGGGACTAGATTAATTTAGAATATCTGGTTGGCTAGAACGAGGTGGGCTGTAGGGTCTGTTTCCATGCTGTACAACTCTATGACTCTAAGTGGAATCACTGCTACTTTCCATTGAAAAATCATAGCCAGGCAAAAAAGATCAATCACCTGAAAGGCCTAGCCCAATACAAGGAGGAACAATTAAACGTAGCTGGGGTCCACTACCCTCAGGTTCAGATTATCACAGCATGTTATCAAAATGGTGAACAAACTCCTGGAGCATGATGGAATGTTCAATTGGAAAGGGAAAGGGGAACAAGGAAAATTAGTGAGATAGGAAAAGGAAAGTCTTCATTATATTTAGTACAACGGGGATATGGGAGCCTAGAGATTATGTTACAGGACTAACAACTCAGAAACCTGGAATAGTGATCTGAAGGCAAGAAGTAAAATTCCAATTTGGCAACTCGGGAATTCAAATTCAATTAACTAAATAAAAATCTAGACTTTTAAAAAGTTAGTAAAACTAACCATGAAACTACAAGGTTGTCATAAAAATCCACCCAGTTCTCTGGTGTCCTCCTTATGCCTTTGTAAGCATTTTACTTTCTCTTCACAACTCATTTTCCTACCTATATTGGTGTCATTGGCAAGTTTAGTTATTATACATGCAGTCCCTTTGGCTAATTCATTGATATATATTTTAAATAGCATAAATATGTAAACAGCACTAATTCTTATGGCTTTTTTTCTTCACTTGTGGGAGTCTCTAGCTGGCCAGCATTTATTGCCTGCCTGTAGTTCCCCTTGACAAGGCGGTAGTGAGCTGCCTTCTTGAGCTGCTGTAGTCCACCTCCTGTAGGTGACCCACAATGTCCTTAGGAAGGGAATTCCAGGATTTTGATTCAGCAACAAAGGATCTATTTCCAAGTCAAGATGGTGAGTGGATTGGAGAGAACTTGAAGGCAGAGGTGTTCCCATGATTCTGCTGCCCTTGTCCTTCTAGATGGAAGTAGTTATGAGTTTGTAAGGCATTGTCGAAGGAGCCTTTGAATTTCTGCAGTGCATCTTATGGATAGTACATCCTCTGCTACTGAGCATTAGCCATGGAGGGAATGGATGCTTGTGGACGTGTTGCCAGTCAAGAGGACTGCTTTGTCCTGGATGGTGTCAAGCTTCTTGAGTGTTGTTGGAACTGCACCTATCCAGGCATTACATACCTGACTTGTGCCTTGTAGATGGTGGACAGGCTATGGGTAGTCGGAGGTGAGTCATTCACCTCGGTATTCCTAGCTTCTGACCTGTTCTTGAAGCCACTGTATCAATATGGCAAGACCAGTTGAGTTTCCAGTCAATGGTAACCCCAAGGATGTTCATCATGGGGGTATTCAGTGATGGTAACATCATTGAATGTCAAGGAGTAAGTGGTTAGATTGTCTCTTATTGAAGATGGTCATTGCCTGGCATTTGTGTGGCATGAATGGTACTTGCCACTTGTCAGCCCAAGCCTGAAGATTGTCCAGATCTTGTTGCATTTGAACATGGACTGCTTCAGTATCTGAGGAGTCATGCATGGTATTGAATATTGTGCAATCATCAGTGAAAATCCCTACTTTTGACCTTATGATGGAGGGAAGATGATTGATGATGCAGCTGAAGATAGCTGAGCCTTGGACACTACCCTAAGCAACTTCTACAGAGGCATCCTGCAGCTGAGATGATTGATTCTCCAAGAACCATAAACCATCTTCCTATGTGCCATCTATGACTCCAACCAGCAGAGAGTTTGCCCCCTGATACCTATTGATTCCAATTTTGCTAGTATCCTTTGTTACCAAATTCGGTCGAATGCAGCCTTGATGTCAAGGGCTGTCACTCTCACCTCACATCTGGAATTCAGCTTTTTTATCCATGTTTGAACCAAGGCTGTAATGAGATCAGGAACTGAGCGAGCCTGGCAGAACCCAAACAGGGTGTTACTGAACAGATTGTTGCTGAGCAGGTGCTGCTTGATAGCACTGTTAATGACACCTTCCAACACTTTACTGATGATTGATGCAACAGTAATTGGCTGGGTTGGATTTGTTCTGCTTTTTGTCAACAGGGCATACTTGGGCAATTCTCCACATTGTCGGATAGATGCCAGTGTTGTAACTGTGACAACCCCCTTCCCGCTAGAGCCCAGTTGGATTTACATGCCCATTCAACAGTTTTCTTAAGCATTTTCTGGGGCAGTCACAACTTTATCATGTTTATTGAATTAGCACAACTTGCAAAGATGGGATTTGTGCTCAACCTTTGCGTTGCCAGCCTAGTACCATAGACTAGATTACCATGCCCCACTTCCATACATTTTTCAGCTTTCATTTTTGTTGAAGTTTAATACAGAATTGAAGAGTGAAAATACTGGCAAATAAACTATGGAGTTATAGCACAGAAAGAGCCAGTGTTGATTGCCGTCCACTTGAGAAATAGTTGAGGTGTTCGATAGAAGAAGGATCTAGACAGAGCTTCAGATTGCAGAAGAGGAGATTACTACACCACCGTGGATTCTTCAGACAAGGAGGTAAACAACAATTAATAATCAGATAATTAATACATCTGAAAGCTCCTGTTCTTAATGATGCTTGGACAGTAGGTACAATGGTGCTGCAAAGACACAGCATATGGCCTGAAATTTAACACACTTGTCAAGCATGCTGCTGTGATGACTCTTTCTTAATAAGACCATTGGATTAGGAGCAGAATTAGACTATTTAACCCATCCAGTCTGTTCCACCATTTGATCCTGGCTGATAATGTTTCTCAACCCCATTCTCTTGCCTTCTCTCCGTAATCCTCAATCTCTTACTAATCAAGGGTCTCTCTATCTCTGTCTTAAGTACAGTCAATGACTTAACCTCCACAGCTTTCTGCAACAATGAGTTCCATAAATTTAACACCCTCTAGCTGAAGAAATTCCTCCTCGTTTCAATTCTAAAGGGTGGTCCCTTCACTGATGCTATGCACCTTGGGTCCTAGTCTGTCCACCTAACGGAGAGATCTTCTCCATATCCATTCTCTCCAGGCCTCTCAGTATTCTGTAAGTTCCAAAGAGATCCTCCCCTCATCATTCTAAACTCCAAGTACAGACCAGAGACCTCAACTGCTCCTCACATAACAAGCCCTTCATTCTTGAGATCATTCTTGTAAACCTCCTCTGGACCCTCTCCAAGGCCAGCACATCTTTCCTTACATATGGGGCCAAAAACTGCTTACAATATTCCAAATGACCATAGCCTTATACAGCCTCAGCAGTACATCCCTGCTTTTGTATTCTAGCTCTCTCAAAGTGAATGCTATCATTGCATTTGTCATCCTGTCTACCAACTGAACCTGTGTGTTAACCTTAAGAGAATCCTGAACTCGGACTTCTCAGCCCCTTTGTGCTTCAGATTTTCAAAGCCTTTCCCCATTTAGAAAATAGCCTACACCGCTTCTTCTCACCAAAGTGCAAAACCTCAAACTTTCCCACGCTGTTTTCCATCTGCTACTTAATTGCCTACTCTCCTAGCCTGGCCAAGTCCTTCTGCAGCCTCCCCACTTCCTCAAAACAACCTGCCTGTCCACCTATCTTTGTGACATCTGCAAACTGAGCACCAGTGCCCTCAGTTCCTTCATCCAGATCATTAATGTATAACATGAATAGTTGTGGTCCCAACATTAGCCCTTCAAAACTCCGCTAGTCTCTAACTGGCATCCTGAAAAGACCCCTTTATCCACTCTCTCTGCCTTCTGCCCCTCAGCCAATCCTCTATCCATGCCAGTAACTTGCCACTAACACCATGGGCTCTTATCTTAATTAGCAGCCTCCTGTGTGGCACCTTGTCAAAGGCCTTCTAGAAATCCAAATAGATCACATCCACTAGCTCTCCTCTGTCTAACTTGTTCATTACCTCCTCAAAGAATTCTAACAGGTTTATCAAGCATGATGTACTCCTTGATGAAGACGTGCTGACTCAGTTCTATTTCACAATGCACTTCCGAGTACTCTGCACTCTTACCTTTAATAATGGAATCCATAAAATCTTACCAATGACCAAGATCAGGCTAACCAGCCTATAAATTCCCATCTTCTTTCCCCCTTCTCTCTTAAACACGGGTGTGACATTAGCCATTTTCTAGTCCTCTGGGACCCTCCCTGACTCCAGTGTTCCTGAAAGATCAACACAAATGCCTCCTGAATCTCCTCAGCTATATCTTTCAGAGCCCCAGGGTGTAGCCCATCTAGTCCAAGTGATTTATCAACCTTCAGACCTTTCAGCTCGTCCAATACCTTCTCCAATACCTTCTCCTTAATGATGGCCACTATACTCGTCTCTGCCTCCTGACTCTTAAAGTTCTGGTATGCAACTGGTGTGAAGACCGTGAAAACTGATGCAAAGTACTTATTCAGTTCCTCCACCATTTCTTCCTTCCTCATTGCTACTTCTCCAGCCTTATTTTCCAGTGGTCCAATGTCCAGTCGTGACACTCTCTTACCTTTTATATATCTAAAAAAATACTTAAAATTTTCTTTTCTATTACTAGCTAAATTACCCTTATATTTCATCTTCTCCGCCTTTTATTGCTCGTTTAGTTGTGCTCTGCTGGTTTTTAAAGACATCTCAATCTTCTGGCTGCCACAATTCTTCACCACTTTGTATGCTTTTTCTTTTGTTTTTGTGCTGTCCCTAACTTCCCTCATCAGCATGTTTGCTTTGTCCTCCCCTTGGTATGTTTTTTCTTCCTTGGGATGAATTTCTGCTGTACTTCCCAAATTACCCCCAGAAACTTCTGCCACTGCTGCCCTGCCATCTCCCCCATTAGGCTTCCAATCAACTCTGGCCAGCTTCTCGCTCATGTTTTTGTAGTTACCTTTCCTTAATTGTAATGCCATTACATCTGATTCCAGTTTCTCCCTCTCAAACTGCAGAGTGAATTCTATCGTTTTGTGGCCATTGCCCCTAGGGGTTGTTTCATCTTAAACTTCCTAGTCAAGACTGCTTCATACACATCACCAAATCCAGAATTACCTGTTCCCTAGTGGGCTGTACCAGAAACTGCTCCAAAAAATCTCGTAGACATTCCACAAATTCCTTTTCTTGGGATCTGCTACCAACCTGATTTCCCAGTCCACCTGCATATTAAAGAACCCCATGATTATTGTAATCGTGCCTTTCTTATGTGTCTTTTCTACCTCCTGATTTATTTTCTGGCCCACATCCCGACTACTGATGGGGGGCCTGTACATAATTCCCATCACTGTCTTTTTTCCTTTGTCGTTCCTCAACTTTACCCACACAAAATCTACACCTTCCAACTCACTTCTTGCTCTCGATTTAATGTCATTTCTCACTAACAAGGCAACTTAGTCCTCTTTGCCCTTCTGCCTATCCTTTTGACAGGACACGTATACTTGAATATTTAGTTCCCAGTCCTGATCGCCTTGCAGCCACACCTCTGTGATGCCCATAACATTGTACCTGCCAATTTCAATCTGCGTTACAAGCTCATTTACCTTGTTTCATATACAGCATGTATTTAAGTACAACACTCTCAGCCCTGCATTGACCGCCCCTCTTCTCATAGCTGTCTCCTTATCCGCTGTACCTGCAGTTAGATTCCTGAATCTTTTCATGCTCTTATTACTTGTTCTGGAAACTTTAATAACCTTTCCTGAGGCCTACCCTCTTTTAACTAGTTTGAAGTCCTTGCGACAACTGTAATTAGTCTTTCCACTGGTCTCAGATTGATTCAGCTGGAGCCTGTCCCAACAGTACAGCTCCTTCCTGTCCCAGCACTGATACAAGTGCCCAACAAAATGGAACTGCTCTTTCCCACACCACTCCTTTAGACACATGTTTACTTCCATAATTTTATTGTTTCTATGCCAATTTGTATGGCTTGGGTAATAATCCAAAGCCAATTGCAAATCACCAAAAAGATATGTTTCCAACAGATTTATTGAATATGGAGAGGGGTGGTTCAGGAGTTCTCCTCAATCCATTTTAAAACCATGGGCCACTGCTACCCAATGCTGTAGTGAATATACAGCCCAAAGCCCAATATTTTTGAGTCTTACATTACAACAGTAACTACACTTCAGAAGTTGTTTTTAAATCCTTTCGAAACAATCAATGGACATCAAAAGCATAATATAAATCCAAATTTTTTTTTCTTTCTATCTGTTTTGATACAATTTAATTTTTAGACCACTGAGTTTGCCAACTGCAATACTGATACAAATACTCAGTCTAAGAGAAGTTAACTCAGCACAGAATGTTCGAGGAAACTTCTGTTGAAACAGGAATATAATCTTAAAACACATTATTTACTGATACAATGTCAGTTGATGAATATAACTTTCTGTTGAATCTTACAGTATTTTGGCTAGCCGTCAATTTTGTCACGTTTCATGTGGGGTTTCTTTCTGTGAGGCCAGGCAAGTTTTGTCATGCTATTGTCCCAAACTCACTTCATTAACTACCTACCATAGGAAGGTCAATGACTTTCTCCATTCACCAGATAAGTGCCACCATCTTCTCTCTGCTACTCACATTCACTCTCTCAGTTACTGGATACTTCTTCCACCAAGGCTCATGCTCTGCCATTCTCACTTTTACCAGATATCACTAATGTCATCTCACTCGTTCCCTCCTCTCTCATTACAGGAAAAAGCAGCCTGAAATGGCCAGGGTGACTGGTGCGAGCCCAACATTCGGCTACAAACCCCCTACAGGGGAGGATTTTGGCCCTTGTCAGCAAAGACTGGGACAGGCCTGGCACAGACGCAGAAACATTCCTGTCCTGTAAACCAAGTAAAATTCATTGTTTATTCTACTGCAACTCACACATTAACTCCATTGTCAATGTAGTTATTGCCAGCCACAACTTCTAAGCCTTGTTCTCAAGTCTTTCTTTCTCTTGTGTCTTGCAAGTTCCAATGGCATGTCCACATTGGCTGTAGTCAAGGGAACAGCCTACATAGCATTTCTTCCACCATCTCTGTAGAAGACAGCAAGGATACCTCAGAGGAAACACTAGGAATGCTGCCTCCTGCATCCCTCACCAGCTCAAAAACTCAAACATTGGTTGATATGCTATCTACATTACAATTGAGAGCACTTGCTACTGAGCACTTCACTGCCAAATCTCCACAGGTAACCAAGGAAGAAATGACCCAGGCCGCTGGAACTTGGAGACTGTCAGAGCCTAGGCACCTGTTCAGCCCAGACAGAAACCCCTTGTATTACCAAATCAGGGACTTCATACAAATGCATAAACAGACACAGGAGCAGCAGACAGGATTACGAGGATTAATGACACCAGAGTGCAACAACTGAGGAAATACAACAACACAATGGGGATCCTGTTGCCTCAGGCACATGATCATGTGATTGCCACCTTGACAAGCTGGTAGCTACCATGGAGAGTCAGATCCTGTATTTTCAGAATCTGATGGACATGCAGATGGACCTGCACACCATCACCCTAGCCATTGATCTCTAGAAAATGAGGAACTAACAGGAAGGCAATAGGCCACAAGAGGTCCTGACCTCATTCAAGGTACCCCTTCCTCAAGGGAGGCAGGGTAATGCTAATGGGCATCCAGCTGGAGGGGCAACTACAAAGAGGCCCAGAATTCTCCTCTCAGAACTCTCCAGAGGTGACTGGGCTTTCCACCTCTACCCCGTCTGTGACCTTCAGTTTTGTGAAAGTCCAAGTCTAGGAGAGTTCACTTGCCTCTGGCAAGGTCAAAGATCTTCATTGTCTGGTAGGCTCCCTGCACTCCAGCTGTGGACCCAGAGGTTTCACTGAGAAGTGAAGAACAGTGGGAAGAACAAAAGGGAGCACATTGGTGGCAGGGGTGAAATTTCATTGTAAATAACTTCTCACATACGTAAATATATCTGTTCAGTTCAGACGATCATTTGTGTGAGTCTCTGTGTAGCTGCAAATACAACTTTGAAGATACTGAATCCACCCACCCTTTTCCCTAGATGATTTTCAACAGACCAAGGTGTGAAGTCAGCAGCTGCTGTACCAGAAGCATACAATAGGTGAATCATAGGGGCTTGTGACTTTGGCAACTAGACCTGATCTTTCCTGGTGCAGAGACAGATAGTTGTTAGTGCATTCCAAAGTACAGTATTGAAATGTAACAGCATTATGCAGATAGAGGCTGGCATGTGCTGGTTGCCAGTGTCTGTGGATGTGGGTGTGTACAGCCATTACTCAGGAGTGTGCCCTGAGATGTAATTCAGTCAGCTCCTTAAAGCACACAATAGAAATATTAGAAATTGTAAGTTTCTAGGTTCATATTTATAATGGAAATTGCCTGTAAACTTGTCATATGTTAATTATATTCTCCTGCCAGTGGTGGCACTGTTGAAGGATGTACTGAAAATGTGCAATGTTTAAAAAGACAATTTTCATTTAGAACACAGGAATTTTTAATGAAAAGGTTGACATGGAGTACATGAAGACACAAGATTTATGCTATGAAGGTGGCAATTTTGATAGGACAGGGACACCAGTGACTTAAAAACAGTGAAATATTCCTAAAGGAACAATAAGTGGGTTGCTGATAAGATGGCCTCTACTTCAAGCTTACAATTCTGAATTGGACGGGTCTTTTAGTGTAGTGGTGGTGTCCCTACCTCTCAGCCAAAAGCTTCTGATCCAAGTCCCACCTACCCTGGAAGTGTGTTGAACCAAGTTTTGACACATTGATTAAACTCTGAACTGCTTTCTTTCTTTCTTCTCATTGCAATTTACAAGTCATTCTGAAATATCTTAGATCAATTGGTCAGACACAACACTGAAGCAGTGCATTATAATGTGGAAAGTAGATTTAGTTACCCTGGGATCTTCCTGAGTGGATCACAAAAAGTTTTGATTATATTATTTATTCGAAACATTTTTAGTACACATTTCTTGGATCTTTGTTACAATGTTACTGCATCTATTCCTTGGCACAGAGATGACTGCCAGAGCAGATCAACCATAGCTGGCAACAGTTGAGGGTGTGAGCTACCTAGGAATGTCATTCTACGTGTTGGCAGTCTCAACCCTTGAGAAAAATCATAATTCTGGCATTATGTCAGGAGCAAATAAATAATGAGCCAAAAAACCAAAGTATTCACAGTTTGTTAATTATGTTGACACCATTTTGGGTTTTGCTCCCATCCATGCAATGCCAACAAGTAAAATAATCTACCATCAGATAATTTCCTTAATGCCAATGGTCCACCAATGCATGAATAATCACATTAAAGACTTCTCCATTGAGTATTAATCATGACTAGTGGTTAACACATATTAAGGCCTTTAATTACAGGTTCTTTAACTCTTTCTGGGCCACGAATATAGCCCATTTGGCTGCCTTTTATTTGTATAAAAACAGTAGCAAAAAATAATATTTGGAAATTAACATACTGGTTATCCATTTTGAAATATACAAAATGTGTTGGACCAGTATATCTCATTTGCCAGTTTTCCTGGTTACTCCTTTTGGGTTTCAAGCATATGTCCAATTCCATTTGCAAGTTAGTATTTCCACCAGCCTTCCAGACATTAAAATTTGCTTCATGAAAAAAAAAAGTAATCTTCCTTCTGGTTCTTTTGTTCTTATCTTAGTTCTGTGCCTTCTGGTTACTGATTCTCTTGCCACTGGAATCAGGGGCTCCTCATAATTTTAAACATCTCTATTATATCTTCCCTTAACCTTCTTTGGACAATAATCTCAACTTCTGTAGTGCCTGCACTATGTACAGGTTACTCAAAATATTACTTAACATTCTCAAAAGGGAATGCAATGGCTATGTGGTACTATTGCTTAGACTATTAATCCAGAGATCCAGAGTATGTTCTGAAGACTCAGGTTCAGATTCTTCCATGGCAGATGGTTCAATTTGCATTCAATAACAATCTGAAATTAAGGGTCTAATTATGACTGTGAAACCAATGTCAATTGTTGGGGAAAACTCATCTGGTCACTAGTATCCTTTAAGGAGAGAAGATGCTGTCCTTACCTCGTCTGACCTAGGTATAACACCAGACCCACAATAATGTGGTTGACAGTTCACTGCCCTCTGGGTAATTAAGGATGGGCAATAAATGTTGGCCTAGCCAACAATGCCCAATTAATTTGAAAAACATGTACTCAACCTGATTTTTATATTTTTCTTGCTTTCAGATGCAAGCATCAAATTAGAGACTATTAAGAGTGTGGGTTACATACTGTGGATCAATTATTCTAACAAAATTAGTTTATGCAAGGCCAGAACTAGGTTACATGTCATATAAGAGAATAATGGACCTCTAGAACAGGGTGGTAGCTCTTGAGGTGAATGCTAATATATTGAATTCCCATAAATGAGAGCTTTTTCTGCCTAGTGTGGAGACAGAAATGTTGTAATGTTAATGAGGGTCAATATAATCTCCTGGACTACTTCAATTGATTAAGAAGCTCAGAGAGGACTTCTCTAGACGTTTCTACCCCAATTTGGTCAAGGCTTCACTTAACTTTGTTTCTATACTATCCCATGAAATTAAATGGTTCCTAATGGGTTTGGAGGGAATAGCTCATGAGGCGTGGGACATGCCTGAATGAACCAGTAGATCTTTTCCTGCCTCTCATTTCTTTTGATTGTGGAAACTCTTACTAAGAGTGGATAAATGTGCAGATCTCCAAAGTACTTCCATCTCTGGTAGTCAGTTTCTTTTAAAATTATCAAGTAGTGTTGCATTATGCCTATCTAAAAGTGACTGGCACCTTACAAAAAGAACCTTGCAGCACAACCTAAAACACTCTCAGTGGTTTGAGAGTGCGCAAGTGACATGCGCAAGTCATACAATACTCAAAGTAATTTCAGAAGTCACAGGATTCCTAGTTCAGAGCTAAAGTGCCATAAATAAACAATATCGAATTCTGGTCAAAGAAACAAGATGAAAGAGAGAGAACAGGAGTGAGACCAAGACAGAGAAAAAGAGAAAAGAGGTAGAGGAAGGCATAAGAAGGGAAGGAAAGGGAGAAAGAATTAGAAAAACAGTAGGAGCACACCAAGAACAAAGATTAGAGCTACAATTGGCTTCTGTACCCGGGGTTTCAGAGGAAAAAATTCCAGTCCAGCTTTCCACATATCCAACAGCCTCTATTAAGAGATGAGCAGAAATATGGCAGTTGCGAACAGGACTGAATTATGATCTCTGTCCCACTGACTAGCTGAAGTAATTATTCATTGCAATCAGCTTTAAGAATGTAGAGTCATAGAGGTTTACAGCATGGAAACAGGCCCTTTGGCCCAACTTGTCCATGTCGCCCTATTTTCACAATTAATCTGGTCCCATTTGCCTGTGTTTGGTCCATATCCCTCCGTACCTGTCCTGTCCAAGTACCTGTCCAAATGTTTCTTAAATGACAAAAATTTTACTCGCCTCCACCATGATACAGAAAGAGTAGACAGGCTCCTTACCCATCAACTGGTACTTTTAGGAGATGGGGAGAAAATTGGATGAGAAAAAATGTGGGAAAGATGTATACAGGCTGTTGTACAAAGAGAAAAATAAAGAGAAAAATATAAACAAACCTGCAAGGGAGAGAGACTGTCACAGAGGGTCACACACAAACAAATGAACAAAAAGGAGCAGGATAAGAGGTACAGTATTGTCAGATATAGACTTTGCTGTGCTGCCATTGGAAGAAAGGTAGTCATCTGCACAGTGGTAAGGACAGGACACCAGGGATTAGCTCAGAGGAGAAAGAAATGTATTATAAAAAAGACACCATCCTAAAACAAAAATGAAAGCAAACTGTAATTTGTTAGAGCTCACTGAGAGACACTTTAGCAGAAAAACACATCTAATTGCCATTTGTATATTTGTGGAACAGTTTGGCAGCTGGAGTCAGGCGGTTTTGTGGTTTTGCGGCTTGCGGTGGTTTGGGAACCCAGTTGGCAGTGGACAGACTCCCGAGCAGACTCTCGGCCCCCAGCTGGCCCATCTCCCAGGGGAGCCCAGGAATCTGACCACCATCAGGAGACACAAGAGGCAGTTTAACTAATTGAACATTAAATAAATAAAACAAATTGGAAAGAAATTAACTTATCTCTCCCAAAATACATATTTTATTTATTTGTATATATGTATGTAGTTCTAGCTTTCTTAAGAGTTTTTTATTCCATGTGTGAAATTTACTAAGTGACTAATTCATTAACTCTTTGCATCCCTGAGCAATGTGTGAAGTTGGTGAATTAAACATACTTGAGATAAACTGAGTTTCTTTCTCTAGCACTTCAGCCAACTGTGAACTATTCTGGGTGTGTGAGTTAGTGTATGAGCTGGGGTAGTTGGTAGGAGTCATCAGTTGAGCCCAAAGCAAAGGTTTGGTCAGGGCTAGGAGTTAAGAAGTGTCTTGAAAAACGTGGAAGTGACTAACAGAATATAGAGTCATAGAGGTTTACAGCATGGAAACAGGCCCTTTGGCCCAGCTTGTCCATGTCGCCCTGTTTTCACAATTAATCTAGTCCCATTTGCCTGTGTTTGGTCCATATCCCTCTGTACCTATCTCATCCATGTACCATGGCGAGATATTTTTAGAATTTAGCCAGGAGACTGCTGTAGGCATTTTCACCAATAATGGGGCAAAGGATACATAAGTGCATTCATGCACACAAGATGCGTCAAGCGATTGTGATCAGAAATGGACCTTCTGGAATGTTATTAAATCCATCTGATAAACTAGAAAAGACTTCTGAGCTTCAGGCTGTGCTCTGATCAGAAATTTTGCTAGAATGTCTGAAGCTGGTGATCATACAAATCCTTCAAAACAGTAACAGCAGTTAGGAACTTATTGTACTTAACCATGGTCATGGAATTACACCAATATCTGCGTCCTATGTGACGTGATCCAGCTGAGATCAACTAACTTGGACCAGAACCCTCAACTACACTGGTCTTTTTTTTAAGATATACAGCGCATTTACTCACTAAATCATTGAGGGGGTGCCATTTCATTCTTTAAAAACATATTATATAATGACAGGAAAAGTTATGGGTAAAATTCAGCGTGGTGCGATAAAATACTCAAAATTAAATTAAAAATGAGCCAGCTCTGTGTATGGGAAGAGGTAAAGGAGACAGATAGCAAGTGAAAAGAAAAAGCTTGGATTTTTAGAACACCTTCATTTACAGTGACACAAGACTAAAGTCAGTATTGACTAACCAATTTTCTTTGCAGACAATCTATAATTAAACCACAGCTCAGTTTTATCTTCTTTGTTTTAGCAAAGTTCACAGGTATACTTTACACTGTCATTTAAATAGGCATTCAGTTCTGGCTGAAATCATTTCCAAAGTGATTCTTAGTTCCCAAGGGTTTATATCTGTTGTTCTCTTTTCTCAGTTTGGGAACTTGTAATCTCAGTACAATCTTTCACAGTGAAGTTGTACCCTTCTCCACCCCCACCAGCTCCCTGGAGATTTTTCCTCGAGTGCAAACAAGGTAAATCTTCCAGCCTCACTTTAACTCTTCAACAATTTGGTCTTTACAATCCAAGCATGAGCTGTCATCCACATTCTGACCAATGAAACAAAGAGACTTGAAGCCTTTAGCTTTTCTCTCTCTCTCCTGGATACTGGGAGACTAACTATATCTGTAGTTTACAGAAATATCTTAGAAACCTTTCCTCTCTCAAAATACATACCAATGGCAACATGAATCATGTAGACCTTGTAGCTAGGTAGCAAACCTTAACAGCCCAATTCATTTCCATCTTAGAACTTAGTGGACAATTTTAAGTACAACTAAATAAATCTGGAATAAGAAACTGGAATCAGTAAAAGTGATAAAGAAGCTAAAAATTTCATTTTTTAAAAAAGTCTTTTAAGTAAGGAAACAGTACCTAGTTCGTGCAGCTGCAAATACATTCCTGTATCAAAATGTTTGACTCTCAATTTGCTAGTCATTTGAATCAAATCACAACTCCCAGGCTTTCACTACAAATATTGACACACACCCAGGGACTCCCTAAAAATATTGACATTTTCCCTAAAATATCTAGCAAGTATTGTAATTTCACCTTTGAAAATCCTTTTGCAGCACCATTAGATGGTGAAAGAAAAGGTAAAGATACAAAATAATTATGAACTGAAGTGATATACCTGCGATGACAAGCTCCCGCTGGAAGGCAAGTGTTGAAATTTGGTACAAATATTATAACTTTACATCTCTGATCGTTGCTCTCACAATGTAGCGTCATCAGATTGGAAGAATGCAACACCCTTCCTGCCATTCCACAGAAACATCATAAGTGAATGGGGGCTGCTATATTTGATGGATCACATACAAAAAATATGACAGCAACCTAATGTTTCCATGAAAAATGAGAGATAACAATAGTAGATTCCTTTCCCGCAGCTTGTTCACCTCCCCGACCACCTGCAAATACAGGTTCTTTTATTACTAAAAGTAGGAGGAGATGAATGACAAAAGTCAACAATTGAAAATGGTAGGGTGATGGACGAAACAAGGAATGGATAAACCTGAATATATAATGTTCAAATGAATTAATGTCCATCATGGTTAGTTGGTTAGTTTATATCCATCAGCTGAATAAGAGGTGGTCTATTCTCAGTTATAGAATCATAGCAGTGTGTGAATCCCATGCTCCCCCAGTACAGCAAGCCCCAAGCTGATATATTATGAAGGAATGTGACCGCAGATTACATAAATACGCAATGGTATAAAAGCTCTTTTTATTTTCTTAACATTATTGCTACATAAATATTATTTTGTTAATGTGCCAGCAGTGATTTACTCAGCATGTGTGTGCACAATGCTCTTCACAGCTCACAGGGTTTACTGTGTCGTGTTAATAGCTTAATAAAATGTACAGCCTCAACATACAAGGCGATCGGGTGTAGAAATGTGTCTTTTGTAAGCTCTGCATTTGAAAATAAAACTCAAATTTGAGCTGGCAGCAATCTATTTTCCATCCATCTTATTCTCCCTGCTACCGTTTAATGAAACTAGGTAGAACATTTGCTTGGCAAAATTAACATGGTGCAATAACCACAAAGGAGGCAACTGACTCCATTGTACTTGCATCACCCAGTTCCATAAAACCCTCTCCCTGTACTTTCTCTACATTCCTGCAGATTTTGAACACATTATTTAAAGGGCACTCCATTGGAACCTTCTTGTGAAGAAGTTGAAGTGAAGATTTCATTGCTTGCTCAAAAATTCCCATGTGGGCATTCATGCTACACAATCTGGGCACATATCTAGGCTAGCAGTGGTGTGCAGCACTTCCAGCACCTTCCTTCAGGCAAAATATTAAATTGAGGTCCAGTCTTTTTGTCCTGGTGTGTGTTAAAGCATCAGACAAAAGCAAAGAATTGTCCTCATGCCCTGACAATTTTTGGTCATTTGTTTTCATTTGTGGGACTATATTCTGTACAAATTGACTGTGATATCCACATATATAATAATACCTGGCAGCAATGTATGTCAAAGAAATTCTTTGGGAGCTACCTTTAACTTAGTTCACTGAGTGGAAATCCTACATGATCAAGTGGGGTGCTGGCTTTGCACCCTACATACTCTGCTACTTCTGTGATGCAGATTAAATTCAGACAGGTATAAAATCACTGCACTGCACTTGATCCTAATTGTTTCCCACTATTTGGTAATTGGGTTAGAATCTTGCTTTCTTCTTCTCAAGAGAGTTTGTGCTACACATAGCAGGCTGGTCCAGTGTCTAAATCTTGTTCAAGGAGATGCCCAGTTTAAACCTGCTGGCAGATATTACTGTGATTTTTATAGGGTAACTCTTCTACCTCTGGGTGAGAATTTATTTCTTTTATTTATACATTTGTGGGATGTGGGTGTCGCTGGCTGGGCCAGCATTTATTGCCTGTCCCTAGTTGCCCTTGAGAAGGTGGGAGTGAACTGCCTTCTTGAACTGCTGTAGTCCACCCGCTGTGGGTCAATTCACAATGCCGTTAGAGAGGGAATTCCAGGATTTTGACCCAGCAACAGTGAAGGAAAGGCAATATATTTCCAAGTCAGGATAGTGAGTGGCTTGGAGGGGAACTTGAGGATAGTGGTGATCCTATATATCCGCTGCCTTTGTCCTTCTGGGTGGAAGTGGTCGTGGATTTGAAAGGTGCTGTCTAAGGATCCTTGGTGAATTTCTGCAGTGCATCTTGTAGATAGTACACACTGCTGCTACTGAGTGTCGGGGTGGAATGAACGGATTCTTGTGGAAGTAGTGCCAATCAAGTGGGCTGCTTTGTCCTGGATGGTGTCAAGTTTCTTGAGTGTTGTTGGAACTGCACTCATCCAGGCAAGTGAGGAGTATTCCATCGCACTCCTGACTTGTGCCTAGTATGTGTTGGACAGGCTTTGGAGAGCCAGGAGGTGAGTTACTCACTGCAGTATTTCTAGCCTCTGACCTGCTCTTGTAGCCATTGTGTTTATGTCATGAGTCCAGGTGAATTTCTGGTGAATGATAACCCCCAGGGTGTTGATTGTGGGGGATTCAGTGATTGTAATACCATTGAATGTCAAGGGGCAGTGGTTAGTTGTCTCTTATTGGTGATGGTCATAGCCTGGCATTGTCATCCCAAGCCTGGATATTGTCCAGATCTTGTTGCATTTGAACGTGGATTGCTTCATTATCTGGGGAGTCGTGAATGGTGCTGGACATTGTGCAATCATCAGCAAACATCCCCACTTCTGACCTTATGATGGACATAAGGTCGTTGATGAAGGAGCTGAAGATGGTTGGGCTAAGGAACTCCTGCAGAAATATCCTGGAGCTGAGATGACTCACCTCTAACAAACACAACCATCTTCCTATGTGTTAGGTATGACTCAGCCACTCTCCACTGGTTGCAGAATTGTGTCAAAGTCCCACTTCAGGGTCTTTAGTACATCTAGGCCATCATTGCTAGTGCCACGCTAAGAAAACATGCACCAGAGGAAATTCCACTTTTGCATCTATCTGCACCAACATAAAACATGCCACAGCATCATTTTGAAGAAAGGTGGAGAATTCTCCCATACATCATAACCAAAGTTTTTCCCACAATCAACATTGCTAAAACAGATGATATGGCCATTATTTCATTGCTGCTTGTGGATCAATGCTGTGCCCAAATTGGAGGGTTGTGAATCTTTTTAACTCTCCTCCCCAGAGAGCATAGGAAGCAGGGTCATTGTCTGGTTTTTAGACCGAGGTCGATCAATTCTTGACTAACAAGGGAGTCACTAGTTAGAATGTGGAGTTGTGGTCACAACCTGATCAGCCATGTTCTTATTCAATGTCAGAATAGGCTCAAGGTACTATTCACTTGTTCCAGCTCATAATTCATATGTCCATATTTCGCTGCAATTCTCTACATTGCAACTCTAGAATGGTGACAGGATTGTATTCTGGCAGGAACTGACTCAGGAGAAATGGAGATAAAGCAGGATCAGTAAATAAATAAAAAAGTTCCTTTTAAAGAGGAAGTTATTATCAGGAAGAATTGCTAGGAACATCTGATTACAGGAATCCTACCAATCCATCCCTCTCGTCTTCAGAACTTTGTTCAACAATAGGTATAATTGTACGCAGAATGTCTGTCTACCATTTAGGTAGACAGTTTGCACTAACTACGATGCACAATTACATATTTATGCATGTAGTGTGCAACACACACATAAAGCAAACACATATGCATTCAGTCACATTTTCCCAAATTCCTTTAGCAGCTTTCACTACGTGTATAAATGCTTCAGATTTGACAAGTGACAGCAAATTGCAAATTAATGAAATTAATGAAAAAAATGAAAAAAAATAGACTGAGACTAATGTGTTACAATGATTGAGAGAAAAAGTGTTGGTAGGGGGCTGTCAGTTGCCCACTCAAACTTTTACTGCAAATTCCATGTCTCTGCATGTTGGGGCTGATGAATGTGGCTACGAGATCCATCATACCTCACTGTGAGCCATGTACATAAAAATATCAATAGAGGCTTTATGTATGAGTTAGTGCAGTGTTTATGTCACTGCTGAGGACAATGCTGAATTCATCTCAGCAACTGTTCAGACCCCAAAAAAAATTCTGCTAACGTGTGAGTACGTTTAACAAATTAACTGATTGATGCTTTGGAGTTAGCCATGCAACAGTCCTAACAAGCCGAGGTCAAAATATCAGCTACCAGGGGATAGGGTGAACATAACCTTCTGTGTAGCCACTGACTGCCTGAGGTCCACATAAATGCCAGCAGCCTGTCACTCAACAACATCTGTAATTACTCTACCATGGAAAGAGCTTGTGGGATTAACAAAAAATTAAATCATTTTTTTCCAAAATAAATTGTGGAATAGGACACAAGGGATTCACACCCTTCAAGCATAACATGAGTAGTGTTTTTGTAACATAGCAGCCAAGCCAGGCTCTGGAGCAGAGCCTGGTTCCTTTAAGATTGTGACTCATAGGACTTCAGCTTGGTGTCAAACCTGAGAAATTGCTATCCCGCTCCTGCGGAATACAGAGACTCAATGTTAGAAGCAGTTAGGCAATTAAAAAATAAATAAATAGTCTTTTTTAAAAAACGTAAGTGGTTACAGTAGCTGTGTATGAAGCTTATTTGAGCTCTCGGCAGGGGTGACAAGTTTTATTGATGGGACATTCTGCCTTTTTAAAGGAGTCCTGAATTATTGAAATGTATTGGGGTAGAGGACTGAGATACAAACATAAATCCTGATGCAAGCATGGTTAGAAATTTCTCATGCCTGATGTGGCTCAGTAGACAATGTGCTCAATTCTGAGTCAGAATTTTGTGAGTTCAATTCCCAGTGTATCCTGCACTTAATCTGGATTACACTTCAAAAGTAATCTATTGGTTGTAAAACACTTTGGGATGTTGTATGACAATGAAAGAGTCTGTAACTGCAAGTCTCTTAGTTCCTTTTGTGGCTGGGATTTAGTGTGGGCAGCAGTCTTGCCTAACAGTTAGAGAATTTATGAATGCATCAACGATGGTTTGGAACTTGGCCTCTGAGTATACATACATACATCTGTGTACTGCAGCTTGATGACAGAGGTTGAGTTGGTCTTGTTCTGGACTAGAGTCTTATAGAGAAGTTCCACTCCAGCAGGAGGTTTCATGAATATGACGTGGAGAGTTGCGAAGAGGAAGAGGGAGAAAAGCATTGGTGCAATGTCACAACTTTGTTTGACACAATTTTGCATACAAATTGAGACTGTGGTGGATCTGTCCGGGAGGATCACAGCTTGTACGTTGTCATGCAACAGGCAGAAAATAGTGATGAATTTCCATGGACAGCCAAATTTGAGGAGAATGCTCTGCAATTCCTCTGATTAACAGAGTCAAAGCATTTGTAATGTCAAAAAAAGGTCATGTTGTAGAATTAAGCTCCACTAAAATAATCATAACTTTTTGTCCCAAACTTTTTCCAAGGAAAATTGGAAGAATTATGGACAGTACAAATAATAGTTTATTCCAAATTTTTACTGATGTATATTTCAAAATAATATAGAGCCAAAATAAAACTCAGTTTCTTTTTCCACTGTAGAAGATTCTTGCTGACATACAGACAGTTTCTTTGAAAAATAACTGATAGGCTGTTGAAACCCCATCTCCTCATCTTGCAATGAAACACCCTCTACATTGATGCCAGTAGCATTAACGGTCAGTTTGAATGACTTCTCATAATTAAGTGAGGCTAAAACCAATGCGGTTTTCATATTTCCATACTTTCACATTCATGCAGACATTGAAATTTCTGTCTTTTATCAAAAAGTTTGTTAAAGGTGCAACAACAGTGCTCAATTTCAGAACAAATTTGTAAAGTAATCCATTCATGTCAACATGATAAAAATGTCATGTTTTGTTCTAGGTATGGGAAAATCCAAAATAAACAGAACTTTCACTTCTCTAGGTGCACTTGACCTTGTCACATAGTATGCCTCAATTCAACTTTGCCTTATTAAATACACTTTTAGTCAAATTTACAACCAAATTGGCTTTTTGTGACTGATCAGTTTAGTCAAATGGTGAAAATGTTCTTCCCAGTTTTGCGAAAACCTATCGAACTGTCAATGTAAACACAGTTTTATAGTCCTTCACTTACTTTATTGTTTAATCGCTGCTACATGGCTGGTGTATTTTTCATTCTAAATAGAATGACTGTATTGATAAGTCGGTATGGTGTCACAAAAGCAAATACTTCTTCAGCTGTATCATTCATCAGAACTTGCAAATATCCTTGTGTGCGTTGCTTTCATTACGATGTTGATTTTGCAACAAGAACTGCAGAATCTTTACCACGCATCCAATTTTGGCACAATCATAGTAGATGAGGTCCAGTTGCTATGACTCAATTTTAAAAAGTCATTGTCCATCATGAACTTAATCTTTTCCTCACATGAGTTATTCTCTCTGGATTGAGTCTGCATAGATGTTGTTTCATAGGTAACATAACCCAACATCAACATTATGAACAGAAAAAACCATTCTTCTTTGTCTATCCCCACAAATTGATTTATAATTCTCTAATAACAGGAGACAATGGCCTAGTGGTATTTTTGCCAGACTTGTACTCCAGAGACCCAAGTAATGCTCTAGAGAACTAGCTTCAATAAAAATGTAGAATTAAACATCTAAATGATGATCATTGTCATAAAAACCCATCTGGTTCACTAATGCCCTTTAGGAAAGGGAACTCTGTCCTTACCAGGTCTGACCTACATGTAACTTCAGACCCACAGCTATATGGTTGACTCTTGATTGCTCTCTGAAATGGCCTAGCAAGCTTTTCATTTGTATCAACTCCTAGAAAGAGAAAAAAGCTGTGAATCCAGACGAGCTACCTGGCATTAAATAAGACAACAGGAAACGCAACACTGTTGACTCTACAGAGTCTTCCTTATGAACATTTAGGTGTTAGTGCCAAAATTGGGAGAGTTGTTTCACAGACTAATCAAACAACAGCGTGTTATAGTCGTACTCATGGAATGATATCTTACAAACAATGCTCTAGACAACACCATCACCATCAGGACAGACACAGCAGAGCTGTTGGCACTGTGGAATACAGTTGGGCAGGGCTGTCCCAGGAGTCCTCAACATTGACTCCAGAACCCATGAAGTCTGATTAGGCACATGCTAATCAGCATCAGGTCAAACATGGGCAAGGAAACTTCCTGCTGATTACCATCTAGCCCCACACCCTCATCTGATGAATCAGTACACTTCCATATTGAACAGTCCTTGGAGGAAGCTCTGATGGTGGCAGAATGTACTCTGGGTGGAGGATTTCAATATCCACCACCAAGAGTGGCTCTGATGCACTACTACTGTCTGAGATGGCCATATCCTAAAAGACTGGGTCAGCTAGACTGGGTCAGCGAGACTGGTGAGGAAACTAATAACAGCAAAAGCATCCTCTCAACTCTGCCTGCTGCAGATGCATCAGTACATGACAATATTGGTATGAGCGATCACGCACAACCCTTATGTCCCATCTTCACATTGAGAATACCTCCATTGTGTTGGCACTATCACCATGCTAAATGGGACAGACTTCAAACAGATCTAGCAACTCAAGACTGGGCATCCATGAGGCCATTAGGAGCAGTAGAAATGTACTCCATCACAATCTACAAAAACATAGACTGGCATACTCAACATAACATCAAACCAGGGTTATTCCCTGGTTCAAAGAGTGCAGGAGCAGCAGTACCAGCCCCATTTAAAAATGACGTGTCAACCTGCTGGAGCTACAAAATAGCACTATTTACAAGCAAAACATGTCTTTGTCTATTATTTGCTGCTTATGCTAAGTGACTCCACAACTAGATCAGATCTATGCTCTGCAGTCCTGCCATGTCTAGACATGAATGATGGTGGACACATACACAATCACTGGAGGAGGAGGAGGCTCCCCAAACATCCCCATTTTCAAAAAAGGAGGAGCCCAGCACATTGGTGTAAAAGATAAAGACTGACCTTCAGTCAGAAGTGCCAAGTGGATTATCCCCTGCATCACAAATGCCAGTCTTCAAACAATTCGATTCACTCCATGTGATATCAAGAAATATTTGGAGGCACTGGAAACTACAAAGGCTATAAGCCCTGACAACATTCTGGCAATAGTAGACTTATGTTCCAGAACTTACTTCACCCCACTGTTCCAGTACAGCTACAGCACTGGTAATCTACACAAACATGTGGAAGATTGCCCAGTTATGTCCTGTACACAAAAACGGCAGGACACATCCAACCCAGCCACTTGCCATCCAATCAACCTTCGTTTGATCATCAGTACAGTTACGGAAGTTGTCATAAACAGTGCTATTAAGCAGCGCTTGCTTAACAATAATTTCAGTTTGGATTCTGCCAGCGCCATTCAGTTCCTGACCTCATTGAAGCTTTGGTCCAGATATAGACAAAAGAGCAGAATTCCAGAGGTGACGTGAGACTGGCCGCCCTTGATATCAAGGTAGCATTTGACCAAGTGTGGCATGAAAGAGCCCTAGCAAAACTGACATCAGTGGGATTCAGGAGGAAGACTCTCTGCTGGTTGGAGTCCTTGGTACAAAAGAAGATGGTGTGGTTGTGAGACATCAGTCATCTCAGTCTCTTAACATCTCTACAGGAGATCCCCAGAGTGGAGTTCATGTCCCAACCATTTTCAGCTGATTCATCAATGACCTTCTCTCAATCACAAGTTCAGAAGTGAGAATGCTCACTGATGATTGCACAATTCAGCACCATTCACAACTCCTCAGATACTGAAGCAATCCAGACCCAAATGCCGCAAGACCTGGAAAATGTCCAGGCTTGGACTGACAAATGGTAAGTAACATTCACGCCACAGAGGTGCCAGGCAATGACAATCTGTAACAAGAGAGAATCTAATCATCATCCTTTGACATTCAATGGCATCACCATCACTGAATTCTGAACTATCAACATCTTGGGGGTTACCATTGACCAGAAACTAAACAGGATTAATCATACAAATACTGTGGTGACAAGGGCAAGTCTAAAGCTGGGAATCGTTCAGTGAACAACTCACCTTCTGACTCCCCAAAGTCTGACCACCATCTGCAAGGTACAACTCAAGAAGTGTGATGGAATATTTCCTACTTGGCTAGATGATTGCAGTTCCAAAAACACTCAAGAAGTTTGACACCATTCAAAACAAAGCAGCACTTGATTGTTACCACATCCACAAGCATTCTGTCCCTCTACCACTGATGGTCAGTAGCACTAGCATGTACTATCTACAGGGTGCACTTCAGAAAATCACTAAGGCACGTTAAATAGCACCTTCCAAAACAACTACTATGATTTGGAAGGGCAATGGCAGAAGATACATGGGATCACTACTACCTACACATTCTCCTCCAAGCCACTCACCATCCAGTCTTGGAGATATATCACTGTACCTTCAGTGTCCCTGGGTCAAAATTCTGGAACTCCATTCCTGATGGTATTATGGGTGGCCCAACACCAAGTGAACTGCAGCAGTTTGAGAAGGCAGCACACCACCACCTTCTCAATGGCATTCACAGATGGGCAATATATGCTGGCCCAGCCAACAACACTCATATCCCATGAGTGGAATTCACTAGACCATAAGATTTAGGAGCAGAATTAGTCCATTCTGCCCATCAAGTCTGCTCTCCCATTCGATCATGGTTGGCACTCTGATCCTTAAACAGTCTCAGCATTATATCCCTGCTGTTGTATTCTAGCCTTCTTGAAATGAATTCTAACATTGCATTTGCCATCCTAACTACCAACTGAACCTGCATGTTAACCTTGAGAGAATTCTGAATTAGAACTCTCAGGTCCCTTTCTGCTTCAGAAAGCTTTTCCTATTTAGAAAATAGTCTACACCTCTTCTTCTCACCAAAGTGCATAACCTCACACTTTCCGACATTGTTTTCCATCTGCCACTTATTTGCCTACTCTCCTGGCCTGTCCAAGTCCTTGAGCAATGTCCACTTCCTCGACACAACCAACCAGTCCACCTATCTTTGCGTCATCTGCAAACTGAGCAACAATGCCCTCAGTTCCTTCTCCAGATCGTCAATGTATAACGTGAATAGTTATGGTCCCAACATTAACCCTTCAGAACTCCGCTAGTCACTAACCAGCACCCTGAAAAGACCCCTTTATCCATTCTGTCTGCCTTCGGCCAGTCAGCTAGTCCTCTATCCATGCCAGTACCTTGCCCCTAACACCATAGGCTCTTGACTTATTTAGCAGCCACCCGTCGGCACCTTGTCAAGGTTGCCTGGAAATCCAAGTAGATCACATCCACCGGCTCTGCTTTGTCTGACTTGCTCATTACCTCCTCAAAAAATTCTAACAGATTTGCCAAGCATGACCACTCTTTGATGGAGCCATGCTGACTCAGCATGACTCTATTTTACCATGGACTTTCAAGTACTCTGCAATCTCATGCTCAACTGCGGACGCTAAACTGTGGGTGAAATGGTGGCTCAGTGGTTAGCACTGTTGCCTCACAGTGCCAGGGACCTGGGTTTGATTCCAACCTTGGGCAACTCTCTGTATGGAGTTGCTGCCGGGTACTCCGATTTCCTTCCACAGTCCAAAGATGTACAAGTTATGTGTATTGGCCATGCTATATTGCCCATAGTTCAGGGATGTTTAGGTACTTCAGTCATCAGAGTGGAAGACACCAGTCATGTATCAGAACTTCAAGAGAGTCAGGGCAGAGGTGATTGTAGTACATTAACCATGGGAAATGCAGAGTTACAGGGATGGATCTAGGTGGGATGCTCTTTGGAGAGTCAGTGTAGACTTGTTGGGCCAAATGGCCTGTTACCACACTGTGGGGATTCTATGACTAACTGCCAAGGTCAGGCTAACCAGCCTATAATTTCCCATCTTCTGCCTCCCTCCCTTTACATACAAGGGTGTTACATTAGCCATTATCCAGTTCTCTGGGACTCTCCCTGACTCTAGTGTTCCCGAAAGATCACCACCAATACTGCCACAATTGCTTCTGCTGTATCCTTCAGAACTCTGGGCTGCGGTCCATCCTGTCTCGGTGATTTAGCCACCTTCAGATCTTTCGGCAATCCAGCACTTTCTTCTTAGTGATGGCCACTACAATCACCTCTGCCCTAACTCTCTTGAAGTTCTGATACACGACTGGTGTCTTCCACTGTGATGACTGATGTAAGGTACATATTTAGTTCCTCCACCATTCGTCACACCAGACTGTGGTGGACACCGACACTGAATAAATTTAAAGAGTTGCTAGACAGCCTTTTAATTAGCAATGGTTTGAGGCGTTATATAGAGTGGGCAGGAAAGTGGAGTCAAGGCTGAGACGCAATCAACCATTATTGTATTAAATAGTGGAGAAAGTTCAAGGGGCTAAATTCCTACTCTTGCTCTTGGTTCTGCCATTGGAATTTCATGAAGGACCCATAAAATTTCATTACGATACTCAGATAGGGCTACAATCTGGTGGACCACTGCACTTTCCTCATTAGCTGGTATTTGAAATGATCTCCATTAACAAATACAACATCTCTCAAATAATAAGGTTCAGACACTGTTTCTGATTCAGTCATGTCAGCTATAACTTTTTCAATCTGTTTGTTGCATTTCTATTAAAGAATATAAGTTAAACATCTCAGCCTCATTCATTTCAACTTCATCTTTTTAGTTACATTTTCAAAAAACATGTTCAATAATTGAATTTTCAAATCCTCTCCATGTTTGTAGACTCCTTTTCTTCCTGTCTGATTCTCTGGGCCTAAAATCTAGTCACAACATAATCAGAAAACAATCCAGATGGTCCTTTTGTAACATATCAGTTTCTTCTGCCTTCGAGTTATTTCACCACCCTCGATGAAGCTATACTTCTTGAACCTGCGAAATCATTTCCAAAGTAAAATGATTCTTTTCTACAGGAATTTGTTTCAATACTCCCACTGCAACTCTTCCATTTACCAAGTCAATCTTTAATCCAATTCTATATAGTGACAATGGCTTGTAGCCTCCATGTATACCTCTAATTAATAATTTATCCTCTTGTTTTAGTCCATCTGGAAAACAAATAGTACCAGCAGCCAGCATTAGTTACTGACTTGCCCCGGTGTCTTCAATACCTTTATTGGTTCACTTCTTTGATACAAAGTTTATGGAAATACCTCCTCTTTTGAGATAAAATACTCAGAGCCTCCAATGGTCTGATTCTCTATTTTTATTCAAAAAATAAGTTTTATGAATATCCTGAGCTTTATTTCCCTTCTTAGTGCATTCAATGTAAACTTGTTCTCTTTGTACCACCACTATAGGTTTTAGTATCTACTTCCATTCCTGGTGCTTCCTTTTTTGAAAATTCATTGAACGTTCCTACTACGGCAATCAGTCTTCCATTTAACACCTAGCAATTGGTTTTAGTATGTTTAACATTATGACATTGGAAGTATGTTACTTTTTTTCAGTCTCACTTTTTGATTCTATGTTTTCTCCTGTATTAGTTTGACATCATTCTGTCTGTTCTCTAAAACTAGTACCTCTTCCATAATCTTTTCTCTAAGCTGCATCATGGCCAACATATACTCTTTAATTTCTCTATCTCATTCAAGTTAGTCATTTTAATTCCATCTTCCTCTGTTTGTCTTTTTTCCTGTATTTTCTACTGTTTTTCTTTTTCCTCTCTTTCTATTTCAAGTTTCCCTAAGCTTATGTCCACAGTCTCTGTTTATCTCTCTCCTCCAATTCAAGTCTTTTCATTTCTAACTTTCATTTCTAAATTCAGGTTTCCTTTCTTACAGTTCTAAATATTAGATAATGACTTGCAACATCTCATCCTTAAAGATCCTGCATGTACTTCTACCTTCTATTTGTCTGTTAATTCTCTCAATTTAGCTTTAGTCAAATGTTCAAAAATAAACAACAGTTCCATCTCCCAGAAAACTCTTAGCAACATTTGAAGTGATCTTCAAACTCCTGTGCAATAATCTTCAACACAATACAACTGTTTTATGCCTGGAACCACCACAAAGCCTTATGACTAAAAGAAAGACACAGGTCTCTTTTAAGTCCAGTGAATTCAAAACTCCCATGAAGGGCCCCTAATTGTTACGATCCCAGCTAATAATATTATTGAACATGTCAGATACTGAAATGAAATCTGGTTTGATAGATCATCGCCATCAAGTGGGCTTGATGGGCCAAATGGTCTATTCCTGTTCCTATTTTCTATGTTTTGCTGTTTCTAAACTCTACCTGCTTTAGCACGAATAAATATCTTACCCGGGAAAGGCAACACAATGGTCAGTGTGGGAAAATGAATTATAGCATTGGTTCAGCAAAAATGCTGTTCTGACATTAAGTCTGTGGCACATTAGAGAAAGCTGCACATACAGAAAACTACGTCATATCTGACCTTGGAGGTTCTTGACACTGACACATGGTGTTTGCAATAGAAAACAACTCCCTTTCCCAACTTGATAAAAAGGAAATCTAATCAGTGGGATTGCTTCAGAAAGATGTCTTGAGGAGAAGGATTGTACAAATAACTCAACCTGAGGCAACATCATAAAACTCCAAAACACCAAAGAAACTGTTTTAAAGAAAGGTCACCAAACCTGAAATGTTAACTCTCCACAGGTGCTGCCAGACCTGCTGAGTTTTTCCAGCAATTTCTGGGGTTTTTTTTAATCATGAAACTCCGCTTCAGCAGCTCCATGACTGGAAGCAGGTAGACAATGGGTAATTACTGGGATGGAGGTCTACACAATGCAAGAGAATTGAATCTACCCCTCTTCATTTGCCTCCGATCCCAACCCATTTTCTGGGCTTGGGATTCATATTTTCTGCAAGATATGTTCCACCATGACTTCCATTATCAGACGGAACCTGCCAGGGTAAGGCTAGAAACTACCATCTTGCAGGGATGCACCAAAAGAGGTAGCAAGGAAGTTGAAGGTGCTTGAGCTGACTTACGCCCAGCCATTCAGCAGGTAAACTCTTAAGCTTGGTGGGTGAGATTTCTACAAGCTCCTACCCCTCTCTTGGGAGACCTTGTGACCTTCATCACCATTTCACAGTGTCTGGGCCACTTTGCACACAGCAGTGTTGGAAAACAGCAGTAAATGGAGCAAATGGGAATGAAATTCTCTAGGGACCAGTGCTACTTGCATACAGGAAGCAAGGAAGTTTCCAGCAGATACAGGGCAAGCAAAATCCTATTTGTAGTGCCATTAGGTCTCACTGCCTGAATTTTACCTCATTCTATAGAATTATGTGAACGCAGCAAAGAATAATATTAAGCAGGCTTTGAAACCAAAGTTGTACCAAATCCCTCAGGCTTCCAATGGGCAAGTCAAGTTACAGTGACGTATCTGGACTTGGAGATGTCAGTAATTATTTTAAAGTACTAGAATTGGTTCTCCTCAATTCTTAAATTCTAACATTTAATCAAGACAGCAAGGTCAGTGGACTTCTAAATGAAACACTGACATACTGCAGTTCCAATGACGCAGTAAGGCTCTGAGCAGTTAATGTGTGTACGATATAGATCTGTCTATTGTTAGTGTACTATTCAAACCTCAATGTTAGATGTCACTAGTGATGTTAGAAAGTGCCATCTTGGTATTTGCTGGTATAACTCAAATTCTACAGCAAAGTAATGCTGCAAATTAGCTGCTCGATATTTAAAAAGGTGAAAAAAGGAACTCATTGAAACCTCAGATATTTTCACAGTTAGTGGAAGCTCTGTAGTACTAATGAAAATAAGAATCAAGATGCTTCAAAGCTCCTGTCAACACTGTTTACATTAATTTGTCAAACTTCTCAGTTTGAACTTAAATTGAAAGTTTATAAAATATAAATGCTGGCAGCTCACACTGGCTGCTGGTCTGTTGATTGGGCAGCCACACAAACACACATTCTCCCTTAACCGCACGCAAACCTGCACCCATATATTGCCCCTACAGGCAGGCCAGCCCCATTTGGATAGAGAAAGTGCTTCAGTGTTACCCTCAAGGCCTCACTGGTGAAATGCAACATTCAGACAGACACCTGGGAATCACTGGCCCAAGACTATCCAAAGTGCAGGAGGAGCATCCTGGAAGGCATGGAGCACCTGGAGGCTTGCAGTTGGGAAAAGGAAAAAGCCAGGTGAAAACAGTGAAAGGAACATGCTGCCACACCAGTGGCCCACCCACCCCTTCCCAGGACCATCACCTGTTCCAAGTTTAACAGAGCCGGTGGTAGCCGCATCCGTCTGTACAGCCACTTACGACTCACCCTCAAAGTGGAAGGGTCATCCTAGAGGGACCGCTGACGATGATGCCTCTACACACATCAAGTTACATTTAAACTCTTTAAGAAATAAATTTTGCAGTCTCAATTGAAGCGAAACATTGTCTGATTTGTTCTCGTTAATAATAATTTATATTTAATCGCATCATTTCAATCCCTCAACAGATGAAAAGGGCGGGGCGAATAGAGAAATTGCATATTTAAGAAAAAGTCCACGTGAGTAAAAATGCTTGGCAAACTTTGTTTCAATTTGTTTACAAACACCTGATGCGATTACATGAATCTTGCTGGAATGCATTACCTCTTCATGACATTACAACAATCAAAATGATCACTGAAGGCGGGGCCTGTGGGTTACCTGCAGTGATCAAAGCTGAATTGAAAAGCGGCTCATTTCTAATTATCTCTGCCGTCAGAACGAGTCACTGCGTTGTGCGTGTGTGATTTTAATATCCATCTCGCCACGCGAAAATGAGATCATTCTTGTAGGCCTGCTCTCTCCCATCAAGAAGTTTGGCAATTAAAGAAAACGAATTAAAATCTATACGCTATACTTGCATTTTTTTTCACTGTCAGGGTATATTTTAGGAACGCCTGTTATATATACTTTTTTTTTCATTTCCACTCTCCAACTGTGTTGCCAAAGAGATTTATGAAATAAATTTAACATTGCTGCAACCAATCCCACTGACCCATTCTCTTGTAATGTATAAAAATGTATGCAATATTTGCCACTGCCTAAACTACTCATTGTGGTTAAAAAAAAGTTCTATGTTCCATCAACCCTCTGTGCAAAGAAATTTCTTCTAACCTCTCCCAGCCAACTGAAGGAGAAGAATTCAACGAGGAGTGATGGAAATGTGTCGTCTGCTGTGAAACCTGTGATTCACACCAGAGATGTGGTCATTTTTGTAGCGAAAGCAGGCCAGTTCTGCTTCTTCGCGATGAGGATGTTTCACTGAAGCAATAGCGCAATGAATCTCCCCTCGTCGCAGGATTAGGCAAACAGCAGGTAATCAGATGCTTACAAACAACTGCCTGAGAGCACTGTGATAAAATAACTGCTCCCGACAACAAATGCTTTGTCCACACTTACCTGATCGGTATAGCACATTGAAGATTTTCCCCTTTACAGAAAAAGGGAAGTTTTGCATTTTATGTAGCGCTTTTTCTCACGACCACCCGGCATCACGGAGCGCTTGACAGGCAATGAAGTACTTTTGAAGCGTAGTCACTGTTGTCATGTAAACAAGAATCACTTAGCTTTCAGGAAATAAAGATACTATGGAAATATATTTAACTTGAAGAGTTAATTTGCAATAGAATTGCTGAGGAAGGAGAAGGTGTCGGCGGAGAAATGGTGAAGGGAAGCAGTTATTTTTTAACACCCAGAGGTCACAGCAACTTCCAGAAAGGTGAGTTTGTTATATTGGGGACGTAAGAAATGAATTTAAATATTTTTTACTGTATTATTGATTATGATATAGTTAACTGCTACGTTTTAAATAAAATGTGTTATAATCATATGGAACGGGCGACAGGGTATTCACGCTGTCGTTCATATGGTCTGTGAACTATTCAATTAGTTCCATTCCTCTCTTCGCCCTTGGTTCTGCCTTTTGTTTTACCGATTCCAAACCATTTATCAGATTTTCTTCTCAAAGTAACTGTTCCTACCATATTTTAAGAGTGCAATCGAGATCATTGTGACAGGCAGTAATCGTTTTCCTCATCTCCACTGCCTCATGGCCCGTAGGTTTGTCGCCCCTTCAGCAAAATTCATTTCGGTCTTCTTTGTCCCCTGCAGATGGTGGCTAACCTGCTGTTCATTTCCAGCAAGCGCCCTTTAACAGGTTGATTCAGGCTCCTCACAGCAATCTGGTGAATAAAACTGCGACCTCTAGGGGAAACATTCACAAACTGAGGCAATCCCTCACAATCGTGCTCTGTGTACTGATAGAAATTTATGAAATTGTCTAAATCTTCTGCCGCGTGACGAGCTTATTAAAAGGAGAACAAATCGTTGGCGAAATAGGCAAAATTTCCTTTCTTATTCAATTTAGAGCAGTTTTACTGAAATTCGCCCCGTAATTGTGCACAGAGAGACAGAAGGAAATGGGTTTGCGTTGCTCGTCATCCAAGAGGTGTCCCTGCTGTCATCCGGCCGATCACAGCCTGTTCGGACTCGCCCCGCACTGAATGAACGGAGCCACAGGAACAACTTTTACACAGTTACAGCAACAGATTACACGCTGTCCAGCCAAAACTCCGCAATGTGCATGTGTGGAACACTACAGCTGAACACAAAATATCTGAACTCTGGATTTCGAAAATATCCCTAAACGCAGGTCAATATAGAAATGGAATACTATTAAATAATTCCACTTACATTATTTTACCCATCCCTCTAACTTTGTGAAACATAGGTTCAAATTGTTTTCAATTCTTCTTATTCCCAACACTTAAACGGTATAGAATCCCCCCAAACGTAACAATGAGTCCAATATGAAGGACTTATGTGTGTTTCCCCACAAAGTAAATGAAGCACAGTAGTGCTTCAGTTAGTTCATTGCATTTGGGACAGTGTTGCGGCGTTGTAACTGCTTGTATAAATGCAAGTTCTGCCTGACTATATTGGGAGGAAATTTGCCTTGAAACTGATTTTAAATAGTTATAACTATATCAAAAAGGAATGAGTTATTTTACCGCAGTGAATGGGTTTATCTAGAGGAATCTGGGAAAGTTGGGAAAAGCACTCTCCCAGTTTGGAGTCTGCTGCTTACCAGAGTCCTGTCGAACCGATGAGGTTTGGAAGTTGCAGAGAAGCCGAAAAGCTCAATGGTCAAAAGGATGAGAGAGAGAGGCGACATCCCGTAGCACAGTGCGGGTGGAAAGGGAGAGAGGTTCCGGAAAAGGCTTTTCAGAAAGTGTCCGTTTCCACGTCAAAACAAAAGGCTTGTCGCCTTGTCGGTTTCGGTGTGAAACTTCGCTGTCACTTGTATGAAATAATAAATCGCCGCCCGTCACTGGAGTATATAGACCTGAATTATCTTTCTCTCTCGAAATGCTGGTTGCCCGACTGAAGCTGTTCTCTCAGTCCGTGATGCCTGTGGCTTTTGACCGCCCACCTTCGCAGCTCTCACGAAGGATGATCGCTGCCACTTTTAACGGGACTGTTTGGAACCAGGCGACCCACGTGGAAAACGAACAACCCCACCCACTTCGGCCCCAACCCTGCCTCCCATTGTCTGTAAACCCTGCCCAGCGATTTGTTCGAGTTGCTATTCCCGTCCGGATGGTTGTTACAAAAGCGCTCACTCTCCCATGTGCAGCCCGGCATTTGAGTCTAATCGTTTTACGGTTCCGTCTTTTTCTTCTTCCCACTCACGTCTCATATCACTTAAGTTTATCCGCTTGCCAACACAACACATCAGCCAAGAATTTGGCTCAGTTCACATCACCTGTAGGGCCCAAAGCACCTCACCGATCACGAATTATTCTTTGAATGTCAACTCCCTACTCTTCACAAGTGGAGGCCTCGGTTTAACATCTTGCCCCAAAGGTATCATCTATGATCTTCCAACTCAGAGGCATTGGTGCTGGAACTGAGCCAGTCTGATTCATAAACTTGTCTTTTAGTCAAGTGAGAAGTGAGTGAAAAGGGGATTCGATCTGCTCTCGGCTTGGCCTCTCCGTTCGTCTTTTTGGTGTCCAGCCTCACTAATGGCACTGGTAGTGAGGTGGTGTCTTGGTTCAAGAATGGGGCTGCACTTTGTGTACTTGGTTATAAGATTCAGTCAGGAGATCCCTGCTTTGAGGATTCTACCTACTGCAATATCCAACCTGTTAGTAAGTGCATCTGCCTCAGTGATGCTAAGTCTAATGATCTAGGAAGGTTTCAGATCCATATAATTAGTCTCCGTGCCCCAGGATTTGGAAAAGAGACAATTGGTCATGGACACTGCTCCAGATCAGTAACCAATTCCTGCAATAAGTTGAGCTTGTGTGGATGTCAGGTTGGAGCTGCCCACCCACCCACAGGCTGAAACAGTCTGCCATAAACAGACACTTAGGTGAGGTGCCTGTGAAATCAAACTCCAGTAACAAATTGCAACCCTGAGAAAAGAAAGGAAATATGCGATACCTGTTACCCATCAAAATCACACATTTTCAAAATAAATTCCCTCTGATCCTTCCCCTGGCACTCAGTACTCATAAATATGAAAGTCTGCCCAGCTTGAATCATTGCAGAGCTTTTTGTTTTAAATATTTTTAAAAATATTGTGTGTGGTTAAAATCAAGTGCTTGATGTTTTTTAAAGAGGTGGGGAGTATAGAAATTAGCTTTAGTGAAGTGGATAGATGTCCCTTTTTAGTTCCTGGAAATGTATTATTTCCAACCTCTGCCCATAAAGAGCCAAGTAAGACTGAGAAATCTGCATGTTGCGAATTGCATGTACAAGCCCCAACACTCCATGTCTCAGCGTGTAGATGCATCAATCCTTCACAGCACCTGCATTCATTCTTTTAAAAAAAAATCTTTATACTTATCTTTTATAAATTGGGCTATAAAACACTTGCTTGAGGCATGAGAAACCTCCAGCAATGTTTTCACATTTAGAGACAGAGTTTATTCAACCATCCTTCCTGTTATCTGAAAAGATAAACCTATGCTTCTGTAACGCCTTTCACAATCTCTTTTTTGTTCACTTGTAAGGTGTGGGCGTCATTGGCTGAGCCAGCATTTATTGCTTATCCCTAGTTGCCCTTGAGGAGGTGGTGGTGAGTAGCCCTGTTGAACTGCTGCAGTCCACATGCTGTAGGTTGACTCACAATGCCCTTAGGGAGTGAATTCCACGAATCTGAAGACATCCCTAGCTACTTTATAACCAATGAAATAATAATCATATAGTCTGTTTTAGCAAATATTATTTGCAGAATAAATATTAGCCAAAAATTCTCTGCTTTTCATCAGAATAATGCCACTGGACATAGTTTAACCTCTCACCTGCATTTCTAATAGTGCAGTGTTCATTCAGTATTGAATGGAGTGTTAGCCTGGATTTGTGTTAATTCTCTGGGTGATGTGTCTAAAGGTAGCCATAGCATGAGAAGCTGCAACTATTGGATGCCAAAAACAAGTGGAGTTCAACCAAACTGGACTCAAGGTTTACAAAATGAGGCCACCTATAATAAAAGCAAAGTATTGTGGATGCTGGAAATCTAAAATAAAAACAGCAAGTGCTAGAGTAATTCATCAGGACTGGCATTGTCCATAGACAGAGAAAAGGAGTCAATGTTTCAACACCAATATGATTCCTTTTCAAAACTGAAGAAGTCTGGAGAAATGATCACTTTTCTGCTCTGGAAAAAGGGAGAGGAGAAGGAGCAAGTGGAACAGATAGAAAAAGGGTCACAGCAAAAAGCTTAAGGATGGTTATTCATAGTTGAGAAGAGATATAGATGAAGAATGGGTGTTAATGTCACTTGTTAATAGCAGAAAATAAAACATCTCTATTAATAACAAACCCATGCAGGGAAAACACAGAGGTGGGCTTGGGATGGGTGTAGATTAGTGGGTTTATCAAAATGGAGGACAGAGTTCATGGTCTGTAGTTTTTGAACTCAACGTTAATTCCTGAAGCCTGTAAAGTTACCCAGGGTAGTAGAGCCCAAAACTAGAGGAGCATAGGTTTAAGGTGAGAGGAAAAAGATTTAAAAGGGCAACTTCTTCACGCAGAGGGTGGTGCATATATGGAATGAGCTGCCAGAGGAAGTGGTGGCGGCTGATACAATTACAACATTTAAAAGGCATCTGGCTGGGTACATGAATAGGAAGGGTTTAGAGGGATTTGGGCCAAATGCTAGCAACTGAGACTAGATTAATTTAGGATATCTATTTGGCATGGACAAGTTGGAATGAAGAGTTTGATTCTATGCTGTCTAGCTCTATGACTCTAAGTGCCTAAATGGAAAATGAGGTACTGGTTCCTCCAGCTCACATTGGGCTTTGCGAGATCACTAGGACAGAAATGTTAGCAAAAGAGCTAGGTGATGTATTGAAATGTCCTCTTACAATTCTGGACTCATGTGCATTCTCAACATAAAATTGTTACATAAAGGAATAGGCTTCTTGTCACAATGAACATCAAAGATGTCATGGCATTTGGCATTCTGAAAAGTTTCAGAGAGTTGCATGCAGTGCATAAAAACAGAAGAATCCTTACAATACTTCAAGCCTATTCTGCCATTGAATTAGATCATAGCTGATCAATGTCTTAACTTGGTCTTAAGCATTTCAGTTAACCCTCCCTTTAATCTATAAACTCAAGGGAAACCAGCCTTTATCTTAGAGCTATAGTGGTGTAGTGATAGAGTCCCTACCCTTGAGCTGGAAGGCCTAGGTTCAAGTCCCACCTGCTCCTGATTTGTCTAAACAGGTTGATTACAAATATTTACAATGTTTGCCTATTTGACTTATCCACATAATTTAACCCTTTGAAGCCCATTGATTATTCTGGTGAATCAGCAGTGCAACCTTTCCAAGGCCAGTATGTTCTTACTGAAGTGTGGTACTCATATCTGAACACATAAATAGGATCTAATTGGAGTCTTTTAAAAACATATTGAACTTCCAATACTTTATATTCCAGCCCAATTGGAATAAAGGTAAGCATTTTATTAGCATTTTAAACTAGATTTGCACCAATTCTTTTAGTGACTTCACTACTTGGTCCCTTTAAATCTCTTGACAACTCCACAGTTCAATGATTGTAACCGAAGAGAAAGTACTCTGATCTATTCTTCTTTCTTCCCATGCTTTGATGCTGATCCAACACCATTACAAGAGTTAAAGTGAAATTCCCTTTCACTCTTTTATCATTCTATATTTTCAGTGAGTCAGATATTACTTCAAAGTTGTGTGTAGAAATTTATACAGAAGGAAAATAAACGTCACTAATCTTGTGAAGAAAGGAAAGAGAAGCAGCTGTCAGAAATACCTTGATTGAAGTAAATAAGCTGGGTTTCTTTGGGTCAAGTTGACTGCTTCCACCTGGAGTGAATGGTTATGCTACTGGACTAGTAATCTAGAATTTCTGAGTTGACTTGAACACAGATATCAAGCTGACACCCATGTATACTGAAAAAGTGCCGTACTGCAAGGATGCTGTGCTTTAGATCAGACATTAAATCAGAGCCTCATCACTTTCACAGATGGACATAAAAGATCATGTTACGCTATTTTGAAGAGGTTTACTTGCCAGTATTTATTTTTGACCCAATAATGCAAAATAAATTATCAGGTCATTAATTCATTGCTGTTTGTAAGAGCTTGCTGTGTACAAATTTGCTGCTGCATTTCCTACATTTCAACACTGATAAAATTTCACATGTTTTGAAATGTCTGTTGATCATGAAAGGATGTTTTCATTAATGCCCTCTCCTAATTTGGCCTCCCCTACTTAACTGTTGTATTCAAGCTGCTGGTGGTTCAAGGAGTCCAATGCCATTTTCTCAGGGTAATTAAGGCAAGTAACAGATACCTACCTTGTCTTACCCTGAAAATGATTTTAAAGAGAAATTTGATGACTTTACTTTCTTCAATAGCTAAACAAAGACTTGTGTTTATATAGTACCTGATCATACCACTGAGAAAGCTCTCAAATTACTTAATATTACAATAATGTGAAGTGTATTAGATACTTCACTCATTCTAGAGATCTGTCAATACACACACAGCAAGATCCCACAAAAAGCAATGAAATGGAGAGGAAGAACTGCATTTGTATAGCATCTTCATGGCCTCAGGACACCCCAAAGCAGTTCACGTTTAATCAAGTACTTTTTCGAGTGCAGTCATTGTTGTGATGTGAGGAAGACAGCAGCCAGTGTGGACACAGCAAACTCCCACAAACAACAATGTCACACTGGCCAGGTAATCTGTATCTTTTGTAATGTTGATTGAGAGATAAATATTGGCTAGGATTCCAGGGATAACGCCCCTGCTCTTTTACAAAGTAATGTAATGGGATCTTTTACATTTGCTGACAAGGCAGATGGAGCTTTAGCATAATGTCTCATTCCTTGATCACCTCATAGCTGTGCAACACTCCTTCAGTACTGAATTGGGAGCAATAAGCGAAGTTTTATTGCTTGTCCTGGACTTGGAATTAAACTCTCAATCTCAGTCTCAGCAGCAGGGGTATTACCCACTGAGCCCAGCATTTATGTAAAATAAATGGGAGTGAGAATAGAACAGATCCTCTCAAGCTCAGATTTTTTTTTCTGGGTTAGAATAAACCAGGTTCTGGAAGTCCCTAGTGTCTTTGGAATTAAATCTGACTCAATGGTATAATGTAAAACAGGAGATAAGAAATCATGAGCCTGATTTGCATCTTTCCATTTTTCTTTTATTTCCAACGGCTGAACTGTGTCCACATCTAAGATGCAAACTTGTTTGTTCCCTTCAGTGACGCAGACTTATCTCTTGAATGTTTCCAGCATTTTCTACTGTTTCAGATTTCCCAATATCTGTGATATTTTGATATTTGCCAACTCTTGCTCACTTGATGAGCACCAGAAGAAATACTGGGGAAGTGGCAACATTGTTAAATCATTTCATCCCAGACAGAAAAAGGAAACAGCCAAAGCAAGCAGAATACTTTAGTTACCTTGGTGATGATAAATTTTTAAACATATAACCTGTGCAGTAAATACCCACGAGTTGAGCCATGCCTGATCCAGTCCCACCCAAGGCCCTGTGGTTACCTTGGCAGAAATCTGACCCATTACAATTTCCATCTGCAAACCAGAAATACTCATCCTTTTGGTATTTAATTATTTTTGGAATTAATGTATTTCCCTTGGTATTGTAAACTCTGCCAATTTAGTAACAACATATGTGGCCAATGAAACTTTCCATTGCTTATTTAAATGATAACTAGTTGGAGTCTCCTTGCCTTATGCACGGGCATCAAAACCAAGTGTCGTCAGATGATGTGTAGCGAGGAGACAGTAAGGGACAAGAATAATTGAACCGTGACATGTACGTAAAATTCAATCTTCATTTTAAAGTCATTCATTCTATCCTTATTTAACGATACAAGATTTTTTAAATTTCCAAATAAATTGTAGTTTATGGCAGAGACAGTGTAAATTAAGGAGCCAAAAGAAGCAAAACTAATGTTTTATAGCCCCATCACTGGCAGAAGCGTAGCTAGTCACAGGATACAAATCTAAGATAATTGGCAAAAGAACCAAGGTGGGGGGAGACATAGCCAGTTATTGTGATCTCAAATTGCACTGTCTGAAAGGACAATTTGAGAAAAAATTGGATAAAACTCAGCAAGGAAAATAATTCCAGGCCTATGGGGAAAGAGTAAATAGATTGAGTCTCATTGGAGAAATCTTCAAGACCAGGAAATGCACAATGAGCCAAATAGCCTCCATCTGTGTTATGATTTGTCAAATTGGGAGAGAAGTTTATGTAAAATATTATTAAATGAGAGTTCTCCAATCCCAGTGCCCTGGTGCTGAAATGTTGGTGAAGAATGATGCAATCTGTTAAATATTGAGTTTTAGCTTATTGATTTTCAATGGTCACCGGATCAATCTGTGATGCTCTTAAACTATTTATGTTTTTCATTCTTTCCAGTATTATGTCTGACCTCGGGTTTAATCCTGGTCTTTGATATTTGTCTGCCGTCTAGTATTGAAAATGGAAATGGGATTAGAGTCAACAGTTGGCACTAGGACAGATGTAAAAAGTAGTTTCCTTTAGGGCTGTGTGATTTCCGCATCAATGAGCCAGGTCCAGCATTTATTCATCTATATTTGGTCTATTTGTCCCAGATGCATAATTTTTGGTAAACATGTGGCAAGATTAGATGAACCAAATTGAAAATGGTACATGTCAGGATCAGGGTCACAAAATTCAAAGCACAAAACACCAAAGTAAAGCAAGGCTAATATAAAAGTGACTCAGGTTTGACCCTCTGGTCTGTGCCAAATGTCCTAATGTCAGCTCACATAGTTTTAATTCGTTCATGGGATAGGGGAGTTGCCGCCTAAGACAAAACTTATTGCTTGTCCCTAATTGTCCTTGAGAAGGTCATGGTGAGTTGCCTAATGACTTTGACCCAGCAAGAGTGAGGGAACAGCGATATAGTTCCAAGTCAGCTGGTGGATGACTTGTAAGGGAACTTTCAATTGGTGGCGTTCCCAAATAAGTGCTGCCCTTGTCCTTCTAAGTGGCAGATATCACAGTGTCTGAATGTGCTGTCAGAGGAGCATTGTTGAGTGATTGCAATACATCTTGTAGATTGCACACACTGCTGCCACTATGCAATGACGGTAAAGTGAGTGAATGTGAGAGTTGATACATAGTGTGCCAATCAAGCAAGCTGTTTTGTCCTGGATGGTGCCAAGCTACTTGAAGTTATTGGAGCTGCATTCCATCTAGAAAGACAAATGTATTCCATCATATTTTTGACTTGACAGTGAACAGGCATTGGGGACTAAGGAGGTGAGTTATTCACCGTAGAATTCACAGTCTCTGACCTGCTCATGTAGCCACTGTATTTATGTGGTTGGCCCAGTTCAGTTTCTGGTCAGTGGTAACTTCCAGAATGTTGATTAAGGGGGATTCAGCGATGGTAACGCCATTGAATGTCAAGAGGTAATGGTTATTCTCATTTGTTTGAGATGGTCATTGCCTGGCACTTGTGTGACATGAATGTTACTTACCACTTATCAACCCAAGCCTGTACAGCCCAAGATGTATATTGTCCAGGTCTTGCTGCATATGAACATTGAATGCTTCAGTGCTTTGGGGTCATGAGTGGTGCTGAAAATTGTGCAATCATCAGTGAACAACTGACCTTATGATGAAAGGAAAGTCATTAATAAAGCAGGAAGATGGTTGGGTCTAGGACGTTAACTTCAGGAACTCCCGCAGAGATGTCCTGGAATGACATTATTAATCTCCTATAATCACAATCATCTTCCTTTGTGCAATGTCTATCTCCACCTAATGAAGATACCCACTGATTCCACCTTTACTAGGGCTCCTTAATGCTATACTCAGAGTCAAATCTGGTACAGAGTGGGCAACATTCTACCTTGATATCAAGGGCAGTCACTCTTACCTTAGCTCTGGAGTGCAGTTCTTTTATCCATCTTTGGATCAAGACTGTAATGAGGGTAGGAGCTGAGTGGCTCTGGTGGAACCCTAACTTAGCATCAGTGAGCAGATTATTGCTGCCCAAGTTCTATTTGACTGCACTTTGCTGATGATTGAGAGTAAACTAATAGGGTGGCAATTGGTTGGGTTGCTTTTGTCCTGCCCGTTGTGGACTATCCATAGTTGAGCCAATTTCCACATTGTCAGGCAAATGCCAACGTTGTACCTGTACTGGAATGGCTTGGCTAAGGATGCGGCTATGACATGTAGTCATAGAGTCATAGAGATGTACAGCATGGAAATAGACCCTTCAGTACAACTCGTTCAAGCTGACCAGATGTCCTAGATAAATCTGAACCCATTTGTCAGCACTTGGCCTGTATCCCTCTAAACCCTTCCTGTTCATATACCCATCCAGATGCCTTTTAAATGTTGTAATTGTACCAGTTCCACCATTTCCTCTGGCAGCACATCCCCTACATGCATCACTCTGCATGAAAATGTTGCCCTTTAGGTCATTTTTAAATCTTTCCCCTCTCACCTTAAACCTATGTCCTCTAGTTTTTGACTCTCCCACTCCAGGTTAAAGACCTTGGCTGTTCACCCTACCCAAGCCCCTCATGATTTTATAAACCTCTATTAAGTCACCTCTCAGCATTCGACACTCCACAGAAAATAGCCCCGGCCTATCCAGCCTCTCCCTATAGCTTAAACCCTCCAACCCAGGCAACATCCTTGTAAATCTTTTCTGAACCCTTTCAAGTTTCACAACATCATTCCTATAGCAGGGTGGCCAGAAGTGCACACAGTATTCCAAAAATGGCCTAATAAACATCCTGTACAGCTGCAACATAACCTCCCAACTCCTACACTCAATGCATTGTCCAGTAAAGACAAGCATACCAAATGTCTTCTTCACTATCCTATCTACCTGTGACTCCACTTTCAAGGAACTATGAATCTGCACTCTAAGGTCTTTTTGTTCAGCAACACTCCCCAGGACTTTACTATTAAGTATATAAGTCCTGCTCTGATTTGCTTTATTAAACTGCAGCATCTCACATTCATCTAAATTAAACTCATCTGCCACTCTTCAGCCCATTGGCCCATCTGATCAAGATCCCGTTGTACTCTGAGGTAACCCCCTTCGCTGTCCACTACAACTCCAATTTTGGTGTCATCTGCAAACTTACTAACCATACCTCCTATGTTCATATACAAATCATTTATATAAATGACAAAAGGTAGTGGATCCAGCACCGATCCTTGTGGCACTCACTGATCACAGGCCTCCAGTCTGAAAAACAACACTCCAACACCACCCTCTGTCTTCTACTTTCGAGCCACTTCTGCATCCAAATAGCAAGTCCTCCCTGTATTCCATGAGATCTAACCTTGCTAACCAGTCTACCACGAGGAACCTTATCAAACACCTCACTGAAGTCTTCAATACTATTGCTGGAACATTGTTAGGGACTTACAATTGCTGTCAGTGGATTAAAGGTTAAAAAATAACTCAGAGTTTCTAGATTTGGTTCTTCCCAATGATCCCACCTTGGATGATGCATAGACTGAAATTTGATTCTTTCACTGACATGTATCCACTGCATTCTCTGGATTCAATGGGTGGCTCATCGAACAAATGCTATTGTCTTTTTTGAAGCCACCTTTTCACATTTTCAGACAAACCTCCAGCAGAACCAACTATGATAGACTGTATTGGGTGGCTGAATATGTCTCTCCCGTCATGTCCTGTTTTCTCAACTCTCAAATGGCTAGTATTCCAAGGACAAAGAAAATGCACTAAAGATATTCTGAAGTTCTCCTTGAAGCACAGGAACATTTATGTTAATGACTAGAAGGAACTTCTTACAAATCATTCAAAGTGGCAACTTCCACATCAAGATGCATCATGCTGGAAGTCCAGAAGCCTTCATGAAGGAAAGGAAAGGGACTGTAACCAGCACTTCAGGTCCTGCTAGCTCATCAAACATCCGGCCCCATGAGCCCAAAGACCTGCAGGTCAAGAATTGGCCTGTTCAATCTTGTGAAAACTCATACCAGAAAGTTGCAACTGAGTAGACATCATCCCTGAACTGAGGGACAACAGATAATTCTTTAAACTATCTCAAGAAAGGAACTTTCAAAAGTTGATTGAGGGAGGCTATTTGCAGATAAAGGGATAGTTCAGAAGAGGGAGGCCTGTAAAAGTGAGATAATGAGAGTTCGGAGGCAGTATGTTCCTTTTAGTGTGAAGGATAAGGCTGGTAGATGTAGGGGATGCTGGGTGACTAGAGAAATTAAGGCTGTGGTCAAGAAAAGGAAGGAGGCATATGTCAGGTATAGACAGCTGGGATCGAGTGAATTCCCAGAACAGTATAAGAGCAGTAGCAGTATGCTTAAGAGGGAAATCAGGAGGGTTAAAAGGGGACATCAGAGAGCTTTGGAAAGTAGAGTTAAGGAGAATCCAAAGAGATTCTATAAGTACATTAAGAGCAACAACATAACTAGGGAGAGAATAGGCCCCCTTAAAGATCAACATGGCTGTCTATGTGTGGGACCACAGGAGATGGGTGAGACACTAAATAAATATTTCTCATCAGTATTTACTGTTAAGAAGTACATAGAAGCTGGGGAGCTTTAGGAAATAAATAGTGATGTCATGGAAAGAGTTCATATTACAGAAGAGGAGGTGCTGGAGGTCTTAAAACGCATAAAGGTAGATAAATCCCCAGGACTTGATCACATGTTTCCCAAAATGTGTGGGAAGATAGGGAAGAGATTGCTGAGCCCTTTGCTGAGGTATTTGTATCATCAACAAGTGTATGTGAGGTGCCAGAAGACAGGAGGTTGGCTAATTGGTGCCATTATTTAAGAAAGGCTGTAAGGAAAAGTGAGGGAACTATAGACTGGTGAGGCTTACATCAGTGGTGGATATGTTGTTGGAGGGGGTTCTGAGACAGGATTTACATGCATTCAGAAAGGCAAGGATTGATTAAGGATAGTCAACATGGCTTTGTACATGGAAAATTGTATCTCACTAACTTGATTGAGTTTTTTGAAGAAGTGACAAAGATGATTAATGAAGGCAGAGCAATAGACATTGTGTGGACTTCAGCAAAGCATTCAACAAGGTTCTGTATGGTAAACTGTTTAGTAAGGTTAGATCACGTGGGATCTGAGGGATCTAGCCATTTGGATACAAAATTGTCTTGAAGGCAGGAGACAGAAGGTAGTGGTAGAAGGTTGCTTTTTGGACTAGAGGCCTGTGACCAGCGGTATGTCACAAGAACAGATGCTGGGTCCACTGCTTTTCATCATTTATATAAATGATTTGGATGTGAATATAGGAGGTATGCTTAGTAAATTTGCAGATGACACCAGAACAGGTGTTGTTCTGAGGAAGGTTTACCAGACCCAAAATGTCAACTCTGATTTTTTCTTCACAGATGCTGCCAGACTTGCTGAGCTTTTCCAGCAACTTCTGTTTTTGTTCCTGATTTACAGCATCCACAGTTTTTCTGATTTTTAGCTTGTAAATGGGACTAGGTCAGATTGGGATGCCTGGTTGGCATGGATAAGTTGGACTGAAGGATCTGTTTCCCCACTGTATGACTCTATAAGTGACCCAAATTTGATGAACATTCCTGTTCACTTCGTCTCCCTCTCCCTCCCACTGACTTCTTGACATTACTTTGACTTAAGTCAACATTTTCAACCAATCAGAAAGCACTTTTATCAACAGACATTTATTTTGATTCATATTAGGAAAAATTAAGATAATCATAAAATGCTTTCCACTTATTCCACTACTTCTTGCCATATTTCTAGAAACCCCTCCCTCTGACTAAATGGAAACAATGCCAGATGGGGGCTGCATTTCTATAATAAAACCACAGCTGTTTATTGGGCAAGACATGCTTGCCTGCTCTCCTGCTATAGCTCATCCTTTTTTTTCCAATGACACAAATAATTTTTAAATAAAAAGCATTAAAAAATACGAATTATTATTTTGGTTCCTGAGCATTCCAAGGATAGAACTGGGTGTGCTGCCCAAATTCCAGGCACAATCAGCGCACTGTTTACCGTCTTCTCTAGTTCCCGTTGTTTGCTGCAGGAAATGTCAGGCAGTGTTGGTCAGGATGACCTACCTTCCTCCGTTTCCAATCCTGGATCTTTGACTCTGTTGGCAAGAGTGGGGCAGGGAGGTGGTGAAGGTGTTGCTGTTGTCATGCGAGAAGGAAGCTCAATAAATACTAGCATTCTAATGACGTATGGTTAGAACAAATTGAGGGTTTGGGGTTTTCTTATTAAAAATAGAATAGTGCATGATATGTTCCGAGGTGGTTACAGCATGTCATAAAGTCATCAAAAACCACACTAACAAAAGTCAACCAAGTTCACAAGATCATTACAGATCAATATCCTGAAGCCTCTGAAATGTGGTCCCATTTTCAAACCAGGGGCAGTCAGAAACCCATAGGTCTTCAATTAACTGCTCATTAAGCTCCTTAGAGTCATAGAGCACGAACACAGACCCTTCAGACCAACCAGTCCATACTGAGCATAATCCCAAACTAAACTAGTCCCACCTTCCTGTACCTGGCCCATAATCCTCCAAACATTTCTTCTTCATGAACTTATCCAAATGTCTTTTAAACGTTGTAACTGTACCTGCTTCCACCACTTCCTCTGGAAGTTCATTCCACACATAAACCACTCTCTGTGTAAAAACAGTTGCCCCTCAGGTCTTTTCTAAATCTTTGTCCTATCACCATAAAAATATGCCCCCTGGTCTTGAAATCCCCCACCCTAGGGAAAAGACACCTTCCATTCACATTATCTATACCCCTCATGATTTTATAAACTTCTATAAGGTCACCCCTTAGCCTCCTACGTTCCAGTGAAAAATGTCCCAGGCTAATCACCCACTCCTTATAACTCAAACGCTCCATTCCCAGCAACATCCTCATAAATCACCTTCTGAACCCTTGCCTGCTGAATAATGTCCTTCCTGTAACAAGGCAACCAGAACTGGACACAGTATTGCAGAAGAGGTCTCATCAACATCTCATAGAACCTCAACATAACGTCCCAACTCCTGTACTCAAAGGTCTGAGCAATGAGGCAAGCATGCTAAACACCTTCTTAACCACCCTATCTAGATATGATGCAAACTTCAAAGAACTATGTATTTGAACCCCAGGTCTCTCTGTTCTACAGCACTACCCAAGGCCTCACTTCTAATTGTATACGACCTGCCCTTGTTTGTTTTACCAAAATGCAACACCTCGCACATATCAAAATTAAACTCCATCTGCCACTCTTTAGCCCATTGACCCAATTAGTCAAGATCTCTTTGTAATCTTAGATAATCTTCTTCACTGTCCACTATACTACCAATTTGGTGTCATCTGCAAACTTACTAAGAATGCCTTCTATATTCTCACCTAAATCATTTACATAAATGACAAAGAAACATTGACCCAGCACCGATCCCTGTGGAACACTGCTGGTCACAGACCTCCAGTCCAAAAGACAACCCCCCCACCATCACTCTCTGTCTCCTGCCATCAAGCTAATTTTGTATCTAATTGGCAAGCTCGTCCTGAATCCTATGTCATCTAACGTTACTAACCAGTCTATCATGTGGAACCTTGTCATAGGCTTTACTAAAGTCCAAGTAAATAATGTCCACTGCTCTGCCCTCATCAATCTTCTTGGTTAGTTCCTCAAAAGTCTTAATCAATATTGTGAGACATGAATTTTCTCACACGAAACCATGTCAGCTATCCCTAATCATTCCTTGTCTCTCCGAATGCATCCTATCTTTCAGAATTACTTCCTACTCTCTCTGGATTAGAATAGATCAGGTCCTGGAGATTCAGCCACCTTTATATTTTCTAAGACTTCAGCACTTCCTCTTCTGTAATGTGAACTGTTTTCAAAACATCAGTATTTATTTCCCTGAGTTCTCTAGCCTCCATTTCTTTCTCCAGAGTAAAAACTGATGCGAAATAGTCATTTAATATCTCTCCCATCTCTTGAGGTTCAATACAACGACGACCTTGTTGATCTTTAAGGGGCCCTACATTCTTTCTAGTTGTTCTCTTGCTCTTAATGTACTTATAGAATCTCTTTGATTATCCCTAACCTTATTTGCCAAGACTACCTCCTATCCCGTCCTTGTCTTCCAGATTTCCCTCTTAAAAATGCTAAAGAATCCTACACTCTTTAAACTATTCAAGAGATTCATTTGAACCCAACTGTTTGTATCTAAGATACAATTCTTTTTATTCTTGACTAGAACCTCAATATCTTATTCATCCATTACTCTATAATCCTACCATCCTTGCCTTCACTCTAACAGGAACATAATGACTCTGAACTCTCATTACTACACTTTTGAAATCCTCCCACTTATCAGACATCCCTTTTCCTGTGAACAGTCTACTCCAATCAATTTTTGAAAGTTCTTATCTCATACTATTAAAATTTGCCTTACACCACTTAAAAACTTTAATTTTTATGTAAGGCTTAACCTTTTCCATGACTATTTTAAAACAAATAGAATTACGATCACTAGACCCAAAGGGTTACTTCATTCACTTGGCCTGTCTTATTACCCAAGAGAAGATCTAGTTTTGCTCCTTCACTAGTAGGAACATTTACGTATTGATAAAGAAAATGTTCTTCAACACAGTTAAGCAGCTTATTAACAGGCTGGGAAGTGCCACCAGGAGACTTGCAGACAAATTACAGATTCCTAAACCAAACAATCTGATGCATGTTGTAGTTAGGGGTAAGTCTGACAGTGTGATCTGCTAGTAAGACACATATGCATCATGGGTGACAATACGAAGCTATAGTAAGATGTTTCTTAAATAAAGTTTTCCTTCTCTGTAAACGCTGTAAAAAGTTTATTGCTGCACAATGAGACCAAGAATGTTATACATGTTATTGCACAGCTATCAAGTGCACTGTGACAAGCCATGAAGTGTTCTTTTTCTGAGGGAAGATTTTTTGGCAAAAAGGATTATTGTCTCTGATTCAATAATAGAAACTATTTTGTTGGCTGTTTGGGTACCTCTCTGCACCATGAGGCTTCTGACCTGGTAATGCCCTAACTCCTGTCTGCTGAAGGACAGCAGCAGGTCCCAACAAGGTTGCCATCGCCTTTAAGGATTACGCTCAGCAGTCAGTTCCTACCTCCTAGCTTGCTCGGTGTCGCTAGTTTGGATTGGAGCTCAATGCTGAAAATTAGTACATCTGCATATGAAGATTTATCTAGCATCTAGCATCAGGATGCCCCATAGCACTTCAGTCAGTTAAATGTTCCTCACCTTTAGCCACTACTGTTTGGTAGGAAATGCAACTGCCAATTTTTACACAGCAAGTTCCCAGATCAACAATGTGATAAATGATTAGATAATTTATTGTTATTGATTGGAGGTTAATATTTAGCCAATTTTATTCATTCAAGGGATGAGGGTGTCACTGGCCAGGCAGCATTTACTGCCCATCCCTAATTGCCCAGAGGGCAGTTCAGAGTCAACCACATTGCTGTGGGTCTGGAGTTAGGCCAGACCAGGTAAGGATGGCAGTTTCCTTTTCCTAAAGGACACTAATGAATCAGATGTGTTTTTCCTGACAGTCAACATTGGATTCATGGTCATCATTAGTCTCTTAATTCCAGATATTTACTGAGTTCAAATTTCACCTCTGCCATGGCAGGATTCAAACCCAGATCCCCAAGACATTATTTGGGTCTGTGGGTTAACAGGCCATTGCCAGAACACCAGGAAGAAATCCCTTTCTCTTCTGAAAACCAGTACCTTGGGATCTCCTATCGTCACCCAAGAAGCCAGCTGGGGACCTTGGTTCAATGATTCAATGATGATTCTGAAAGATGGAATTTCCAATAATACAAGCATCTCCTTAACACTGTATCGAGATCTTCAGCCTGGATAACGTGCTCTAGTCTAAAGTGAAACTTGAACTCTCAACCTCCTGCCTCAGAAACAATTCTAATTTATTTTAAGGTTTAAAGAAATTAAAGTTTCTCCACATTTTCCTAATTGCTAAGTTTTTTGTTGTAAAGGATCAGTCTGTCTCAATGTCCAGAATTGATGTAATATTTGATGCTGATATAAACATACTCCAAATTTACTTTCTCTCCCCCTGTTAATTATACAGGGAATTAACATAATTAACTGACCTCTGACATTGCTCACAAAGCTCAAAATTTTCTGAGACCATTCATGGTGACCTGGGAAGTGGAACAAATTGGGAAATAGTGGCACAAGGCATTTACTGGCACTATTCTCAGTGACGGGAAAATCAGGGCTTTGACTGCCTACCTACTGGGCGCAGAGTGATAGTCATTGTGGATTTGCAGGGTAGTATTGAGCCTTGTTTTTCAGAGGCTCCATGCCCTGGAGGGGGAACACTGGCAATAATGCTGCTACTGCTGGAGCGATTCCATCTTCTAAAGATGTGTAGGTTAGGTGGATCAGCCATGGGAAATGCAGGGTTACAAGGATATGGTAGGATGGTGGTTCTGGGTAGGATGCTCTTTGGAGGGTCGTGTGCACTTGATGGGCCAAATGGCCTGTTTCCACACTGTAAGGATTCTATGATTCTGTTCTAAGCACAGGTAGAAAACTCCTGATATAGTAAGCTGCTCATCCCAAATATTGCATAGTCATTTTACACTTTGAGAGGCAGACAGTATGATCTCTGTATTGTCAAAGGTGAGGCGCAGGAGTACAGGATCCCATCACAACATCACTAACAGGCAAACATGAGCTGCTTCACTGCAACTGAGATATGAACAACTGCGTAGAACAAGGAAATTATTGCAGGAAGAAAGAGCAACGATTATAGGAAATCGCAGCTATGCCAACCAGAGAATAATGGATATTTGGAACAAGCTGTAGGATGAATTCTGAATTATTTTATCTCAGTCAAGTGGTTTCCGGCAGGAATGGAACAGTCCGTGTCAAAAACAGCAAATGCTGGAGAAACTCAGCAGGTCTGGCAGCATCTGTGCAGAAAAAGCAGACTGAACAGATGGTCTTTTCCTTTCTTGTCATTATTCATACGTATACAAGTATTGTAACAGATGATCCATAAAGTCTTGCATATAGAACAAAATTACAGTGCCACTTATTTACCATCATGATAATATTCCACTGTTGTAGTCAGCACATCTTCTCATCATTTCATGCTGTGTCAAAAGTGCTTTGCTGATGGATGCATTTTACCTAATTTGTGTTACTGGTGGATGGTGGTTGGTGGTGTCGGACAACTTCCACTACATTAATAAAAACCAAAAGAACTGCGGATGTTGTAAATCAGGAACAAAAACAAAGTTGCTGGAAAAGCTCAGCAGGTCTGGCAGCATCTGTGAAGGAACTAGAGTTAACTTTTCAGGTCCGGTGACCCTTCCTCAGAACTTCCACTACGTACTCGACCATTGCCGTTCGGGGGCTGCCAATATCTCGGTGTGTAAATGCACCACTCAGCCGGACAGACCAGGTCCCGGGCTGCTACCAATTGCCCCAACATATGACAAATTCTACTTATGGTGGGGAGAGGAGATGGTCTAGGCCTGAAACGTCAGCTTTCCTGCTCCTCTGATGCTGCTTGGCCTGCTGTGTTCATCCAGCTCTACACCTTGTTATCTTAGAGGAGATGGCCTGGTGATTTCCAATCAGTTCTGCTACAAAGCGGGGACATGAGCTAAGATCGAGAGGAGACTTGTCGTGATGGTGTCTGCAGTCGAATAGTCGACTGCCACTTATTTTGCATACAGAATGGCATTTAGCAAAGATACCGGAGACGCGTCAACTATGTACCTTGGAAAACTGAAAAGAAGAAGAAACAGTAAACTCACTATCCTTAGTGACTAGGTAAGTACTAAGCGAACAACTTTAACAGAAAGATTACAGTCTGACAAAAATAACTAAAAGAGTCTTTTCTCGGTCCTAAGTCACAGCAAAACCGCAAGGAAAGTATCACTTCATTGAATTACGTTCCTTTCAAATTGCAAATTGTTTCTCACAATATTTTCATGAGGAAACAGTCAAGCCTTATTTGTTGAGGAAAGTCAACAAGGATCCTGAGAGTCTGGAGAATGAAGTGAGCAGCACCTCATGGCTAGAACATGACCAGAAATGGCAGACTGAACTGGGTAACGGCATTTACAGAATTAACCAGAGAACATAATGATCTCCTCAGGGAGTGTCGCAAAAATTCTTCAAGCTGTCTGAAATGTGTAGAGTTTTAAAAAGAATGTCGTCTGTAGGAATTTCTGGCTCAAAAGGTTAGAAATTCCTGGTGTCAATGGCTGCCCATTTGGCAATGAACCACGTGGCCTTGGACAACAGGGCTATTTTTGTACTTTCAACACTGTGGTCTTCACAGAGCCTCTATTACGGTCAGCCCAGGCTGTTTACTGAACTGGTCTGCCCTTCAGTACTCCTCCACCATAAAAAAATAAATCAGACTGAAGAAAGGATGATAAATATTTTTACAGGACTTTCTTATTTTACTTTATTTCTGTTGATTCAAGAAACCAAAATGGTAACTTTAGTCAGCAGAGTGCCGATGACATCATATGTATAGTTTGACTGGTTGGGGAGCAGGCACAGTCTGAAAAGTGGGGAGAAGGAGATTGGTACACACACATGCAAAGCACGCACAGAAGACATAGCATACAAGATACGTACATGAATACTTAAAACTGTAGCTCACAAATTTGGGTTGGCATTCTATTACAGTATTGAGAAAATGCTGCACCAATGGAATTATTGATGAAGTGTTAAATAGCACAATTTTTAAGCACACTTGTGGTGCGATGACAGTGTCCTTACATCTGGGTTCAAGTCCTACCAGCTCCAGGGGTGTGTCATAGCATATCTGAAAAGATTGATTAAACAAATCTGGAAGGCAAATGAATACATACAAGAGAAGCACATCACACACTACATACTAAGCACAGGCACATAAGCATAATGTATACATACACAATCATTTTGATACAAGTGTGGTGATTTTGTCCCAACATAATTGTGATGATGTTTACCTGCCTCTCACCAGTTTACTTAATCTTAGCTAAAACCAGAACTGCAGGAAATATTCAGCAGGCCAATTATCTGTACAGGTATAAAGATTTTGGTATTAATCAGCCATTCAGTCCATTGCTATTTGTTGGATCTTGTTATGTAAAATTTGCTGTTGCATCTTCCTACAGAACAAGTGATTACATTGTATGTAATTGCACACAAAACTTGTGGGTAAACACGCCATATCCTGACAAACTTCTGAATTTAAAAAAATCCTACTTCTTATCCAGTACCAATCCTGCTCTTTTTCACTCTATTCACTTTTCGAATTCATTTATATTTACTCTTTCAACAATTAATTTCACCTTTAACTTTTATTCAGAATTATAAGGGGAAGTCTTCAGACTTTCGTACAGAATAACATGCAGGCTAACTATAGTTTTAGACATATTCATTCATAGAGTCATACAACACAGAAACTGACCCTTCAGTCCAACTCATCCATGCTGACCAAGTTTCTCAAACAAAGCTAGTCCCATATGCCTGCATTTGGCCCATATCCTTCTAAACCTTTTCGTATTCATGTACCTGTCCAAATGTCTTTTAAATGTTGTAACTGTATCTACCACTTACCTGGGCAGCTCATTCCATATTTGAACTGCCCTCTGTGTGAAAAAGTTGACCCTCAGGTTCCTTTTAAATCTTTCTCCTATCACCTTAAGAATATGCCCTCTGCTTTTTAACTCCCCAACCTTAGGGAAAAAAAACTTTACTATTCACATTTTGTATGCTCTTCATGATTTTATAAACCTCTATAAGGTTACCCCTCAGTCTCCTATGCTCCAGTGAAAGAAGTTCTAGCTTATCTGGCCTCTCCTTATAATTCAATCCCTCCAGTCCCAGTAACATCCTTGTAAATCTTTTCTGTACCCTCTCCAATTTAATAATATCCTTCTTATAGCAGAGCAACCAGAACTGCACATAGTATTCCAAAAGCGGCTTCACCAATGTCCTGTACAACCACAGCATGACCTCCCAACTCCTAAACTCAGTGGGTTTGAGCAATGAAGGCAAGCACACCAATGCTTCACTAGGAAATTACGGATCGCATGCAACCAGATGGTGAGCAATGAGGGATAGTTGACATCTTATATCCACAAGCCTGAGGCAGATATAGCATATGGATCTAGACAATCACCCACCCCCTTCACATATCCACTATTAGCAGCAACTGCAGTGCATTCCTGGGCCACATTTCACAGAGAAAAACATAGAGCACAGTAGAAGAATACCTTGCAACCACACTGTTTTCTCTTTTAAAAAAGGAGAGATGAGACAAGGAAGAAAAGACAGAAGAAAGAAAACAAGGAAAAGAAAAGCAGATGTGTTTCACTTCTTGTGGAGGTTGCTGAAATCCTTCTATATCCAATGACCACTAGATGGAATATGTGTTCTGAGTTTTCTAAACATATTTAAAATCGCGAATGTTCTGAAATAATACAAGTAAATGTTTACTTTTAACTTAATACATCATCTTAAAAATACCTTTAAAATATTATTCTATTCAACAAACAATAGGTAAAGCATGCCACACTGTTAGGTTATTAGGGAAAAAGCATCAACTGAGATTGTGAACTATGCCCCTTTTTCACTCCGTAGATAAATGTGCAGCAGACCAGGACTGAGATGAATTAACTGATGAAACAGTTGGAGGGAAACAACATGTTTCAGCAGCTGATGGTCTGAGAGGAGAGGGCAAGTCAGAGAGAGACAGAGAGAAAGAGAGGGTGTGTGTGTGTCTGTGTTGATTGGTGGGGCAGAGAGTTGGGGGAGGGGCATGAATCAATCAAAGTTAACCCAACCAGTTGAAGGTCCTGCGATTCCTACTTAAAAATATATATTGGCACCTGTCAGTGGGTAGAAAGAATCAAGATTGTTTATCTTCTTCTGCAGAACTGGACTGAATCACTGAAATTTACAATACAGAAGGAAGTCATTTGGCCCATCTCGTCTGTGCCAACTCCTTGAAGGAGCTGTTCAATTTGATTGAATCTACATCGCCTTTTTCTCCTCCTAGGTGTGTGTCCATTTCTAATTTGAAAATAACATTAATCAAGTTATGCATTTCCAGACCATTATATTTGTTGCATAAAACTTCCTAATGTTCATTCTGGCTCTTTCACCAATTATCTTAAATCTGTCATTTCTAGTGGCTAGCCCACTTGCCAGTCTAAACAGTTTCTCATTGTATTTCACTTGCAAAAACCTTCATAATTTTCCCTTAACTTTGGGCAGACTTTTACTCACCGGCTATAGTTAAATATGAAGAATACTTGATTGAGGTCCAGGTAGAGGCTGTTTAAGTATGGGGAGAGAGACTACTATCATCCCAGATGGAATCTGCAGTGCAGAGCAATTCCCAATTCCATGAGCTGAGGGTGATCTCCCAAGGTGATTGGTGATGGTTGTGGGCCACTGTTTCAGCAAGCTTGGTAACGTTGTTCCCTTTCAGCTCAATTTCTGTTGTGCAATTAATCAGTAATTACTATTTTGCAGGTGTTAACGAAAAACCCCAAAGTCAAGGAACACCATAATTAAAAACATTGAAAATAAAAGCCAGAATTACAAACTGCAGTTAATTAGCACTTAGCCAGGCCCTTGTGTTTCACAGTATTTCATTGCCTGTCTAAAAGCCTTCACAAGGAACTCAAGACAATGACTGAACGGTATTGTTGTTACACTATTAATCCAGAAACCTAGCTAATGTTCTGGGTACCGAAGTTCAAATCCTGCCATGGCTGATGGTGGCTTTTGAAATTCAATTTTAAAAAATCTGGACTTAAGAATCTACTCATGACCATGAAATCATTGTCAATTGTTGGAAAAACCCACCTGGTTCACTAATGTCCTTCCTTCAGGGAAGAAAATCTACCATCCTCACCTGGTCTGGCCTACATGTGAATCCAGACCCACAGCGATGTGGTTTACACTTAACTGCCCTCTGAAATGGCCTAGCAAGTTTCACTAATTGCTACAAAGTCTCAAAGAAATGAAACCAGATGGATCACCTGGCAACTACCTAGGCACCGGAAAAGACAATGGCAGAAACAGCCCTGTCAACCCTGCAAAGTCCTCCTTACTAATATCTGGGGGCTAGTGCCAAAATTGGGATAGCTGTCTCACAGACTCAACAAGCAACAATATTCATACCAAAGATCATCAGACAGCACCTTCCAAACCCACGACCACTCCCAGCCAGAAGGACAAGGGCAGCAGATACATGGGAACACCACCCCCTGCAAGTTCCCCTCCGAGCCACTTACCATCCTGACTTGGAAATATATCGCCGTTCCTTCACTGTGACTGGGTCAAAATCCTGGAATTCCATCCCTAAGGGCATTCCATCCCTAACTGCAGCAGTTCAAAAAGGCAGCTCACCACCACCTTCTCAAGGGGCAACTAGGGACAGGCAATAAATACTGGCCCAGCCAGCGACACCCACATCCCACAAATAAACATATAAAAAAAAGACAGATGTCAATGTAGAAAAACAAAAGCAATAATTTTGTGCCCACCAATTCCCAAAGCGGGTGCCCCATAGCTTAGCGACAGAATGCATTTCTGTCGCTGAACTGACTTAAGCCTCCTACAGGTAGGAAAGGACCTTTTCCACCTACTGATGCCCACCTGCCTAATCTATGACAACAGTTAAAATCAACTCTCCCAGTTTATCCTAAATATTCATGTCTTATTCTTAGAATCTCACTTCCTTCACTTCTGCAGTGTACCTACTCACCTAGGACTGTGCATCCTACAGCAAAGGTCAAATACGAGGCTTGTTCTTCTGGGCCTCAACTTACCCCCCCCACCCCCACCCCCACCCCTGCACCACCCTATTTGTGTTTACATTGTTGCTTCCTGTTGACATTTCCATGTGCCTAGAGCTTTGGAACTGCTGTTGTCTCATTGATCTGTTAGTCTCAGCAAACTGTGCTCTTTAAATCAGCTACACAAATTGGGGATTGAATCTTGGGCCTTCAAGTCTCTGTGAGGCAAGGTCACAGGGCATCAGCATACTCTTTCTCTCCCTTCCAACGAGGTTAAACGATGGAAACCCGACTGGTATTTCAGACATACAGAATAAGCAGAAATGTCTACAGAAGTTACTTTGAAAATATCTCCAACTATCACCATATTCTGTAAAAAGGTACATTCATTAGACAGGGTGTAGGCATGAACCACAGAAATTATTCCAAGTTTAAAGGAACTGATCTGTGAGAGGAAGTTGTACAAGCTATTGAGAAAATTTAAAGGGGCATCAATCCATATCAAATACTAAGCTGTGTAGTCTGTAAGATAAAGCCAAATACAACATCAATGTAAGCCAGACTAAATAGAAATTGTAGGAGTACAGCAGGTCAGGCAGCATCAGAGGAGCAGGAAAGTCAACGTTTTGG